>JAZKJV010002146.1:600000-929488 GCA_037367405.1 Ottelia alismoides
AAGGAAGTGTGTCTCAACTTGGTCTGGTGGTGTTGAGGTATAAAGACAGGAGTTGTGTGTTGCAATAAAGCTTCAAAAGAGGGATAGTCTATTGTCTCAAGAGGAAAAACTCCATATGTATATATGTTTCACCATGAAGATATGTTGTACATATGCACATCGAAAAAAAAATATGCAAAGAAAAAAACTCCAAAAAAGTGGCGGGTCTGATTGAAAATAAAATACCCACCAGAGTATATATAGTCAAATGAAGCAAAGCTTATGTTACACATTCTCATCTCATGAAGCTTGCAGTGGGAGACTTAGCTACACTGGTTGGGCTTCCAAGGATACATGGCTACACTGGTCTTGGTCCATTCTCTTCTTTCTCCTCTTCTTGAGCTGGTTAAACTAGAACTTAGAAGGGAATACCCCGCTCCTCGAGGAAAAAGCTGCCAGACTAGGGCATTAGAGTTACCTTGTTGAGGGGGATTGTCACTTAGTCATTTCTGAGGTGGGGAGCTACACATCACTTACACAATAGAAGGAAAGATTCATGGTCATTAGAGTTTGTGTATGTAGACCTGTTCTGATCTGGATTGTTGAGGAGTCTTGGCCATAGATTGGTGGAACTTAGAGGTTGTTAAGTTTTAAACCTAAGTCCATATAAGGTTCCGACAAACTAATAATCCAAAGACCTGACTGAGCTCCATACTTCAATTTAATGAAGGCAAGTTTAATAATCAACCTTGATTTCCCTTCTTTTTTTCTTTTTCTTTTCACTTCTTTTTCAAATAAGTGTTTCCTAAGGGATTAGCAAAAGTAAATTATGGGGGGTGATGAATCACCATTCATCACTCTTTATTCTTTTATTTTAGCTAAATATCTTGGCAAAACACCATGTATATAGTTGTAAATACAATAAGTTACCAATAAACGTGCATTTGTTAATATTCAATAATTATCATGTATTTGTGCAAAAATAAAATAATGAAGAATACAAGAAAAAGAGGGAAATATTTAGAATAAATATTGAGTGACCTGAACCTAAGAGAGGGTCCAAAATGGACCTGATCGCCAAATAAAATAAGTAGAGAGAGATAGGGCCACTCTACCTTGTACATACTCCTTCCTATGTGTATATATTTTATTTTTATAAAAATAAAAATAAAAAGATGTTTTTAATCCCTTTTGCATATTTCTAAAAATAAAACAAAAGTTAGAAAAATCAAATAAAAAACAAAATTCTTTCTCTCTCACCTTGTACATAATACATGTAAACATGTATCATTGTTTATTCATTTTACACTTGTAAATAACTAATAAAAATAAAATAAAAATTATTTTAGACTCCAAATAAAATGTTGTAAATAAATAAAATATAAAATTTGGGTATTTATATAAAAAAGAAATTAAAAATAAATATACAAATACATAGGTATTTTATACATGTATGTAATATAATATATTGTATATAGATTAAATTATTTTTCATAAAAATAAATAAAGTAACATAAAAATAATTTGAAAAATAATAAATATTTTTCATGTTGAACATTTTTTTATTTAAAATCATTTCTATTTTTTATTGATTTTACAAATCTTTTGACTTCCTAATTTCTGATTGGTCCAGGAGGGATGTTGACCTAGGTCAACTGTCCCTCCCGGACCCTCTAGCACATGGATCCGACTTGTGCCCGATTTTCTCTCATTTTTCTCGATCGGATCTTGATCTCTCATGCCCCGGTTTCGATGCCCACGTCTCCCCAGTGGATCAGTGATCCTCGCGGATCCCTAGGGAGTCACGGATCGACATCGGATTGCACGCTCTTGCCCGATTGCTCCAGCTACCTGAGGCATCCTATAAATTCTTCATTCACATCCCTGGTTCAATAGCTCACACCACACACTCCCTTGAGACCCTAGAACCCCTCCCCTTGGTGACAGTAATCAGAAGAGGCCCTTCGTGATCGGAGAGGACCGCTGCAGTCGGCGCTCAAGACTCGGGGCCGGAGCACCGCCGCGACGAGCCTCCCTCGCCTTCCGCAGCGAGGTCGAGGCAAAGACCCCCTTCGACAGCACCCTTTGGAGCTCAAGATCGCTTTAGGATCTTCATGTATCTACTTCATAGTTCCTAGCTCTCGTATCTGATTTAATACTTCATTTGTCGCACACCGCACCTCCGCCATCTCCGACCTACCAGTCGGAGCCTCGACATCATCCACCATCAGTTCAGATCGACAGACCCGCTGACCGTCCACCTTCTGATGCACTCTGGTCACCTAGGCTTGGATTAGATAACCAAGATTAGGCTATTGGTTTCCTCCATCGCTTCGCTGGAAACCCCCCCCCCTTCTATCCATTGCCGCTTCTCTTTGCTTTCAGTCCAATAACCCCGACCGGAGCACTCCTCTGAGTCCGAGCATTACCCTGCAGGTTGTAGCACGCTGGAGATCACCAAAATCGCCTTCGACCAACCTTGTCAGATCTCGCCCAGGTCCCAGCCACCTTCTCGGAGATCTGACTGTCGGCGAGCCCATCCGACCCGTTCACCAGATGTGGATGAGCCTCACGAGTCGTTCCCCGCCGTCTGATCGTTCATCGGAGTGCCGGATCACCATCGGTGCTCTGGTGAACCTCGTCCAGGAAGAGTTCTTCCAGAGCCGTTCCCCGCCGTTGGATTACGCCCCTCTGCCAGATGCCATCGTAGTCGTCCGTCCACTGCAATTGTCAAGTCGTTAGATCTGACATCTAACGACCCCCGTACCGCACACGTAGCTGACACACTAGGGCCGTTGGATCCACCAACTGCACGCACCAGAGTCGTACGCCTCGCCTACACTCATCACCTGCCACCTGTCCACCCCACGCATCTCGCACGTGATGCATGGGTAATTTGCTCAGCTCCCCCTGCGTTTCTATCAGTTTATAGTTTAATTTGTAAAATAAAAGTTATACAGTCGACCTTTTGCATGTTAGCCCCTGCAGTTTTCTTTATTTTCATTTCAGTACTGTCTGTGTGGACCCACATGTGTCGTCACGTGTTATCTAGGTTATTTGCATTGCTTATCTTGGACTTCGTAGATGTTATGAAATGAATGATTAGTTTTGGTAATTTGCAAATATACCCCTGTGCATATTGTGTTCTAGCATGTACGTGAATTAATGAGAAAATTGCAGTTTTGGCCACATATTTGTGCGTGTGTTATTATTTAGTCGCGATACATGTTTTCATTGCATTTTGGTCCATGTATGCTGTGTCTTTGGTTTTTGAATCAATAAATAGCAAATATTGTCCGAAATTCACGAAATTTTGACACATGGCTCCTGCCATGGTGTAGGAATTTCTATGAATTTTTTATTTTATTTTATTTTCATTTAGCATTTTTAAAAATTCATAAACCATAAAAAATAGCTCTTGTCTGTTCTAGAAAAACAACTAAAAATATTAAAAACTATTAAAAATTCTAAAAGAAATCAGTGTTTGCTTGTTTGGTGTTGTTTCATTTCAGTTCAATTTTTTGCATTCCCATTTATAAAAACCATAAAATTTGAAAAATACTAAAAATCTTAGAAAAATCTGTACAAATTCATAAAAAAATAAAAAAAATTGTATTTTCAATTATTGTAGTTTTATTTTTATTTTTAGTTTGTCATAAAATTGCTGTTGAGATTTTACAGGCATTTTAAATAATTTTAACTTGCCTAATGTTTGTTGATTTTGACCTTGTTTTATTTTTAGAAAATTGATTAAAAATCAGAAAAATCCCCTAAATCCACAAAAACATCTGTATTTTTTAAAAAGCCAAAAATATTTTTAGTCTGAATTTTCGAGTATTTTTTAGTCTTCAAATAATTGTTTGATTGTGAGTTTTTGAAACCTTTTAGCCTTTTTCTTAATATTAAAAATTACAAAACATTTTTGAAAAATGTAAAATCCACCAACTTCTCTTATTTCTGGATTCTTGACTACTTCGTAGCTTTCGCATTCCATCCTCCTTGTGTTCGACCCTAGTAGTTATACCAGGTAAAATAAAATAGCGAGACCGCTATTTGTGTTTGATTGATTGATTTCTATCTTGGTGGTCTTCTTTTTCTTGTTGACTTAGCGTCGTATTCAGGTCACAACGACCGTGATTACTACTTAATCCGAGTATCGAGAAATTTGGGTCATTATTTACACATGTAAACGTTAACCATTACTCGAGGTTTCTCATGTAATTCGTGATTACGCAGGGTTCCTGGAGTAATTACAAAATTACTCAAGGTTATGAGTGTAAATATCCCAAAAAACTACAACAAAAGCAAGGTACTAAAATAAAGTATGCAAAAGAAGCAATTAGATAACACAACCACACTACTTACAAATATCCCATCTTTGTGTTAATTAATATTTTCTATGCATAGTAGATAGTATGATGTCTTGATTGGCGTAGAACCACATGCTATGAATCTGAGTCACTTAGTACTTTAGGATTTGGGTGCCTTTAGAGGTATGCAATGGGGTACGAGCATCCTAACTAAGTTCCTACGGATCCACTAGATTTCTAATTTCCATATTTGTAATTTCATCTTTGCAATCGAGTATTTAATGCTTTCTTAATTTTATATATGTAATCTCATAAGTTCACCAATATTCCACTCATTAATTCGGATTTCCAATCACAAGATATCACCACTTACATCGAGCCATCATAAACCATCACATTAAGTCATTTTTATTTCGTATGTTCAATGTTAAGATAAACTACCCAATTCTAACAACAATCAACTCTAAGGTAGGAAATGACATAAGTAATATGTAAATCAGATTTGGGAACCAATGAAAGCATGAAAATCGATGTGCTAAGATGTGAGTTTCAGATGTCATTGTAAAAGCATATGACTCTTTATATTTTTTAGATAAAATAAATAATGAAGCAGCAAAATTACTTCTAAGGAGTATAGCGGTAGATTCAGAGGTCCGACACAAAGACAGGACGAAAATAGCACAAGTTTTGGAAAGAGGTCAACTTGAAAAATTGTCAAACATGTGATATATTTTCTTAATTTTTATTTGATTTTATATAGATCAAAAAGTAACGAAATGATCATCAATAGATTGTAAATACTTTCAGGATCTCACAAGATTTTTCGGTGATTTTTTTTGGATTTTTTGGCTATTTTAAATTAGTTACCAGAGTTGCAGGGGCATAAGTATGATTTTCTAAGAAATCTATGGGCTAGAATACAAACTAAACTAAAACTAATGGCAGAATTATAATAAAAAATAGTTATTGGACATGAATGAAATTTGTCAAATAAAAAATCTTAATAGGTAAATAGCTAGGAAAAGAGAAAACTTCAAGAATTTGCAAAAAGGTCCTCTAGGGTTGAATTGTAAATAAAGGAACTTGAATATAAAATAGTGTAAATGTTACAGAATATAAATTTTGAAATTGAAAAAAATGTAGTGAATAAATAAAAGTTTTATGAAATTTCATTTAGGTCCAAATTAAAGAAAATAAAAATACTAAAGATAAAAGAAGCCCCTTGGGGCCACACATCAATTGGGAAGTGGGCACCGACGACAGTGGCTCGGTGGGGTCAAGGGTTGTGCTTAGCCCTCAAGGTAGAGCACGACGGCAAATGTGGTGGCTTGGCCACAATGGAGGAGGGCTAGAGACAAAGGAAGGGAGCGTAGTGAGTAATAAAACCCATATTTATCAATGTTATTTATAATATCAACTCTCTAACTTGAGTTATTCGCTAAGATTCATTAACTATTAACACTAATTAATAATTTGTATATTGTAAATAACCGATCCTAATTAATATATATTATATAATCCTATTTATGTGTTATTGTTTTATCTATTTTATTCTCATTAAAAATCAAATAAAAATCAGTATAATATTGTATATAAATAATTTAACATAAAACCTAATTCAAAAATAGAAAAAATAACAAAAGAAAATAAAAAACTATTTTTATTGTTTTAATGTGTATTTAATTTTTATCTGGATATAGATGATCTCTTCTCTTGTTGACTTCTACATGAAAGTTGTAGATTTCATCGAGATCTACAACTTTCAGGTGTGTTTTATCTTATTCTTTTTCCTTTTATTTCTTTTTGAATTAATTTGTTTTTCCTTTTTCTTAATTTCTATTGGGCTATGTGGCACCTCCACGGCCGCCACGTGGCCGCATCTACTCATATCCACCGCTATGTTTATGGACCGTTGGATCTAGATCCAACGACCCATCATCGTCGTCAACCTCCCGATCCTCATCTTCGAAGCATCGCACCCCTTCATCGGCAGCAACTTCTTGCCAACCAACTCCGTTAACCAGTTAACCAACCTCCAACACCGATCACTTTGCCTTTCAACCCTTATCTTCTCCCACCGCCTAGTGTTGCCCAACTCCCTCTTTCCTAGCCGGTCGTGGTGGTTGAAACCACTACCTTCCTCCGACAACCACCAAACTGCCCCTTCGTAAAAACCCCTTTGTTAGCCATCGTTAATGACCATCCATTATTCTGGGACTTGTCCCTTAGCCTCTCCAACCTCCAGTGATAGTTCGAGGTGACGATTGAGTGCGACCATAGACGATTTAAGTCCGGTGAGATCTACGTCAACTCCGACGTGCTGCAGCCATTAGAGTATTGCTCAAGCTTCATTCTTCAGCCGAGAACATGAAGCAACGATCAGAGCAATCTCTGCTCCAACTCCCAGGCTACGAACCATCTTTAAATCCTCATCAGCTTCAAACCTCCATTTTCCAGGTAAATGCTTAATTCATGTTTCTTTTAATTTCACTGATTTATCGTTAGTCTATGTATCGACTAATCTATGATCTGAACATCAGTATTTCTTCATCTCAGATCACTGATCCATGCATGTATTCTAGTTGATATAATCTGCTTGTCCATAAGTTTGTTCGCCTTGATCTTTCTCCGAGCTCACTCATCCTAGATAACTCATTAGGGCTCACTCCTCCATCTCGATTCAGCCTTTCATTCCGCTCACTTTCGCATGCACCAACTGTGTTTTTGCTTCGTCTATATCTTTCTAACCCATGCATGTTTCAAAGATCTTCATTGGTCGGAGAACTGGAGATGGCTCTGTTTAGCCTTTTCTTCTCCGAGTAGCTCGCATTGAGGTGTTTTTCTGGAATCCCTTTCACCTTCTTCATAGCACCTGGACCTTCGGGGACCCTTCAGCCATCTACCTCAAGCACCAACAGCAGGGCATCATTGTAGCGGAGCTTCGAGGCTCTCGCTAGAGTCCTAGATTTTCCTCCGTCTTGCTCGACAGAGAGGAAGAGTGTACTCTATAGTCACCGTTGGATGCACTCGATTTGGGTAAGTTCCAATGATTCTATTGACTCCACGTGACTCCATCTGAGCCATCATTTCAACCCTTCTGTTTGGTTGCTGGGTTGGGTTGGGTTGAGGTACCCCTGTGAATAGTAAATTGTACCCCTGTGAATAGTAAACCATGAGGAGGATTGAGAGGGTTGAAAGGAGGGATACACTGGTGTACCCCAACCCAACCCTGTCCAACCCAGCAACCAAACATGCCCTAGGTTTACTTAACCGAACCGTATCTAAAGCGTCAACTTTCGCTACGTGGACTGACCCTCCTCTTCCAAGCCTAGCCAAGTTACGTGCATCGTGCACGTGACAATACAAATTGCAGTACACATCCTTCAGTTTTCCTTATTGGCATATAAGTCCTTCCATCGTTGTATTATTTACATATTAGCCCTTGCGGCTTGTTATTATTGCATTCAAGTCCAATTTGTCCTTGTTTCTAATAGAAACTTGATATTGTCATTACAAAAATGCCCTTGGGTTAAAAATTTAATGTCTTTTTAAATATGGATATGTTTTGAGTGATTTTTGTCTTGTTGGAAAACTCTTCTGATGCCATATATGTTGGTATGATTTATTAACTTTCTGTCTTATAAATCACATTTAACTTGTTCCTTTTCTTATGTGTTGTAAATGGTCTTTGAATGAAACTGAAAAAGGTCAAGTAATGAGGAATTGAACTTGATATGTAATTTAAATCTTCAAGGGATTTTACTTGAATTATCTTTGATAAATCAATTAAGTCGCTAATTTATTTAATTGCTTCGTAATTAATTAAGCATCAAAGAGACATCATAGAATTAATTATTGTTGAATGCTTCGGAGATATAGATCATCATTTGTTTGTTTCAGGCTTAATTAATCATTACATCAATTCGGGGAATTTTTGTGATTAATACAATTTAATTGTCATGCATCATTTTATATTGTCATTGTGCAAATTGTCTACTTGTGCATCTTTGTCTTCATTAAACTAATTGCATAAAAACATATGTTTTAAAAATTGCATTCATTTTGTGTATTGTATTTTCTCAATTCAATTAAATTTTAGATTTCTATCATAAATATTTGAATCTTAAGAATAAATCATAAATTTCTCGTGTCCTTATGTTCAACCCCAGACTTCCCATGCTTATAAATTCAAGCTGAGTCATCCTCGCAGAGTCCTTCGACTCATTTCTACATGATTCGCTAAGTACTTGTGTTACAATGAGTGCTTATTTAGATACATATTTAATGAGTTATTAGATGGCACCATTGTCGGAGACACATGACATTTTGTGATTATTTTTAGGGTTCAATATTTACTTAGTAATTTCTTGGTTAATTATTTTTGCATGTTTTGTTAAAATGTTTACTTTGTTTGTCTTGTGATTTGACGTTCTTACTAAAATTTACTATTTTAACTCTCTCAAGAATTATCTGATCAAAAATTATTTTGTGGTAGGCCCGTGGAGTTGACGACTTTCGGAAGACCGTTGAGGCGAGGAGCTTGGAGTTTCTTACCGGAGAGTCCATGAAGCAAGATTGTATAAAGATATTACTTTAGTTAATTAAGTCTAATTATCATGTTGTAATTAATTTGTAATCTTAATTGCCTATTTACAGCGGTTCTCGGTTGAGATCTCGCATTTGTAATTAAAGGCATGTTACTTATTCTTAATTGGTGGTTGTGTCATGAGTGGTTCTCAACTTGAGTGGCTATTTTAGATTAAAGTACTATGCCAAATAGACATGTCGTAGGTTATTTTTGTTTGATCTAAATCGTAATTTAGGACACACCACTTAATCTCATAAAATTCACAATTGCAAAATTCTTAAGATATTCATAGACGCAAATAACATACGTTCTACTTGGTCAAAAATAATATGATTTCTTCACCGCTAATAAAACTTCTGCTTAGGTGCGATTTTTCAACTTGCATCATTTAGATAATTTTTATGTATTCAGTCTATGCATCTACATGGAGAGTGCTGGGAAGGATTGTAGGTATATCTAACGACATCATTCATATAGTTTTCCATTGCATTCTGATTTCTGACTTCTCCCTCAGTTTTGAAACATAGGATTAAAAGGAAAAGGGACTTTTCGGTAGACGTTGATTGTGTGCTCACATTAATTCAAGTGATAACCTAATCTCTTAAAATCAGGATTGAATTTGTGCAAGTTGACCTAATTTAATTTGGAATAAATTCAACATTGTATTACGGGCAGTAAAACCCTTATTGTTTGTAGGTACTTACCCGCAAACAGAGTGGTGAGGACGTAGCCCCTAAGGAATACAACTAAAAATCCTTGGACTTGTGTCCTAAGCACTTGGACTCACTTTTAGGATCATGTTATTGCTGCAAGCACTTACCTCTGACCAATAGAAGAAGTAGTCTTGTTTCTTGTTGGTGTGTTCTGTCGGTTTGAATGTGAACTACCTTAAGTGACAACATGTGAGCTTGCGTAAGATTCTTTGAATCATTAAATGAAATTTGACAAGACAATAAGGACATCATCATTGGCCTTCAGTGTTGAGTTGGTGAATCAATTAAAAGAGGTTTGTATTTATTACTTTGTCTGAGTAACTATGCACATTCATGTGCCCAGTAGTATTAGAATCTTTTTTGTTGAACATGCTCAAATCTCGTCTCTTTTGAAACTCAATGATGGATAATTGGTCGCATATTTGCTCGGACGTTGTGTGCTTGTCGCTGAACCACCCAAATATCATGTTTCACAAGTTTAGTCCCCTTCTTCTTCTTTTTTAACTGGACCATGTCGGTTTAGAAATAACCTTCATTTCGAACCGACGTATCATGATTCACTCCTTGGAGGTGGTTACATCGCAACCAACCCTTTTTCTTCTTTACTCGTTGAGGAAGATCATTGCCTTGGTGTGGTTGATTTGATTTCATTATCTTCATCTAGATCTCACTCAAATCTTTTCTTTGATGAAGGTAAAAAAGATACAGATAAAATTCCTCCTAAAATGGAATGGGGAGGATGAGGAACAAGATGACCCAATGCATGTGGTACTAGCTAGGTTAGTAGAATCAGAATAGAACTAAGCACTTATGAGAACACAACTTGGCCAGTTATAGTTGGGTAGAGATGCACCTATGGACATAACATACAACCCTGGGCACAGTTGAAAAAATAGAAGGGGCGAAACCTTGAGTAAAAATCGCACTTGGCCCCATTATTGTGTTTAAATAATTTTTATTTTTATGATTTTTAAAATATTGAATCATATGAATAATGAGGAAACTCCACGAAAGGAACATTAATGATTCGTATAAATTACTTAGCGGAAAATGTCTCGAATAAATCCGATGATCAATTGGATGAGCCCAGTCGAGCCTAAAGTAGAATATGAGTTGAATATATCGTTTTTGAGTTTGCTGCCTCATTTTCATGGGAATGAAAACAAGGAGTCATACGCATTCCTTAGGGATTTTGAGTTGATTTGCACTAAGCTTAGATATTCTAGGGTTAGTCAAGACTACATTAGGCTCAAAGCCCTTCCTTTTGCCTTAAAGGATAAGGTTGATTATTGGATGAAGAACCTAGGGGTAGTTATAACTACCTTTGTGTAGTTCAAGGACCTCTTTTTGAAGAAGTTCTACCCTTTGAGTAGAACTAATTTGATGCGCCCACGCATCACGAGTTTCTCTCAACTTCCCAATGAAGCTTTTTGTGATACATGGGAGAGATTCAAAGATCTCTTATAAAAGTGTCCTTGCCACGACTTAGAGCCTACATCCTGGTTCAATCTGTTTATTACAGTCTACACCTTGAGGTGCAAGGTTTAGTTAGTGCTTCTTGTGGAGGCAGCTATACTTCACGAGGTACGGACACCGTCTGGAAGGTGTTCAATGGGTGGTCGAGACAAGTAGAGAATAGACCGTGAGTAGAGCTCATTTAGAGACCCTCATACCATTCTTATCAAGTTGGGGAGTGAAGGCTACAGTGGATCTTTTGACATGGGCATTATAGCAGACAAACTAACAGTGGTTGAGAGGATCAATAGGTGGATGGATGAGTTGGACAACAACTTATCCAAACCACCTAAGTAGATGGTGGAGCTTTCTAAGAAGGTATCCAAGATGAGGGTACCTACCGTGGTTACATATATAGCTCTCGTATACCGTGTTCACCATATTTAGGAGCAGCAGATGTCAGGGCTACCCTAGCCATGGGTAGAGGACCAGCCTCTATCCCATTCTTGTCAGCAGCAGCCATCTTCTATAGATATAGTTTCTGAGTAGCCTCCACAGGTGTGGGAGGTAATGGTGTATGGTACACCAATGACCCTATCAGGCAAGAGATTTCTTGAGACCGTTTCTCCTACTAGTGTCCCAGACCTTCTACAACACGTCATTTACTCCTACACCTCTTCCAACACCACAGAGCTCTGGAGCCATTCCTTCCCAGGCATAGAGGCAGCAACAGTAGTAATACATCTGTCAACAGACATATCAGTCAGGCCAACAGGGCCCACATGTTCATCATCATAGCCAATAGCCGCAGTGCCATGACCATCATGACCAATATTCACGTTTTTCATTTCCTTTTTCACAGCATCAACATTT
This sequence comes from Ottelia alismoides, assembly GCA_037367405.1. Classification (NCBI taxonomy): domain Eukaryota; kingdom Viridiplantae; phylum Streptophyta; class Magnoliopsida; order Alismatales; family Hydrocharitaceae; genus Ottelia; species Ottelia alismoides. Next base: position 611,919 of record JAZKJV010002146.1, read on the forward strand.
GTCTTTAGGTCCTATTTATTTTCAGAGACAAATTCTTAAGGAGGTGCATTCCTACAGGAACAAAGTACATGATTTTGAGAGTTGATCTCAACCGTCTTTTCTGATTACATGATGAGCGCGTTGCATCTTCTACATTCATTCCTGCCCAGGTTCAGGCTAATCCCAACAACTTGAACAAGCCTCAGCAACAACAAAATTCTTTTGATCAGGTATACTACTCAGATTCTCACAAATCTTAGCACAAGATCTTTCTGTTTGATTGTTCAATCATATGTCTTTCAGGAGCGGACAGACTGTGGTCGCACTTGATCGGGCAAGGGACATGGAGAGTACCGACTCTGAGGCTCAGCCTGAGGAGACTTCAGAAGATGATGAAGACATGCATCTTCACAGTGATGACATAGACTTCTAGAAGGAGGAGTATGAGAGCAACGCAACACATATCAAATTCAGAGTCTACGATGGACCTTGTCGCTTCGGTTAAGGAGAATGCACATTCAACGTGTATTCCCCAACCTGTAGTAGATGATTCAATTTTTATTCCAAATGTAAAAGATCCAGTTGTGAAAAGCTTAGTTTCTAGATATAATAAAGTACATGTTTCTATTTATGATTTTGAGTCTTCACATTCTGGAAGTGCATCGTGAATAAGATTCAAAAAGATGATCTCAAAATGGCACGATCTTGTAGAGATAACATTATGGTTAAGGTGTCATTTGATGAGTGTGTGTCCAGTCATCCTGCATTTCAAAAAATATTTGAAGGTGAGATGCATGATAAACACGGAATTGAGAGCGGTCGTATTGATTCACAAGGCGAATCAACAGTCGGTGTGTTGACCACTTCCAAATCCTGTATTTAATCAACAATGAACCCACAATCAAATATCAAACAATGACAAACAATGTGGAGTCAAATTTATTTTTAACTCTACATAAAAGATGTATAGATGCAAGTACGTAGAGAGTTCGAACACAGGGAGCAAGGCAGGATAGATCAAGCAAGTGTGTGTGTGTGTGTGAATATGATGTATTGTCTACACTATGCAAATGTTTTTGTGTGTTTTTAATTTTATATTTTTTTATTTTTAATTTTGTATTTTGATTTTCAATTTTCTGATTTTATATTTTTCTTTTTATATTTTATATTTTTGTATTTTCTTTTTCAATAATAGGATATATATATATACAATATAAGGAAAGAGGGGATAAGGCACTTATAAAAATAGATAAAAATGCTCAAAAATCAGAAAAGAAATTTTTTTGGTCTTTTTATAATTTTCTACTGTTCTGTGATTTTGGGGGATTTTTTAGAATATTTTTGGTATTTTTAAAAGTTGAAATACAAGAAAACAGTGAATAAAGGTTCTGGTCGAAATTAAAATGGGAATGAAAAATACTAAACAGTAACAAAATTTTCCCAAATTGATTTTAAACTAAAGACAATAAAGTAGAGAAACTGCAGAACCTGAGTTTAGATTTTTAGAATTTTTCTATGATTTTTTAGATTTTTATAAAGTTTTTAGGTGTTTTCTAATTTTTAAGGTTTTTGTTTTGAAATTTTTAATGGTTTTTGGATTGATACTAAAATATGATAAGACAAGCAAACAAGATTTTTTTGTAATTTTTCAAGATGTTTTTATAATTTTTATGGATTTTCTAATGCAAACAGTAGGAAAAATGCATGTTTTTTACTTGTAGTAAATATTAAAATGCAACAAAAATGCAATGCAAAAATATGGCATGAATGACCAAGTAAACAGGAACCTAGGCTATTTTTTGGTAATTTTTCGAGTTAAAATGATGCACTAATTAAATAAAGACAACATCAAGAAACTACACTACTGGCAAGGGCATAAGTGCAAATAAGTAAACATCCAGGGGCCAAAGTGCAAGTTTCACAAAAATTTTAATACTGAATATTGCATTTAAGTAACCAACTACAACTATCAAGACCCGCAAGGGTTATCCTGCAAATTACCCACAAGGGCGCGTGACTAGCACGCGCCTGGGAAGGGTATAAACGTAATATCCAAAAATCCCAGGGGCTCGCATGCAAATATTCCAAAACTTTTACACGTAATACAAAAGTTATTGGACCTAGACAAAATATTAAAACCCCTAAGGGGTCCTGTGCAAAATGCCCTTCACCTCACGTGAACTGGTCACGTGAGATGATGTGGCTTGGACCGGTTTGTAAATACGGAAAGTTCGGGGGCCTAGTTATAATTATTACAAAACTTTTTAAACTGCAGACAAATGTTTGAGGACTAAATAGAAATACAAAAATGCGCGGGGAGAATAGTGCAAAATACCCCTAAGCGCGTGATCCAACGGTCGTAGCTGATTCACTTGACACGTGGCGACGATCCAATGGCTCGTACCCCTTCGCGTTATGCGGCTGAGATTAGATCTCCCTCGGATGATCTAACGGTCGACGTGCGAGGAGATCGGACGGTAGCTATGCAACCTGGAGCGGCGACCCGATCTGACGGCCTGGGAGGCGCGGAGGAAGAACGGGGAAGAACGCCCGCGAGGCGAACTTCCCCGAGGCTGATCTCCGTGCTTCAGTGTCCTTTAGGCTTCAAAATGGGGCTGCGGGCTCCTGGCATCATCCTCGATATGTCGGTGGGCCCAAAAAGTCTCGACGGTGGCCGAGGTTCGCTGGAGATGCTGGCAGAGCTGGACGAGCTCGAGCGACTCCGGCGAAGGCCAAAATGGCCCCCAGGCGTGCGTTGAACGTCTTTGACCTGCAAAAAGAGGTGAGAGGGCCCAGGGCAAAATGCCTGGGTCTTGCGGGGACGAAATGGTGGAGAAACGACGAGTGGCGGAGCTCGACCAGAGGGGCGCTCCGGCGAGGTGATCTGATTGGGTGGATTGCTCGATGGAAAGCGAAGTTTCTTGAGGGCTTTTGATCCTAGAACTAATGCAAGTAAAATGCAAACGAAATAAAGGTGAAAGGGGCAGCCTCAACGGTGGTGATCGGAGGGAAGTACCTCGATGCCGGCGGAGGTGGCGGAGGTTTTGGAAGCCTCCTCGAGCCTTGCTCGACCCGCCTGAGACTCGCTGAAGGGAGTTGTCACCTCCCTTGATCGATTAGGCGCGAAAGGGGAGCTTAGCTATGGAAATGAGGGGTTCAAACTTTGAATCAAAGTCGAGGGTTGCATATTTGTGGTTTGACCCGATGACTGGGATGGTTCAAAGACCAAGGTGTATGGAGCGCCACAGTGATCCAATCTTCGAGGAAAATGCTGGGCGGTGATGAGAGATGAACGAGGAATAAGTTCGCAGAAGAAATCATCTCAAATGGGTGAAAGACTTGCCCGCGAAAAAAATCGAGAAGACGGAGGTCAAATGAGGTCTGACAAGGCTGCAGGGGTGAAGGATGCCTAGTTTGTTGGAAATGCGAGCCCACGGCGAGCCATTATGCAATAAATGTTATTGCAGATATCATTCCCTGATCTGAAATGAAGAATGAATAATTTGTATAATAGGTCCCTTAGTACAATTAGGGTTATGTACCATGGCCATCTTAATAATCATACAGCTGTTGATTCAACTATTGAATCATAGAGGCTGGTGCTTGGATGAATATCTAAAGAGTTAGATTGAGGACTCATCAAGCACCGTCAAATGATTGTTAAGAGATGATCTCCAGCCTGAGTAGGAGATGGCAATCCTTATCTCTGAAGGCTGATATCTGACCGACCTCTTGATGCAGGTCCTCTGCATAGGAATAGAGATTCGGAGGTGTCAGATTAGTTAGGTCAAAGAGTTGACTTAACGAGATCGAGATAACCAAAGTCCTATATCATATGCTGTCATGATATAGGCACGCATCCTCTGACCGGAGACAGATGTGTTGCTATATGTCCAAGTATGTACATTTGGCAGACCAATAGGTTGATGACCTAATCAAGGTCTATACACCGGCGCGCTGGTGTGCATACAAGGGCATATGAGTAATACGATCTCTCAAAGGGATCATACAGGTTCAGTTACTGAACCGGAAGACATGAGCTCACTCATGAAATATTGGGAAGAATCAAATTCCATGCGCATGGTCGTCTCGCTTTGGAAGCTTGACTGAATTTGTAGGTTTGATATATACTTTTAGTATATGATCAAGACCTAGGTATGATATACACTTTTGGAAAGTGTATGATCGATACCAACTCCTAATGATCGAATGAGAAACTTACTGATAAAACCATGAAGTAGACAGTATAAAGTTGATCCGATACTTCGGGTTTAGTCTGAGTCTTCCAGTATGCAGGATGTACAGGTATTGGGAATACCCGAGGGTGATTTGATCATAAACGATTGTATAACCATGACGCTTCCATTCCTAGGGAGTGATGAAACGGGTCTGGATTTTAGTGACTCCTCTCAGTAGAGAAGTGATCTGATGTTGGTCCAAGTGTTGGACATTGATCTGAATGTGATTCAGATACAATGAGAAGATTAGATTTACGGTCTTGATTTAATCAAGCATCTATGGGAGGCCCGCGATCTGGATTTGAGATATGATCTCAATATCCATGTCACTATACGTGGAACAATACAATCGCCCTGTCCTTATCTCCAAGTATCTGCGGAGAGATTGCATTATTCTTGAAGGGTTCAAGAATAATTCCATAAGATCTAAGCAATGAAGAAATAATGATTAAATGTGATTTAATCATCTTGATGTGTGAAGAAATTATCCAATTTAATTAAATGTGATTTAATTAATGTGGATAAGAATAATGTGGATAGAAATATCCAATTATTCATAATATATTATAAATGTGATTTATAATGTATTAGAGAGAGCTAATTATAATTTATATGTGTTAATTAATTATTATGTGTATTGGATACACATTGTGTAATTAATTAACAATATGAATTATATGTTGTTTTGGGTTGTGAATATGATTCACAATTTTTTCCATGGCAAGAATGCAATATTCTCAAAGATAATTGTGAATTATTTTTTGGAGAATAAAATCCAATAAATTTGTTGCAAATAAATAAGAGAGATTCCAAGGAGATATGCAATCTCATGGATTTCCATGAGATTGCAATCTCCATGCAATCTCAAGGGGCGGCACATCATTCCTATAAGGAATGTGTGGCCGTCCACTTGGAAGGTACATGGAGATAAAATCTCCATGTATCTTCTCTCCTTATTTGTTGGGTTGATTTAGGAATAAATTATATTTGATTTTGTCAAATATATTTTGACCTAAATTTGTTGCTTTTGACAACAACTATCTTGGCCATTGGATTGACACAAATCAATCTCACCCATTGATTTTATGTGTCTCATGGATTGAGATCCATGGATCCCAAAACCCTATTAATAGAGAGGCATACTATGCTCTCTAAGGACTTGCAATATTGGAGCTCTCTCTCTCTCCCTCATTTCTTCATGCACGCCAGCCCTCTCTCCCTCTCTTGTTGGTGGCCGTCCACCATACCCTAGAGAAGGGAACCGTCATCGCCTTCGCCACCGCGCCGCCGCTTCGACGTTCTTCGGTTCTCCGTCTTCTTGGAGAGTTACTCTCACGAAGGAGACGTTTGATCTCGTGCGACGAGATCAGGAGCAACCACGCATGGATCATCTTCTTGGATTGCGAGGACAACGCGGTTCATCCCCGCGCTCGCAAGCGGTCTCGCCGATGATCGGACTTGAGACAGGAGGTCTCTTTCTTTAGAGACTTGATCAACCACGCTTCAAGAGGTATTGCATTATACTTGTTGTGGTTATAGATGAAACGATCTGAGAATGGTTCTCGGATCATGTGCTTTCATCGAATAAAATTTTTTAAATTCCGCTGCACCGAACAACTAGTACGACTAGTCGTTCTTCGTCGTATCCGATACGACGATCACACTTCCGTGATGTGCTTGAGGATAATTCCATATCCTTCATAGTTGACCGGGGTCAACTAGGGTTTGCACCTGGTTGGTCCACGTGGACCAACCAGGAAAAACCCTAGGAAATTATTTAAAAATTCATTTAGAAATAGAAAATAAACGAATTACATTTTGGTTATTAAATGAAAAATATTTATTATTTTATGAAGTATTTTATGGTGATTTTTAATTATTTTTATGAGGTATAATTTTATAAGTTCCCTTTTGTACCCCTTATATGTATATTACCTATATATTTTATTAATTTCTTTTTACTTTGTATATTTAATTTATTTTTGTTTTTGTTTATTATTTTATAAAATTATAAAATACTTTTATACACATGAATATATTTTTATTTTATTTTTCTGAATTGTTTTGTATATTTAATAAAATAAAAGTATAGTTTATACAGGTATGTGTATAGGTATAATGCCTATGTATTTATATACATGTATTTTATTTTGATTCTTATTTAGGTTTTTATTCCAGTTTTAATGTGAATATATATTATACATAATATTTGCAAAATTATAAAAATAAAATATTATAAAAATAATGAATTAATAATAAATTGAATATTTTAGTCTGTACAAGTATACTACAAGGGTCCAAAACTCAACTTTCAAACCGTAACTCCGAAGACTACAAAACCATCTCCATTAAATAGATTATTTTACACTATACACAACTAAAGGTGAGTTTGGTACATTTCGAGTTTTTATTTGCAAGATACGGGTCTGGGAAGTTGGAGTTTTGGAATCTTATTCAGACCATAACTTTTTATCTGTACATTATTTTTCAGTGAAATCAATTTTGTATTTTTCTTTATTAAATTATCTACAACTTTCATGTACAAAGTTTCTTTATTTGAAGTATAAAAAGTGGAACCAAAAATAGGTCCCAAAATGAATAAAGAATGAATAGAAAAACTTTGTATTCTGGCCCCTATCTCCCTCTACTTTATTCCTTGTCAACCTATTCATCAAGATGCCTAGGTCTCGGGGGTTTGGGTCATAAAATATTTACAATATTTTATTCTTTTTCTTTTCTTTTATTTATTCTATAATTTTGGCTTTAATTACAGTATTTTATACACTATTTACATGCACATGCATGAATGCTAAGATGCTGGATTTAATGCTATTTACACGCATTTGCTAGGGTTTTGATGCCAAAATGATAGAATAAAGATGATGAAATGTGGATTCATCAATGCACACCTAACAAAGACAGCATAAAGAAACCAAACATTTATGTCAAGACACATGTTCTCTTGGTTGCCACTACATTTTGTCTCAAGAACCAACAATTGCCATAAAAGAAAAGAGATTTAGGGTGCATTATGTGGTGAATAATATCGATGACATCGCATTTGCACGCACTCTCCTAGATAATGTCTATTCGATCAACTTGTTACCCTTTACCATGTATGAGAAACTAAATTTGGGACCCTTATGTAAATCTAGAACTTTAATTCAGTTTGCAGATAAGTCGATGAAAAAGTCTAAGGGTGAGATCAAGAATGTCATTATCTCGATTGAGGGACAAAACTACATAATGGACTTCACTATCCTTGGCATGGACATCCCCAATCATTGAATAGAGTCACAAATTATCCATGGATGGCCTTTTAGTAGGACTATTGGAGCTTTATTCGATTATCATATGGGGATGATGAAGTTTCATTCTCCAGGCAGAGAAGTGGAACTATAGATGAAGCAGATGAAATGGCAACGACCTGATTCATAGTCTAGCACAGATTTCTCTTCATGTTCAAAGGCAGATTGTAAAGTAGCCAGCACAGATGGGATTTGGAGTTAGAACCCGATAATACAGAGAGAAACCCTCTCATCTGGAGAGGAATGCAGAGCAGTTTACGCGACATTGTCAGAGTTCTTGAGATTTGCATCTCCATGTTTCCCTTTGGACTTGTCGGTTCCTTTTCCTTCGGAACAATCAAGGGAACTAGATGATTGGTCAGACGTGGCATTGGTTGAATTATCATGTTTCTTTGGCAATCCGACTCCTTATTCTTACATTCACTTGGTGGACAACATTACAGATGATTCGTCTCCACTATGCAGCACAGATCCAGATTCGATGACAATTCAAACTGATGTTCTTGATGATTATTCTTTCCCAGAGTTAAAGTCACTACCTTCTACACTGAAGTATTCCTTTCTTGCGAGACCAAAGAATAAGTTTCTTGTTATCATTAGCTCTAGGTTTATTGTAGAGTAGGAGAATAGGTTGTTAGATGTACTGGAGAAAATTTGTAAGGCTTTAGGATAGACTGTGTCGGATCTCGTGGGTATAAACCCCGCCCTTTGTTCGTGCCACATTTATATTGAGGATAATTCTAGACCATCTCACGAATTTTGGAGGAGACTTAATCCAAATCTTCAGGAAGGGGTTAAGAAAGAGATTGATAAGTGGTGTGGAGTCGGGTTTACTCACCTCATTTCGGATTCTAAGTGGGTGGACCATCTTCATGTTTTCCCAAAGAAGTCGAGAATTTAGATGGTTACCAATGAGGAAGGTGTTGATATTACGACATGAGTACCCATGTCCTAGCGCGTCTGTGTCGATTACAGATGCCTGAATGCCGCAACCAAGAAAGATAACTTTCTCCTATCTTTTATTGATCAGATTTTGGAGAGATTAGAGGGGAGAGAGTTCTTTTGATTTCTTAATGGGTACTCAGACTACAATCAAGTAGCCATCACTCTTGTGGACCAGTAAAAGACTACTTTTACATGTCCTTTAGGCATATATGCATTCAGACGCATGCCTTTTGGGCTATGCAATGCCTCAGGTATTTTTTAGCGGTGCTTGATTACTGTGTTTGCCGAAATGGTAGGGGATTTCCTGGAGATCTTCATGGACAACTTCTTGATCCATGGTGATTCATTCGATTCTTGTTTAGCACACCTGGACCCGAGTCCTTCAGAGGCGTAGAGAGGTGAATCTGGTACTCTCCTGGGAGAAAAATAATTTTATGGTTAAGGAGGGTATCGTGTTGGGGAACGTCATCTCCAAAAAGGGAATAGAGGTTGACCTACCAATGTGAATGTGACCAAGAAACTTGATCCACCAACCAACATCAAATCAGTGAGGACATTTTTAGGGCACACTGGATTTTATAGACATTTTTTAATATTGACGGGGGCCTAACCGAGCACTTAGAAAAGGACACTGGGTTCTTTGTAAATCATAAGTATTTTAAGACCTTTGAGCTCCTTAAGAAGAAGATCTGTGACTCGCTGATTCTGTAGCTTGATTGATCTCTTCCCTTTGAGATCCTGACGGACACTTTGGATTTTTCTATAGGAGCCATATTGAGGAAATGGAGAGATCGAATTTCGTTAGAGATTCACTATTCAATCAAGATTTTGGACCCAGCATAGAAAAATTACATTGTGGTCGAAAAAAAGATGCTTGCCGTAGTTTGGGCTTTAGAGAAGTTTAGATTTGTTATTATTGGCTCTAAGGTGACAGTATATACCTATCATTCAGACATTAGGATATCTCATGGAAGAGAAGGACGCGAAGGTGCGTCTTATTGGGTCGATATTGTTACTCCAGGAGTTTGATTTGGAAATTAAGGATAAATCTGAAGTCAAGAATGTAGTGGCTTATCATATTTCAAGGATTGAGATAAACGATTCCTCTGATTCCGAGCCTATTTGAGAAATCTTTCAAGATGAGTTGATTTGTCTTGTTGATTCGCTTCCATGGTATGCCAACTTGGTGAACTACCTATTCTCCAAGCAAGTTTCCCATGGTTGGACTAGGTACAGTATTGACCGACTTAAGTAGGATTCGAAGAAATATCATTGGGAGGATCCATTTCTTTTTTCTGGAAGACCGGATTGTGTGTGGAGAAGGTGTATTCCTCAGGAGTAATACCAAAGTGTCCTCATGTATTCTCATTCACTTGAGGCTGGAGGACACCATTCAGGAAATAGAACCACACACAAAGTGCTACAATGTGGTTTGTTATGGCTGAACTTATTTAGAGATGCCACTGATTTTGTACGATCATGTCCAATTTGCCAAAGAATGGGAGGTACAGTTGGTTCTAGAGATGAGATGCCCATGCAATCAGTGATTTTTTGTGATGTTTCTGACGCTTGGGGCATAGATTTCATGGATCCCTTCCCTAATAGTCAAGGTTTTGAGTACATCTTGTTAGCGGTAGATTATTTACCGAGATGTGCGGAGTCTATACATGGAATATACAATCATCATGTCCTTATCTCCAAGTATCCAGGAAGAAGCTATCCTTGAAAGAGTTCAAAAATGGTTCCATTAGATGATATCTAAGCATAGTAAAATAAAGAGAAATAATGATAACTAAATTAGATTTATATATCATAAATGATGTCAATGTGATTCACATTATTTAGACATGTATAGAGATATCTTGGACAATTGAATTGGATTTAATTATCATAGATGAAATTAATGTTAATAGCAATATTAACAATAATCATGAATAATGTGGATGTGATCTACAATATCACAGAGAGAACTCTTTATGAATAGGATTCACAATTTAAATTTAATGTGAATTGGATTCACGTTGAGAAACTAAATGTAAATGTGATTTACATTTAGTTTTTGATGGGTGAATATGATTTACAAATATCAATGATCTATCCGCAATTGTCACAAAAATTTGCAAATTATTTGATGATATAATTTTGATAAATTATTCTATGAATAAAGATTTAATGTAATAAGATTATATTAAAGGAGATTGGAGAGAGAAAATCTCTCTCCTATCTCCATGGTGGATGTCCACCTTTCTAAGAGGAAGGAAGCTATCTCCTTTCCTCATTCTTGGAAGGTGGCTCTCTTCTTTCTTCCTTGTTCATGAGAATGAGATTCATTCTGTGATTGAACTTTAGAGAAATTGATTAATAAATGATTTATTAATACTAAATTATATTTTACTTAGAGTATAAGTAAAGTTATTTAATCTCAACCATTGATCAATATTTAGGAGTGTATCTCCACCATCCAATTTGTTATAAAAGAAATGCTAACATGTGCTCTTTCTCTACATGCAATTAAGTTGAAGGTAATTATTGCTACAACTCTCTCTCTCTCTCTCTCGCTCTATACCATAATCCCTCTCCTTCAGCCCTATGGATTTCTGCATGGCTAGAGTTTGTGGAGATCGCAGTTGATGTGATGTTGTCGTGATGTCGGAATAATTGCTCATGGAACTTCGTCTTCTTTGATGCATAGTACTCTTAAATAAAGTGGTGAATTCCGTAGGTTCCCCTTGGATAGTCGCCTTGGATTGTGGGAAGCACGAGTTTCATACACGTGCCCATAAGTGCACTCTCGTCAGATCGGACTTGAGACAAGAGGTCTCTTTGCTTAGAGACTACAAGATCGCAATCCTGCTTCCCCAATGTTGTTCCCCGTATAATTGAGGTGGCATTGGATTGCACATAGCAAGTGATATTCCTGTTGACGGATAATTCAATTGATAACAGGTCAACATCACCTTAACGGTGGTGGGCTCGGATGTCAAAGATCGAATTGGGAAATGCAAGTTGGACTTACAAAGTAAAGAGAGCTCTTGTTTCCTTCACTCGAGTTATATTTACTCATATTATTGGGGTGTGATAAAGGTGGAAGGGAGATCCCACACTTGAAGTACTTCGATTAACATATTTCGAATGGACTTTCAAGGTAATGAAAAGCAAGACAACTTTGATTTAAAATACTAATAACCTTAATAAAAGTAAATATATTTATGAAAATTATCTTATTTCAGAAAACCTTTACTATACACACTCAAAACTATACTCAATAATAACTAGTATCATGGATTGGATCCATGATCAAGATGTAGCACTTGCAGTTGGACACATAAAATATATGGTTTCAATGTGCAAGTACCATCATGATAATGAGGATTAGCAATTAAATATGGGACAAGAACTTTTTGTTTATTTATCTATGCAGTCTTGATCTTTCATTGAGTATGATTTGGAGGTAACATGTCAGTGGTGATCATAATTGTCAAGATCCTCTAAATTAAAGGAGGTATTTTGGTGAACATATATGCTCTAACATTTAATCATGAATGACATGGTTCAATGCATTATGCAGAATGGTGGCTCCATAAGAGATGATGCACTCAAAATGGTTGCGTACATACATGAACCAAAGTCTTTTAAGAGTTGATATAGGTGTGGATATGATGAATGTCATCATTCTACTATCAGCAGTCAAGTCTTTCATGAAGCTTCATAATATCCATGTTGTATGAATGGGATGAAGTAAGTAGGTGTTGAAATAATATCACATTGAAGTTCTTTGATGACATGTTCAATTAGAGAGATCATTTATCTTATACACTGATTGTTTATAGATCAAGGAAGCACAGCGGAAGCATGGGTCCGATCCATGTAAGGAGAGTCAAAGAGTTGACTGCACTTCTCTAACTTCTACACCTATGACATCCAAAGAGTTGGATGAATGCCAATACTGCAACAAGCCAATATAATGATAGTATGATTATCTTGACTATCTAGAATCCTTAGAGAAGGACTTGAATAGTGCATCAGCGTAATCTACTTACTTATTAGATAATACTAAAGTCCAATAATTGTATCTTATTCTTACACTAATACTTGCAAACGGTTGCATGTGTTTTAGAAGACTAAAAAACTTGATCTTGAGGTTAATAGTCAGTGCAATTGTTGAATTGATCTACATTGGATAGATAGACTATTTTTTCTAGTGGAAGAGTCCTTAGGCTTAGAGAATGTCTCTATAACCCAGATATTAGAATAGATTCATTGTTTATTTCTAAACTTGTTGGAAATAAACATGCATTCTAAGATAGACCTATCATAAAGAGTTATAATGGATATATTTCAGATAATGATCTAAGATTTAGAGGACTTGTCTAAATTAGAATATTAATGAATGGTTCATTAACATTTCTAATATTGAAATTAAACCTTAAAAGATCATTAGGAGGATGAAGATCATTTAACAATGATCTGGCATCAAGATTAGGACACAGGTCTGTTGATGAGATTAGTAGACTGGTAAGAGATTGAACTTTATATTATCTGAAAGTTAAAAGATTCCATAATTATGAATATTATATTCAAAGTAGAATGTCCAATGCACCCTTCTCTGGGAATGGTGTAAGATGCAGAGGTATTCAAGACCTCATACAATTGATGTATGTGGACCCTGTATACCATAATGAACATTAATGATATGTGATATCCTTTGACGATTATTTGTATCATGAGATCTCTTCCTTACATATTAGAAAATGTTTAATGTTCAAAATTTTCACAATTTTGGTTGTTAACCAAAGTTAGAAGAAATAGAAAAGAATTCGATTTGACCAAGGTAACTAGTACCTATTAGATGAATTCAAGGAATACCTTGTAGAGAAAGGAATATTCTTCCTATCTCACTCCTCCTAATGCACCTCAACTCAATGGAGTTGCAGGGAGATCCAACTGGATCATTGATAAACCCAAATATGATCGTCAAGAGTCTAAATATGTCTCACACAAGGCATAGACAAAGGCTCTGTGGCGACCCACGGCGAAAACCTCGGATTCAATAATAATTAACCCACAACAAGAATAAAGAAATTAAATATCAAAATGTGGAGTTAAAAATTATTATAACTCTACATCAAATGCGTATAGGGGAAAGTACGTGTAGAGGTCAAACACGGGGAGCAAACGATAGAAGGAGGGAAGAAGTAATGCTCAAAACTTTGTCTTTTATCTCTTGCCCATGTTATTGTTTTTGTGGGTTTTAATTTTATATTTTATATTTTTTGTTTTTATATTTTTTGTATTTTATTTTTATAATTTATATTTTTATATTTATTTTTCATTTAAATATAGAATATATATGTATATATGTATATGTATACATACAATATACGTATATATAGATACTATATATATAAATATGTAAAACGGTCAAAATACAGTGAATACACTATTTTTTAGCTTTTTATATTTATCTAATTTTCTTGTTATTTTTTTGGATTTTTTGTTAATTTTTCTGTATTTTTAAGGTCAAAAATATCCCAAATAAGGATTAGTAAATAATTTGGAATTAATTTGAACCTTAAAAGTACCAAATAGGTTCCAAAATTATCCAAATCAATTTTAATATATAAATATTTATAAAAATAAAAATAGAAAAGCATATTTATGGATTTTTAAGTATTTTTTTATATTTTTATGAAGGATTTTGGGGGGTTTCGATTTTAGGCTTTTTTTTCCATTTTTAGTGATTTTTGGATTGTAGGTAAAATAGGTCAAAATATACTATATATATTGTAATTTTTAGAGATGTTTTCATTTTTTTTGGTAGTTTGTAAGTTAAAGAATACAAAATAGGCTCCATTTAATTTTTAATAAATATTTAAAATGCCCAAAAATGCAAAGTGAACACATGACGTGAAAGTACTTGGCATGACATTTAACCCTATTTTGTGTATTTTTAAGAGCACAATAGGTACTAATTAATAAATATATAAAATGCGCAAAATTAAGTGTCCTAGAAAGGGGTATTTTTTCAAATAAAATAATCTACATGGGGCTCAGTGCACATATGCTAAAAATATACAACGTCCATTTCATGTTATTAAACTATTTCATAATTTACAATAATGTTAGGGTCATATATGCAAAATAACCATCACGTAGGACTACATGTCACACTGCTTGGGAAGGACCAAAATGTATATACATTAAATTTTAGGGGCCTTCCAGCGATTTTCACAAAAATATACAACTTGATTCAACTTTTATTGGACTAGATATAAATACAAAAAGTTACAGAGGTGTGTCCCTACAATTTCACCACCTCATGTAGGACATCACGTGAGGTGATGTGGAATGGACCCAAATGTAATTACAAATAAATGCAGGGGTTCTAGTAAAAAAAATCAATTTTATTTACATGTGATACTTTATTTACAGGTTTAATAATTAAATAGACAAAAATGCAGGGCTTAATATGCAAATTATCCCAATATAGGCGTGATCCAACGACCGATCGTTGCTCACTTGGACACGTAGCCGCTCTTCGTGCCACAATACCGCTTCGTTGATGATCGGTTCAGATCTAATCGAGGGCTCCATCGAACGGCTGAAGCGTAGGGCTGATGGACGGCTGTGATCAAATCTGGGGCGCTTCCCCAGATTGGACGGTGGCTGCTCCTTATGAAGAACAGGGAAGAACTCATCTTCCCCGAACTTCGTTCATCGATTACTCCTCCTCCTGGTGGTCTCCTTCAATGGCGTTGGTCTCTTCACGTCCGAGGAGGTTCTTACCAGCGGTTGAGGGTCAAAAGAAGCTCTAGGACCTCATGGGGAGGACATGCTAGATCAAGGAAAATGGGACCTCCAGGTACCTGCAGGTGGGCTCGATTCGAGCCTAGAAGGACTCCATGGTTCGCGTGACCTACATAGAAAGAGAGAGTGGCTCGAGGGGGTGCTGCTCGGTCTGAAATAAAGCCAAAACGCATAGAAAGTGAGATGGCAGATGAAGCTCCGACGAGGGGTGGTGGATTGGCTTCGATTCGCAGACTCGAGGCAGATCTAGTGGTCAACAGTGACTGGCGAGCGGATAAACGAGAGGGGAAGGTGGTGAGGTGGAGCGCGGGGCGAAAGACAGTGTTTAAGCATGGTGGAACACGACCGGAGCTTTAGAGCTCTAGCGAACTAACTCTTCTAATCTAAGCTAATTAACTAACAAAAATACAAAAGAAAAAGCACGAATTAGAATCTAAAGCTAATTTTAAGCTAAAGAATGTAAAACGTGCAGCTCTTACCTTGATTTGACCCTAAGGAGCAGAGGTCATCGGCGACGGCAGCCTGGGTGCACCTCCCTCCTCCATCTACCCACTCGGACCCTCTAGGGGTTCCCTCCTGTCACCAGAGTTCACGCTAGGCCGGAGGCGAGGATATCAGGGCTCAGGGGATGATCAAAAAATCAAGGAGAATAATAGAGGACTTTCATTTATGTACATTACGAAGCACCCTTATTGACCATATCAAATCAAGAAATCAGGCGTATGTACAGGGGACTAGAGGGCTCGGCGTGAATCTACAATGATATATGCTCATTTCTTGTAAAGGAATCGACGTTGATAGATGGATAGGTTGGTCCGGAAAAATGGAGGAAATTGCAGGAGGAGACAGATTTGCGTCAAATCAGAGCTGGGGGGGCTGTTGACCAGGGGTCAACAGACCGGGCCCCGCGATTGGGCCATATCAGCTCAGATAAAGACAAAATAACAAATTTATTAAAGAATAATTATTTGTATATAGTAAATGATTTTATTGATTTTTAAGTATAAAATAAAAAATGTTTATTATTTAATGTAGTATTTTAATAAGTATTTTATTTATTTTTTTGGCTTTATTTATTATTAGTTAATTTTTAATAGTGTATTTATAGGTATATTTATCCATGTTTTGTACATTTTTATTTTTATTTTGTATATTTTATTTTATTATTTTATTTTATATATTTATAACTTATTTTTAGGTGTATAAATATATTTTTGTTTTATTTTTATGATTACTTGTAAATAAACAAAAGTTGATTTCATTCTTTTATTCTTTATTCATTTATATTTGTATGAAATTGTAAATGCTATCTATATTCTATTAAAAATGTAAAACCAAAATAAAAACCCAATAAATACATAAAAAATAATGTATATAAAACATAGGTAAAATACTTATAACTATACCTACATAATATACATATCTATTTATTTAAGTGTACAAATAACAACATTGGAATTTTGCCTATGTGGTTACATAGACTTATTTTATTTTACATTTTTTTGTTTTATTTTAATTTCAATATGTAAATATATTATAAATAATTATTACAAAATTATAAAAATATGAATTTGTAAAAATAATGAAGGATGAATATAATGAATATTTTAATCGGGTATAATGTACAATGAGGGCCCAAAACCTAACTTTCACACGGTAACTCCAAAAAATATGAAACCACCACCATTAAATAGCTTGTGAAAAGTTATATACAATTAGAGGTAATTTTGATATGTTTTGAGTTTTTATTTGAAAGATATGGGTCTGTGAAATTGGGATTTTGGCTTTTTATTCTGTATATAAAATGAACATTGTGTATTATTTTTGTACAAACTCAATTTTATTTTTTAATTTAGATTATTATCTACAGCTTTCATGTACAAAGTTTATATATTTTATGAATAAATAATAAAATAGATGTAAAAATGCATAAATAATGAATAAATAAATGGTCTTTTTATTGTATTTTTGGCCCTTATCTCCCCCTACTTTATTCCTTATTGACCAACTCAATCCTTGACTTGGTCTCGGGGTTTAGGATCATAAAATATCTTCGATATTTTATTCTTTTTATTTTCTTCTCTTTATTCTATAATTTTAGCATCAAAAACCATATTATTTACACAATAAATGTAATAAATAATGAATGCTATTTTGTGCTAATTGATGCTATTTATATGAATTAGCTAGGGTTTTTAAGGATAAAATGATAGAATAAGGGTGATGAAATGAATATTCATCAATCATGTGTTATATAATTTTATCAATGATGAATCTTAGCATAATTACTTCTTAGTTCTCGAGTATATGTAGTAGAGACTGCAATATATATACTTAATATGATTCCATGCAAATTTGTGCCATAAATCCCTCATGATCTATGGTTTTGAACCAATCCCAGTATTAAACAGTTGGGGATTTATGGTTGCTTTGTTCATTACATAAACATGGATGCAAATAAATTGGAATTTAGCACTTGAGAGTGTTACTTCATTAGGTATATAAAGGATGGTATTGATCCTACTTTATGACCATGAGATTCTTAAAATATTTCATCTCCAAGTATATAATTCTTAGAAGATGACTTCCTAAAGAGTCAAGATAAGAATGAATTAAAGGGAATCATTGGATCCTAGGAGGATAATGAGGATCCTAAAATCAAAAACTAAAAGGATAATTAAAGATGAAATACATATTACTCTTCAAATATGTTTTGAGGGAGGTAAGACCACTTAGAGGGTATGTATTCCATGTGTCGAAGAAGTTTGATAATGATCCGGCTTCAAATGATAAAGCTTCTAAGGAACATAGCATGAAAAGATGGATGTTATCAATAAAGTCAAGGGTAGACTTCATGCACAAGTGTTATGTATGGGCCCTTGAAGATCCACCTATAAGGGTCACATCCATTGTGTGTAAATGCATCATCAAGAGAAGGAGGGAGCCTATGAGAAGGTAGAGACATTCACAGCACGGCTCATACATACATAGAAAAGGCATTGCTTACATTGAGACTGGCTCTCCAGTGACCATGCTTATACCCATCAGAATATTGCTAATTATATCTACACAACTTGACTATGATATCTAGAAGATGGAAGTCAAGATTGCATTCCTCAATGAATACCTCAACAAGGATATTCATATAAAGTATCCCCAGGGCTTCATAGTTGAAGAAGACAAGATGTGCAAGATAAGGTAAGATTATTATAGTTGGAACATCAGATCTGATGAAATTATAAAGGTTATGATTTCAAAAATAATCTTGATGAACTATGCGGAATCTAATTGCCTCAGATTTTATAAGGATGAAATTATTAGTGTTTGAGATAAAAGATCTCGAAGTTGTCTCTCATATTCGAGTTCTAAAGTTGTTCAGAAGCAAAGAGAAGAGGGAACTGGGATAGTCATATAAAGGGTACACTTTGGAAAGATCCCACTTGGAAATTTCAGAGGAAAGCTTCTTTCCTTTAAGATATGGTACCTACCTATATAACAGTTTAACACCTCGAAGTGTTGAGGATGTGAATGCTAAAGTTCCATGCCCTTATGTATCAGCTATAGGAAGCTTAGTGCATGTCAAATGTGTACAAAAACTAGATGTCTGCCATGGAAAGGGAGTGGTAAATTGTTACCAATCCTGCTATGGAGATAAAATACTTAATTACAGTAATAATAACATCTTCAAAGACACAATACTTTATATATAATGCTCTCAAAGTCTTATCTTTAATAACTTAAGACTTTGTGGATAGTGATCTAAAAGTCATAGCTATAGATACCTTACAAAACTTAAGACTATGTCTTAGTCTACTAATGAATCTTCATTTCATCACTTTATTCTTTCATTTTGACCTTAAATCCCTAGTTAAATGCATGTATATATCATTAGTTTATGTAAAATAACACTCAATAATTCACATAAAATATTGTACAAAATATTGTATTTAATACCAAAATAAAAGAATAAAGGGAAAAAATGAAGTGTCAAAGACATTGAGTAGACTTATACTCTGAGACCCAGTCATCATGATGATTTGGTCGACAAGGAATAAAGTGTGGGGAGATAGGGTAGAGGAACTGTACATAAAATAGCTAAAAACCAAAATTCTTAATTCATCAATTATAGGTTTTTGGGACCTTTTTATTTTATTTTTTTATACCTTAAATCAATAAATCCTCAACAAGAAAATTGTATATAAAAATACAAAGAAAAATATAATTTTATTTTATTTAAAAATAATACACATTGTGCTCGGGTCACAAAATAAAAAGCCACAAAGAAATCTTTGCAGACCTATAACTTCTCCATACAAACTCAAAATTCATCAAACTCACCTTTATTATTCATAAAATTAAATTATCTATTTAGTGAAGTGGTTTCACTTAGTTTGTAGTTAAGATGCAAAAGTTGTCTTTTAATCCCTCATTGTACAGTATGCATGTATATAATATTCCATAAATTTATATTATTATATTTTTATAATTATGTAAATATTATTTAAAATACATGTACATAATAAAATTATAATAAAACCACTAAAAAGGTATTAAAATAAATAAAATTATGAAATATATAAGTAAAATTTACATATAATAGAACTATATTGTATATATATACATAATTAGTTAAGTATGGAAATAAATTCAAAAAAATACACTAAAATGTGTATATCTGTATTTAAAAAAGTTATAGATATATAAACATAGGTATAAAATAATAGAATACAAAATACAAATAAAATATAGAAAATACATGTATATTTACCTATATGTACACATGTAAATATGAACATATGATAAATTAACTTGTAAAAATAAATAAAAATCAGAATAAAAAACTACATTAAAATATACAAAATATATGTATATTCCATGTTTCAACTTAAATTTAATAAAATAAATCTCTATTTTAAAAAAATACAAAAATTTCTCCCCTTATTTTTCCTGGTTGGTCCACGTGGACCAACCATGAGCTAACTTCCGTTGACCCCCTGGTCAACTGTACATCCCATGTTGTTTGCTTTGTTAGAACTCACGGGGAAGCCTTCTTACTTGAATTTTGGCACTTGCTTCACGCCTCTAATCACTAAACCTCTTCCCCATACCTTCGACCATCTCGCCATCATCCAATCTTCCACCAACTCCCTCCCTACTACACGCAAGGTCTCCTCCCTTTTTGCCAGAACCCACTTTTATAAAGAAACCCTCCTTCCTTTTTGGTTTTTACCCCCCTTGCACCATTGTAACCCCATTAGGATACCTCTATTGAGCTCTTGGTGATAGCAAGCTTCGCTTAGTCCCTTCTTGGAATGGATAAAGAGGTAGAGAGATCCAGGTGTTACCGAACCACCACCGACGACGCTTCTCCTGCTCCGATCTTCAGAGCTTGTCTAGCTGTTAGGTATCTTTCTTTAGCTTGCATTTTATTCCAGTAGTCTAGGTTTAATCTTACTTTCGTTAATTAGTTCGCCCTTTAGCTTGATTTTATGTGTTAAAATCATTGGAGCTTTAAGCTTTGGCATCAAATTCATCATGTTCTGCTTGTATTCGATCTTCCTTTCACCTCACTATCAATCCCCATAAAGTTATCCACATTCTCCCCTTTGTTAGCCCCTTGATCCTGCAAGGATCGAGTGAGAGTCGAAGCCCCATCCCCCGTCTTTGCCGGAGCTCCCCATTGAACCACCACTCCATTGCATTTCCAGCTTCAATAGAGTGCCAAGGAGATAGCCCTCGATCCCCTTAACAATTTTGTGCATGTCCGCAACACCTTGTTGCATTTGGAGCTCCCCCTTAATTCTTGAACAGGAGCTCTAGGTGGATGAAGCTCCAAGTCTCCTCCGACGAGCCCCGAACACATCTGAGGGTACCTGCAAATACGCAAGGCTTCTAGGAAGGATAGGACACCTTCAATAAGGGAAGAGGTGGATGGAGGCAATAGGAATTGATGAAAGTGGTAAATTATTAAGTAGCCCCCTTCCCCTTTTGTAATTTTATATTGGTCCTGTAAATATTTAATCACATTCAATATTTTGTGTAAAAATTACAATGGGCCTCACATGTCTTGTACATTATACCTAGATCTAGTGCAAGGTCAGTTCACGTGGTCCCCCACGTGAGTTAGCAAATTTCAAGGGACCCCCTCCAGGTTCCTTTATTTCATTTTAGTATAAATTTTTTGTATTTCAATTCAAAACTTTGTATTAAATTGCACCATAACCCATGTGCCTTATTTTTATTGTAATTATTACCATGTATGTATATTGTAAACTAATTTATGTCTTTTATTTTTTTAATTAAATAGCTCCCATGCTTGAAAATTTGTGGTAAAATTATAGTTAATGTTCGATGTTGTGCATGTTCATGCTTATTTTTATTTTAACATTTACTTATCTTTTTTTGTTAATTAAAAATCATTTAATAGCTATATATTCCCCACCAGAATAAAAATACAAAAAATATCTAAAAATTCTAGAAAATGGTACATGTTATATATTACTATATAATATAACTCCACATCAAAAATCTCAAAAATACAAAATAAAAACACTAAAAATTAAAAAAGCCCCTTTAACCCCAAAAAAATAAAAAATTATATAAAACCTAAAAAAATAGTTTTCTTCTATATATTTTCATTTGTACTATATACTACATATTAAGAATAGTTTTCAGTAATTTTGGGCTTATTTTCTATTTTTAAAATTCAAAACAATTCAACTATTTATTAACTCTCTATTTTAGAGTATTTTGGGCTTTAAAAATACCTAAAAATTACCAAAATTACCCAAAACTTCACAAAAATAGAGAAAATATAAAAAAAAGATAAAACACTGTATTATGTAATTTTAAAATCAATATTTATATATAGTTATAAATATAAAATCCTATATATACTATATATTTATATATTTAGTAATATTAACAATAGTATTATTAATGCTTTAAATATATTTAAAATCTTTAAAAAATAAAAAGAACTGCTCTTAATTATATTTTATTGATTTTATATATTATCTATTTGTCTTATATACTATTTATATGATAGAGTATATACATACTTATTACTTATTAAAAAGGAAATAAATAAAAATTGGAAAAAATATAAAAAGAACATAAAAATTATAAAACAAAACTTAGAAAAATAGAAAAATAAATATCCATTAAAATTAAAGATCATTAAAACCCCACAAAAATCAAAAAAGCGAAAAATTTACACAAAAATATTTGTTGTTTAGATAGAGATCTACATGCATAAGAGTATTTTGATAAAGATAAAAGAAGTTCCTAACTGCTTATAATAAGCGTTGAGTTGTGTCAAAGGCTAAAACTAACAATATGCATGGCACTGTGAATACTTTTTAAAGATTCAATATAGGTTGCATAAGATGTAACATTGTATTGGATGTGAGCAGTGTTATTGAAAGATATACAAGTCTATAAAAGGATTTGTCGTAGTCTCCAGAACAAACTGACTAGTCAGCTGACCAAGCTATTTATCTATATGGCTTATAATTAGCATATGAGTGTGGGTTTAATTATTAGCCCATTAATGGCTCTTTAGGCTAGTGGGAGATTGTTGGACATGTGAACCCACGACGAGCCATTATGCAATAAAAGTTAATGCAGATCACTCTTTAATCTGAAATAAGGAATAACTTTTTTGCATAATAGGTCTCTTAGTACAATTATGATTATATACCATGGCTATCTTGATATCATACAGTTGTTTATCCAAAGGTTGGATCATAGAGGGTGGAGCATAGTTTAATATCTAAAGAGTTTGATTGAGGACTCAACCGCACTGTCAGCTAATTATCAATAAGGGATCTCCAGTCTGAGAAGGAAATGGAAATATTTACACCAAAGGTCGACATCTTATTGGCCTCTTAATGCAGAGCCTCTACATAGGAATGGAGATTCGAAGGTATTGGATGAGTTAATTTAAAGAGTTGATTAACGAGATCGAGATAACTAAGACCTATGTCGCATGTTGTCATGTATAGGCTTACATCCTCTGACGGAGATAGATGTGTTTATATACGAAGTATGTACATTATACTGACCATTAGATTGATGACCTAATCAAGGTATATATACCCATGAACCGATGTGCATACGAGGGCATGTGAGTAATACGATCTCTCAAAATGATCATATAGGTTCACTACTGAACTGTAAGATATGAGCTCACTCATAAGATATTGGGATAAACCAAATTCCAACGTTGGTCATCTTGTTTCGGAAACAATAGGATTTGAAGGTACGATATATGCTTTTAGAAAAAAGAAGATTGATATCAACTCCCAATGATCGAATGAGAAACGTAATGATGAAACCTTGAAGGATACAGTTTAAATAAGATCAGAACTTCGGGTTTAATCATAGTCTTCTAGTATGCAAGATGTACGGGTATTGAGAATACTCGAGGGTGATGTGATCTTAATCGATTGTTAAATGTGATGCTTCCATTTCGAGGGAGTAATGGAATAGGTTTGTATTTTACTGACTCCACTCAGTAGACTAGTTATCCAATGTCGGACATCAATTTGAATAAGATCCAGATGTAATGTGGAGACTGGATATTACGTCAGACTTGATCAGAGATCTCTAAGAGGTATCATAGATCCGGTGTAAGATTAGATCCCACTATACAAGTCATTATACGTGGAATATACAATCACCATGTCCTTATCTCCAAGTACCCGGGGATAAGACATATTATCCTTGAAAGAGTTCAAGAATTGTTCCATTAGGTGATATCTAAGTATCATAAAATAAAGAGAATAGTGATAATCAAATTATATTTGATTATCATAAATAATGTGGATGTTATTTACATTATTTAGACATGTATAGAGAGATATCTTAGATTTAGTTATTATAGGTGATATTAATGTGGTAGCACTATCCACATTAATCATGGATGATGTGGATGTCATCCACAATATCATAGAGATAACTAATTGTGAATAAGATTCATAATTTCAATATTAATGTGAACTGGGTTCATATTGAGCAACTAAATGCAGATGTGATTTACATTTAGTTTCGGATGGATTGATATGATTTATAAATATCAGTGGTCTATTTACAATTATCACAAATAATTTACAAATTATTGGATAGCATATTGTTGATAAATTATTCTATGAATAATGATTTAATGTAATAATATTACATTAGAGGATATTAGATAGATAAAATTCCTCTCAAGTACCCATGGTAGTTGTCCACCCTCCTAATGAGGAAAGAGTATATCTCCTTTCCTCTTTCTTGGAAGGCGGCACTCTTCTTTCCTCTTTATTCATGAGAATGAGATTTATTTTGAGATTAAATTTTAGAATGATGAATTAATAAATGATTTATTAATTCTAAATTCTATTTTACTTGGAGTACAAGAAAAGTTATTTAATCTCTACTATTGATCAATAATTAAGAGTGCAGTTCCGTCATCAAATTTTTTATAAAAGAAAGGTTAACCCTGGCTCTTTCTCTACACACAATTAAGCTGAAGGCAATTGTTGCAACATCTCTCTCTCTCTACCATAAATGTCTACCCTCTCCATCTCCTTCAACCCTATGGTCATCCATGTGACTAGGGTTTGTGGATATCACAGTCGTTGTCGCGCTACCATCTTGCTGTCGGATTGACTACTCGTGGAACTTTGATTTCTTCAACGTCTCATGTTCTTGAAGAAGATGTGGATTTCTACGACTAAATCAAGAGGTTCCCCAGTTGTATCATCGCCTCGGATTGTGGGAAGCACGTGTTTCATCCACACACCCATAAGTACTCTCTCGTCGGATCGAACTTGAGACAAGAGCTCTCTTCACTAAGAGACTACAAGATCGCAATCACGCTTCAAGAGATGAGTCTAATACTTGTGTGATCTTGATGAAACAACATGAAAATTTTTCCCATGTCATATAATTTCATCGAAAAAAAATTAGTTTCTGCTGCCTGTCGACTAGCTTGACTAGTCGACCTAATATCTTATGCGATACGATATCCACGCTTATGTAATGCGCGAATCAATTTTCAACTCCCTTCATCTATATCTTTATATTCGTTTCTATTTGAAATATCAAAGATACAAAAAGGGTGTCCTATCATTAGAAAATTCATTAACTATTTATATAAAAATTCCAAAAACTCAAATTCTTATATATAGTTTAATGTATCCAAAAATCATAAAAATGTAATATCTATCCCCTAAAAGAAAAACATCAAAAATTTTGAAAATTTCATATAGAAATCACATAAATAAATATGGGATATTTACACCCATAACCCTGAGTAATCTTGTAATTACCCCAGGAACCCTCGAGTATCACGAATTACATCAAGAACCCCGAGTAATGGTTAACCTTTACATGGCATAACCTTGTGTCAACTTCCGTCTTATTTCTCCGTTAACTCTAACGAAAACAGACAACTTATTTCTCCATTAACTCTAACGAAAACAGACAATTTTGCCCTTCCAAAGTCATCATATTTACAACATGATGCCATTCATCAAACAAAATAAACCTCCCCTCCTCACCGGCAAAGCCGTCGGTCTGAGCTCCGGGATCAGTCTCTCCGATGCAAAAACTATCTTGAAGAGCGGCTTCTCGACATCAGTAATCGGGTCGGAGCCAATCACAAGCGCGGTGGCACCATCTCCGAGCACGGCTTGCCCCACGAGATTATCGAGGTGGGCGGGGTTGGGGCCCCGGAACCAGTTAGCGGTGGTCTCGGAGCAGACGACCAGAACGTGTGTGTGTGTGTGCGCGCGCTTGTCATTCTCGACGATGCGCATGGCCATGGCACCCGCGAAACAGCCCTGGAAGCACATCATCATGCGGTGGACGGTCAACGGGAGGCCGAGGAGCTTGATGAGCTGGAAACTCCACTCCCTTTGCGCGCTCCTCCTGGAACCGCCTCCGCCCCCGGTTCGCAGACCATCTCCCCCCGAGCTCTGACCGCCATGGATGAAGCCCCCCCTGGAAGAGCCCCCACACCAGCTCGACACCTGCTCGCTTCCGGCAGGGAACACGTCGCTGCCGTCAACTGGTGGGCTCTCGTCTTCCCGGACTCTGTCACCTCCGGCGGCGGCGAGGCTAGATTGGAGGCAGTGGCGAGGGATGTCATAAGGAGGCTTCTGGAGAAGGACCCGTCTCGAAGGTTGGCTCCATCGGTGGTGCCGCTGACGTGAAGCCCACCCCCCCCCCCCCCCCCCGCCGCGTCCGCCATGGACGAAACTCCATCCTCTTTGGGCGCTCCTCCTGGAACCGCCTTCGCCCCCGGTTCGCAGACCATCCGCCATGGACGAAACCCCCCCGTGCTCCTCCTGGAAGAGCCCCCACCCCAGTTCGAGACCTGCTCGCTTCCGGCAGGGAACACGGTGCCGTCGTCGACCCGTGGGCTCTCGTCTTCCCGGACTCCGTCGCCTCCGACGGCGACGAGTCCCAGGTCGCCTGCGCCCCACCTGGGAAACCCATCCCCTCCCCTCCCCCTTAAGCCCCAGGTTGCCTGAGAACCCATCCCCCCCTTTTGGTCGGAGCAACCCCACCCAACTCCCGACAACCCCCAGGTCGCCCAATTCCCTGTTCCAGGTTGAGCCCACACCTCTCGTTCTTTTCTTTTCTTTTTTTTCGATTAATCTCAACCGTTAAATACAAATCGGTTAAATTAACTCAGCTATGTGGTTGAGTTAATGGAGTAAACTAACGAAGGGTTATGGTAGTAAAACGGAGCAATTATTCGAGGTCTAGAGTGTAATTCGTGATTCTCGAGGGTTCCTGGGGTAATTACAAGATTACTCAGGGTTATGAGTGTAAATATCCCAATAAATATTAGTAAAAATGCATTTTATATCTTTTTTCACATATTTTACAGTAAAAATAACCTTTTATTGTTATTATACTATTTTATTATATATCACCTTTTTCATGCCATATTTTTTATCCACCAAATTGATTGAAAATCTTTCATTTATTTTATTTTTATAAAATCATTATCTTGTTTTAAAATTTATAAATACATTTCAAAAATATAAAGAGCTCAAAATATTTTATTTTACTTTTATTGTATTTTTATCACTCTATTATATATCAAAGCCCCTTCTTCTTTTCTTCTTAATTTCTCTAACTTTCTGATTTATTCAAAATTAACAATTAAATTTTCTAAAAGGACAAATAAAATAAAATTCAAAAATTTAACTCTAGAAATCAAATAAAAATATACAAAATATCAAAATAATAAAACATTCCAATTGTATTAGAAACATGAGTATGAATACTTGACACGCACAAGTTATAAAACTAGCCTCTCTAAATCCGACCTTGGTATACTTATCAACTCAAATAAAAGTTGACATCGATTGATTTTTTATTTGATTACCTAGATTGAGTACAACAGAGGACACATATCCTAGATATGAGTAGGCCATCTTATCAACACCTCACCTCTCAAGCATGGGTGGCCTATAGTACACACATTCTAGAGGAAAACTTAAGCAACCACCTTTCATTCAACTCTATGATGATGATTGTCAAATTTTGATTTGACTTATTTTTTTGTCATTGTAAATGGATTTAATGACCTTCCATCCCTTTATAGATAGGGCGAGCATAGGTTTTTGGTGTCCATTTCAGTCAAGAATTTGTGCTTTATAATCATTAGCCAATATGCTTCTCTCATGTCTTTTTCATTCATGGTCCATCATGTTGCAACTGCAATCCGACCCAAGGACGAGTTTTTGGAGTTAGCACACGCCCCGGGGATCACTATCCTTTGTCCCACCCATTGTAGCATGTGTCTCCCAAGGCATAAGGGGTGTGATGTCTTGTCATCATTCGTACCTTCATCCGGCCTATCACCAAATGCTATGCACATTTTTTATAATAACATGTTTACAAAGTTTACAAAGTTTTAAAATTGCATAAAAAAGGAACAGAAACTTAAAAGATTTAACTTCCATTGAAGTGACAAGTGCCTACCAAATGAATTCAATGAACACATAAAGAGAAATTATTTTCGATATCACCCCTAGCATTATAGCATACCTCAATTGAATGGAGTTGTGAGGAGAGGCACATGTACCTTTTAGACATCCTACGATGAATGACCATAGGCAAAAGTAGCATGTTCTACTGCAAGACAACATCCACTTATTACAAAACTATACAAAACTATCTATTGTGTCTCCATCAATGATAGATTTTTATCATTAATCCTTCAAACTAACACAACAAGAACGAGAGAATCAAATGGATCGTATTTCACTATCTTGATTAGATCTGAACGATGCACAATCCGACGTAGTAATAATAATATGCAACGACATGCATGTCCTCAAATAATTCCATAACTACACCACAAACTCCTCCATACTTTGTATTTACATTATACAGTTACAGAAGTATTTTGCCGTGTAAGATATCAATGATACATTTCTATTCTTTATCCTTCAAACATAACCGAACATTAAAATGGGCAAACTTGAAGACATGAAATGATATGTTGTCTACGAGCAATGCAATTTCCAAAAAGGAAGAGGACGCGAAGCCCCGACTGAGTATTCAAATGATATTAAAATGTTTTACAAGATACAGTGATCCATCTCCACTGGCAGGTTCTCAAGCTTTCACATGGAGATTTAACATCGCAAGATTCGCAACCCTGGTAATCCAAAAACTACTGTGTAACATGGATTCCAGGTACATCTCAAGCAACTGCGCTTCTGCAGACTGATTTCCAGGCCAACTCATAATGTCCCCGTCGATTGTCGATTGCTGAAATTGAGGCGGCCCTTTGAACCGAGAGAGATGCCTGATCTTATTTTTGAGAAGGGACGGGTGTCTGACCTGTTGGTGAGCCTTTACCTAAGGCATTCAGCACTTTCATCCGGCTGAGCTCCTTCCCTGATTTACAATACGATATAGAGCTTCATGTTTTAAATTCCGAAAATGCTCAGCAGACATGATTACTGATATCATTCTAAGGAAAATAAATATATGTTCTCCGTTTAAATTTCAAGTCCCTCTAAATGCCTTTGTTCCAAAATGCTTGGCTTTGGCCTATTAAATAGGTTTTTTCATTGACCACTACAATCTACACCAATATTCTGTGGGACTCCTGAAAAATCCAAAAGTCTTTACAATCAGAAATGAAACAAATTTAAAAGGGCCCCAAACAGATTGATCAGTCCCCTCGTATAGAAGTTTAAAATGAAGGAAAATACCAAAAGCTAGGCTGCGAGACTCCAAAAATATAAATGAAGCCATCAACACAACTTCAATCAAAATGAAACAATGCATGCAAAATTTTAGAGCGTATCAAAAAGAATACCCAATACACACATCAACAAGCAAGACAACACGCTAGATATATAACCACAATGATCAAGAACATACTGCTTTGTATTCAGATACATCCTTGGGAAACCAATCTACGAGAACTTTAAAAAAAACAAACTTTAGAAGTGAGGAATTCAACGTCTAATTCTATCTAAACTTTGGTTTAAATGCAAACGGTTAAATCCTTTGCAAAGTTCCAAATCCGATATTGATATATCATATAATAATAAATACTTGCAGGAGATAGTTTTACCTTCCTCTATGAGAAGTTGTATGGCCCTTTTTTCTAACTCAACTGCATGCTTGCTCCTGCCAGGTGCTGATAACGACCTGAGCACTGAAGACAACATGTCATCGATGTTCGATAAAATATATAAGAACTGATGGGATGTCCCAAAGCAATAGATAAACTTACTGTTAATGTAATCCTCCTGGCAAGACTGGTCGTAAGCTTTCAGAAGTGCCTGTAACTGAATAAAACGTTCATTCCAATGTAGCTTACTGACTTGAGAACTATAAGGGTCTCAGTATTCTCATTTGAATGATCACTTGCTGTTATGGGGAATCCAGTAATTGGGTTCCCTTCAGAGTGAGCAGCTAGCGGACACACAGACTGTGCAGTGGAACTGATTGGAACAGGTATGAAGGTCGAGAAAGAAGCGACAGGTTTCTGTGGTACTCGAGGACCTTCAGTAGTTCGTTTCACACCCCTGTCACTGTCAGCGCAGCTATGTAACTTTAACGTGCTATCAATTGAGGAACAAAAACCTGTGCCTACTTTGCATGGTTCACCATCTTTTTTTCTACGTTGGTGCTCTACTTGTCCATCTGCGTCGAGGCATGAAACTTGATTATTGGGTAATTTCAGAGCACAATCAGGATGGCACCGCTTGACACCTGAGATCTTTGGAAATTCCAAAATGAAACCTCTGTCTTTAAGAATTGGTGTATCACCAGGACACTTATCAGTCGCATTTCTACAGCCATTTGGCAATTCCCTTAGTGCCACCTTTCTGATAGGCATCGGCATTTGCATATCCTCAGCTTCCATGTGGCTCTCGTTACTTTCAATCTAGAGATATTCCTATAAAATGTGAGATATAATGAAGCAGGAAACTGAGTATTCAAGCTATTTTAGTGATAAAGTTAAGAAGCAATTATTCACAACAAAAATTTCAAGCATGCCCTTTATGTTTAGTCGCGCACACAAAAGCGAGCGTGATCTTAGAAAAATATTCTTATTAGAAAAAATATTCGTTAACACCAGGCCATTTTCACATGTGAAAATGGGCTGTGAAGTTATAGTACAAATAGAAAATCCAAGGAAGAAAAAATTGAAAATGCCAAATAATTGTTTTGCAATAGCAACCAACTTATACAATTGACTTCGAGATATCCTATACAGCCAAAAGTATAATATCATGTAAATAGCTATCTTATAAAAGGGATGTGTCTCTTCTTAAATTCCCATTACTCGTGATCTCAAGAGAACGTTATTCGATCCCTCAGAGACAATTACCATGTATCATTTGTTAGAGTATACATCCATAGATGGGTAATTGGACCTCTCCATTGTCCAATTACCATATGCACCTATGTTAGTACCACGTCGTCTATTAGTAGGACTTGGTCATTATGGTGGAGCTATATTAGAAGTCCCCACACCTTTTGTATGCAATGAGAGTTCATTATACAAATCAGCCCTTAGAGGCGGTTCTTCTGTGGTTTCATCTCGCTCCTCGTGAAGTAGGGTTAAACGTAAATCCCAATGTTTTCATGTTCTTTATCACTAGAATCTCTGATTATGCTTCTACTTTTCATTTTCTACATGGTATCAAGGGTTCGATTCTGATGTTCTTGAAGATTTATTGTCGATTATTATGTTCATGACTGTTGATTATCAGTATATGTTCAAGTTCAAAAATAATTGTTCCACACAGTTCTAGGGTTCCCGACATAACCCTAATTTTGCAAAACGACGACGCACTCCAGGCAACGGTTCCAAGCAATTAGGATCAGTGTTCAGGAAATCAACTCGTGCAACTGCATATGCGGTCGTATATGCATATGCATTTGCCTTTTCGAACCGAAAACATGAAGTGCAACTCTATGCACCCTTCTCGCATATGCGACAAGTAAGCAGGTTGTGTGTCGCATATTCAAGTTGTGCAGGCGCTTAGACTTTACCAAGTTAATTGGATCCAAATCCTATAGCCTTTAAACCCCCATCTGAACTATCTCAAATGCAAATCCCTCCCAATCGATACCCCTCTCCCCCAATCGACACCCCTATTCATCAAAACCCAAATCCCTAAGCCCTACTCAAAGCTCCTACGCCTCCAACCTCCGTTGCAAAGCCCAGCACCGCCAAGCTCCTCTGTCATCATGAAGGTCATCTGCCTCCTTCACCGTAATGTCGAGACTCGAGCCTCCACCTGATTGGTTCCAACTCCAAGCGATGGTGTGAAGAAAGATGCTCGTACTCAATGGCCATAACCATGAGATGCTCGTCGCATAAGAGCATTAATCGCACTCGAGTTCGAAGACTGTTATGCAAGGTTGCAGAAGTCCGTAATCGGTACTCGATCAATCATGTCATTGAATAAGGATTACTCAGCAGTCAAGCGACTAATCAAATTTTATCAAGTTTTAGTTTATTTTGAATTTTAAAAAAAATTATTTCAAATACATAAATATTGTTTTATACATATATTCTTATATAGTATGTATATTTATACATTTTCTATATTATTATAATGAAACAAAATAGATAATTAAATTTAAATAAAACATTAAGCAACTTAATCTTTAAAAAAACAAAAAATAAAAAAATATGTATCTTTGTGCAAAAATTGACTAACTAATCAA
The DNA here is from genome assembly GCA_037367405.1 of Ottelia alismoides. Lineage (NCBI taxonomy): Eukaryota > Viridiplantae > Streptophyta > Magnoliopsida > Alismatales > Hydrocharitaceae > Ottelia > Ottelia alismoides. The sequence goes on from JAZKJV010002146.1 coordinate 644,410, forward strand.
CCTGATCGACTGATTAATCCAAGAAAGTAGCCCGTTGACCGACTAATTACCAATTGATCAATATTCGGCCAGCCACCCAACTGACTCGATTACTCAGACGGACTATCGAGCGATTGGTCAATACCCACTGACTCGGTCTAATCAGACTGGCTAGTCAATCTAGTCGGCTGACTTTTACAACAGTAACAATATGGCACCCAGGTCTACAAGTTCCAATATATGTATTTCACATACACCTGTTTTTACTATAACAAGACATCACAATTGCATGTTTTTCACCTACCGACCACCAAATACTCGACCAATCTAAACTCTAATGGCGTGTCTTTTTGCATTTGGTTAACATTTAGTTAAGAACAATGCAACTTAGTCCAGCAAACATATTCAAACCATCAAGCATCAATATTTCAACTTCAACAACCAACTAATCTGTTGTAACTGAGTCATCAACTTCTACCCTTTTCAGTCATATACCCAATAGCTATTGCCATTCATCGTTAAATATTTCCTTTCTTTTCTTCAAAGAGGGTGTCCTACATTCTTCTTATTCATGTCATTTTTCTTGTTAGTTCAGATTAAACCAACTATTTCTTTTTAGGGCTTTTATCAGTTGTGCCCCTTCGAGATATTGCAATATCAGTTATACCCCTCTCTTTTTAGGAATATCAGTTGTGCCCCTGACTTCTTGTCGTTCTATCACTTGTGCCCCTCCATTACCTTGGTCATTAATGAGTTGAGCTTAACCATGGCTTTTTCAAACCATGGTTTGAGCAGGAGGGGTAATATTGGAAATACTCGTCTTCTTCCTCATGTTCTCAAAATGACCTCCAAGATCGAAACCCACAACTGAAGATGGATACGACGACGGAGTACCGATCACCATCTAGGTTCATCATCATTGTTGTCCGGAGAGAGTTCAACTACGAGCCACAACCGTCCTCCTCAATCCTCCTTGATCCCAAGACCAACAAGGTCGTCCGCCCTTATCCCTCCTCTGACGCCCTCAGCCTCAGCCTCCAGACCATCACCTTCCTCCTCCAACATCCTCTCTTTCCAACCGCAGCCCTCGCCCCTCTTCCGCCCGCAACACCCTCTCCTCCAGTCCCCATTCCCTTCCTCTGCCTGCAGACCCTGCTCCTCCAGCCAGTCCGCCCCTTACTCGAAACCGCCACCACCAAAGCCTCGACTTCCTTCAGTATCTCCTCGTCCAGCAGCAGCAGGAAGCAACAAATAGATGCACCCCCCTCCTCGTCTTCATCCGCTTCCTCTTCCTCTCGTTGTAGTAACAACAAGCCAAAGCATGATCTTCCTCTACCTCCTCTTTCTCCGGCAGCAACAAGTCTCTGCCTCGTCTTCCTCCACCGCCTCAAATTTTCTCTACCTTGCAACCATCCATGAGCAAATGTAAGCTTGTAGTTGTTGCCATCTCATTGTCAAGGCAACAACACTGCTGCATTCGCTCATGTCGTCGTCGATGCACCACATTCCAAATCCACGTTCTTCATGTCCAAATCATCAGGCACATGCTCGATGCTCCTCTGATCAACATATTCTCGTGACGGTTAGTGCCTTGGTAATTCCCTTCCTCGGATAAGAATTGGGGTCAGAATTCATTTGATCAGAGATTCGCTCTCAGACACATGGGTTGTTGTGGGATTTAGTACATGTCATTAAGTATCTCCTGTGGCCATCTCTCGCTCCTTCAAGTATCATCAATGATCAATCCATTAACTAAAAACTTAAATACTGTATCATACCAAATCCTGGTGATTTCGGAACAGTTTGTTGGAGTGGCTTTTATTGGTCTGACTTGAAGAGGGAATCCGAACTAAGTTTCATAACGATAATTGAATCAATAAGATGATGTTTGATTTTCTTACCCCAGTTTTTGCTTAAATTTCTCGAGGAACCTGCCATTTAGGATTTCATTTGTCCTGAGATAATTTTACAATGGGATTCAAATTTACTGTTGTAAGGTTGGGGAATATTGCCAACGCTTTGAATTGTCCATGACGGTAAGAAGCATCGAAGGGTCTCCCCCTCGTCGCCAGGCTCGAGCACCATCATGTCGCCGTAAATGCATTCGCGATGAGCCCCAATGACCTCGTATGCTGCACCCTCCACCTGCCAAGGGCGACGCGGTGGTGTGTGGGGGGGAGGGTGGCGGCAGAGGGAGGGGGTGGCCAGACCCAAATCAGTAAGGAGGATAAGAAGGATTGGCATCATTTGTAAATAAAATGAACTTAAAGGGTTGATAAGCTGGAAGCCGAGGTTGAGGGTTGGAGACTGTTCAACCCCCTGTTTTTTAATTATTTCCGCTTATGTCCTCAAAGTTAACGTCTATTTACACTGTGGATGGACGGCAACTAACCCGAAGGGCACAAGTGATAGAACGACAAGAAGTCGGGGGCACAACTGATATTCCCAAAAAGGGAGGGGTATAACTGATATTACAATATCTCGAAAGGGCACAATTGATAAAAACCCTTCTTTTTAATGGTGACACCATAACGATCTTAAACATAAATAAAAAAATAAGTTACAAGATGCATCATTTTTGTTTGTCTCGAAGAAAATCATGTCATGTACTTCAATAAAGAACTAGCTATTATATCATTATTTTGACTAAAATTGCAATGTTGGTATGATCACACTTTTATTTGACTATTAATTTGATATGATTATTTGGATGAGGATGATCGCTAACATCAAGTGATCATCCTTTTCTAGAAACAACTTAATCGCCTTGAACATATACATGCAGTTCAACTTCAACTATCCTCCTTGTGTAATTAGAAAATCACATAGAACCGCATATGTCGTTGCATAACGCTTAATCATTATTCGACGACCTACCCGAATGCATACACATACCGCTTTCTTGAACCTTGACTAGATTTCTGTTCGAACCCTAATTCTTCGAGCATTACCCAACATCCAATGTACATGCTCCATCAACTCTCTCCAGAGTGTCGTCAATGCGTAATGCCCTCTTCCAAGTCCTATTCTTACGTGTAAATCAAAGAAGAAGACGAAAGATGTGATTTCACTGTGATCCACAGAAGGCACATCTCTGCACGACGCAAACCCACATGACCATCCCCAGTTCTTGAAAAAAAGGGGACGAAAACATTGCTAAACACAAGAAGAGGATAGTGGGTAGCGCAACTTCATGCAATGCTAGAAGAACCAACGGCTTTCTCACATCTCATCCACACTTTGCATGAGTTGAAGAAGACGAAGAAATGCGAGCTCGTGATCCTCGAACCATAGAAAGAACCACTGCAAGTGGTCGTGCCAACCAAACTTGACCACCAGCTCAAAGGAGGCTCTCCTACGGTAGCGCCTTCAGCTCACACAACCACAGCAAGAGGAATAGGAGGTGGCAGTAGCATGATGTAGCCGTGGCCCAAGCATGATCCTCCAAGCGCCATTGGCAATTGATCTCATCCTCCCCGGTACAGCGACGACGACAAAAGGGTCCCTTTGAGGAACCCTAGGCACATATGAAGAAACAACGAGGGTGGTACCCCTTATTACCTACAACTCTTAGCTATTTGTTGGGGCCGACGATTGCAATTTTAGAGGTGTTAATTATGGCCCAATTAAGCTAATTTGATTTCAAAAAAAGGGGGAGAAGAAATAAAAAAGGAGAGGGATGCTATTCAGTTTGGTCTGATAGACCCAATTCAAAAAAAGTGAGAAGGGATGTTTTGGCCTCAGTGGGTCGTGGTATATTAAAAAGATTTTCCGAAAAAAAAGATAATTTAAGGGGGAAAAGGAGATGACTTCTTAAAAAAAGGGAATAGCTGAAAAAAAGGGAGAATTGTATTTCCCCTCTACACATTTTTCTCTCAACTTAGTCAATATCATCATTTTCCGATAAGTATGGAAGAAATGGGTAGTGTTACGTAGAGTTCTCCGGTTCAAATTTAGATTATACCATTCAGATTTCAGACTCTGCCAGTTCGAGGAACTCCATTTTCAAGAGAAACAGTTTCATAGAGTTCTCCGACAAGGAGACTCAGTTCAGCATTCATCTCCATCGACCGTGAACTCCAGTACATATATTCTGACGGCCTTCTCCAGTGATCGAGACCTTTAGGACCCAATATTCCCCAGACTTTCTTCAGTTTAACCCTTCAAAGATATATGAGATGTTTTTGCATGTTGCGTTGAATTCCAACATGTTGTGGGTCAAAATTCTCCGACGAGGAGACTCGTTTCAGTTCAGGTGATTCTGCGCAGTACAGAGAACACATTCTATGACGAAAAGACACATTCCAATTCAGTTGACTCTGCGCAGTACAAAGTACACATTCTTTGAGGATGAGTCATGTCGACTGAAATGACTTTGAGCAGTATAGCGCACACATTTGTCAATGAGGAAACTAAGTTCATTTCAAGTGACTATGATAGAAGCAGTGCATAGCATACGCTCTCTAGTAAGGACTAAGGAGACTCATTCTCCTACAACCCTTTAGTTCATCCTCGACCAACTTGGCATGAAAAGCAACATCCCCAAGAGGTAGCCAACAGAGTTTGAATTGAGTTGATATTGTTCGTAGTGTCTTGTATTATGTGAAGGAGTGCTTTCTATTTGTCCAAACTGATCATTGCATGCTCCAGCTTAAGGGAGAATGTCCAGAGTATGCATCCATAGGTAGGTAATTGGATCCCTCTAGGGTCCAATTACCACATGCACCTATGTTGGTCTCATATCGCCAATTAGTGGGACTTGTTCATTATGGAAGCGCTACATAAGAAGCCACACACTTTCTGTATTCAGTGGAAAATTCATTATGTGTCATCCCTTTGAAGTGATTCTCTCGTGGTTTCATCACCTCCTTATGGAGTAGGATTCAACATAAATATCGATGTTCTTCACGTTCTTTATCATTAGTTACTATGATTACGCTTCCACCTTGTCATTTTCTACACTATTTGTAGGTAGCAATAAATAAAGGCCTAAAACCACTCATTTAAATTACTTAATCATATAGAATACAAAAATAAGAGTATTTCGTACTCAATATAATATTGAAAATGGTAGTTTAAAACTTAAACATGATTAACAATAAAGAACATACATAATTAGCACCAATTTTGGGAATTGCAATGGGCAAGCCTACATTTCATGCAACTTTTGAGCTAACAGTTGTATAATTTCTTTGATTCCTGACAACCAAAATTAAACTAATTGGTGTATAGTTTTTAATTCCTAATTTCCTAGATGGAAAAAACAATTGACATTCTTGCTTACTGATCATAAAAAGCTAGTCCATAAAAACTAATTGAAGACCAGAAATATACAATTATAGGTTATTACAGTATCAAACAAAAGTAGACACTAAATTCAATCAACTCATTGAGTAGAATTTCCTATGTGAGATGGACGTTGGGGTGGATTGCGATTCATCATTCACAGTGTTTTTGAGAAGCCAAATCATGGGTATTATAATAAGCAGTTATACACTATTTTAAACTCAAAAAGGAAATTACACATCTGTCAATCACATATAACCTCTCAATATTCAACACATCCCAAGTATTCCTAAAAAATCATGTTACATAGAGCCTTGATACTGAAGAACTGGAATCAAGATGTCCTCCTGTAGAAACCCCTAATAAAAATCCACCATCACAGATAATGCATCGAGCAACCCGACAAAAAGAAAGGGAGCAAGCAGGCATCCCTATCGAACCTTCTCGGAGATTGATGTAAACCCCATCCAGACATCAATTAACCAACACTAAGCAGAATGTAGTCAAGGTTCAGGATATCAATATCGGTATCCTATCGATCAGTCTAAAAGGAGATATACTAGGGATATATCATGATATATCGACAATATCAATGCAAATCTCAGAATGGCTCAATAAGCAATTTTCTAGTAAATTAAAATCACCCTAATTCTAAAAAATAGCATATAAATACACATGTATATTACAAGAATTAGGTGCACTTAGCAGTTAGCACATCAACGCACATTACACGCGTTGTTGTCAAAGTTGACTGCTAAATTCTGAGAGATATTGGAAGGGACAAAGAAATCCATACATAACTTATAAAAATAAAAGAGGCGTATTTAGCACATAAGCATTATAGTATTTATATAATATGTATAAACAAAAGGCTGAGCTATATTGTAAATCAAACAAAGAAAATGGACATGTTGTAAAGAATATCATTCATAATGACCATAAATTTGAAATAATAAGATGAATTAACCGAGAAAAACTAAATTTTCTACGTGAACTAATAATCTATACAAAAGGAGTCTATCTTGTAGGAGTATCCCTGGTTCTTTAATTAGTTTTAAAGTTGTTTTATGTCCATTGCCAAAAGGGAGACAAAACCTCCTGTTCAAAAATGAGGATCTTGTTGCTCGATCAATGCGCCAGGGTGTCAAGAGGGGGAGTTAATATTAGGAGTAGCTATACAAACATAATCACAAATACATCAACATCTATTTAAGGTTGAAAAGGGGAAATACACCATGGTGCTTGCCTCAAATATATTAAAAAGGGAAGAGATACAGAGTTACCATACAAGACATGACTCAATGAGAGTCTTGGCATGGAATAAAACATTTTTAAAGTAAAAGTGATCCCCAAAAAAGATAATATCATTTCTAGCTAACCAGATTGCCCAAATGGCCGCCAAAGGAAGGAGGGTCTTTGTAGGTGGGCGCCATCTATCATCGTATAAAAAATCCCAAAATAGATTGATGCCATTATGGTTCACCCATGGGACTTACAGCTCCATCCAAATAGGTTTAGTCTACTCATAGGCAAAAAAGAGGTGATCAATAGATTCCACAGCATTGTCGTAGATAGGACAGGTTATCAATCCCTTCCGACACGAAACTAGACCAACGATATCTTGTCATAATACGCACCTTGCTTATAAAAAGACACTAATACGTGAAGGTACCTTGAGTTCCCAGATCAGCTTGCAATCACGAATAAGTTATGTAGATGTCATAGCAAATGGTTTATCCATTGTTTTATAAGCTTGTCGTACTGACAAATACCAATCTCTCCATAGGCTGTAACCCCTCCCATCAACTCAACCATCAACATGATCAAGCATCCCGAGAAGATTTAAAAGACCCTTCAATTGTTGATCAGAGAGACCAATCGGAAATGAGGGCATCCATGTGCCACTTTCCCAACAAATTGCCACTGAGGCCTTCTGATCAGTAGTCAAGGAAAAAAGATGTGGAAAGCGAGACGTAAGAGGGCCACCAAACATCCAATTGTTCGTCCAGGAGGAGAAAGAACACCCATCCCCAAGGACCAACATACAGAGTTCAATGAACTGAGGCAATTGTGAGCATACTCTTCCAAAAGGCCGAGCAAGAAAAAAACGGACGAAGCTCGAAGTGATCATGTACACAAATATCATAGATTCTATGGACGAGTCTAAAACAAAGATCATCATCTCTGCCTAGATTCATGTGACTCATTTTAGAAGATGTGCTTTATTTATGGTTTCTAGGTGAGAAATCCAATCAACAAGATGTAACCATGTATTTTCATGGCCATTTTTACTCCAAAAGTACCTTCATATAATCTGCTCAAGGCGACGGCATATACCACTGATGAGAAGCTTCGACAACATCATGGCTTTAAAAACCAGTGCCTTGAGACGCGCCAAAAGCGCCCCAAGGCACAAGCCTCAGGTCTAGTTGGTGGGGCATACGCCTCAGCTTCGTCTAAGGTGCTCGAGGCGTGAGGCGCTCGAGGCGAAGCGGAGGCGTAAGTCTAAAGCAAGAGGCTTTTTTACCTTTTTGGTTATGTGCTTTGTACATGACCTATTTTTCCATAAGCATTATATTTTTTATGTTTCTGTTTCCATTGTAAACCTTGTATATTTCGATATATAACTCCATGCAAAGAGAAGAGGTCGCTTGAAATAAGCGAAGATCCATGATCTTGTATATATCATATTCAATTTATCATACATCTACACATACTAGTTCTATTGCACACAGATTTTTGTTTGAAATGTAATAAATATTTTATATTAGTTACAAGTTTGCAACTTGATGTTGTTATTTGGTTGTATAAGTTGTGAATGTTAGAATAGTTATCACATAAGGTAAACACGTGAAGTAGATAATTATTACATTTTATTGTGAATAGTTGAATAAAAATAATATCGTTAGTAAAAAATCGCCAGGGTTGCTGCCCCCACACCCCTGCAGGTGGGAGCGCACCTGCTCCCCCCTAGACCTCCGCACAGGCTCGTTGTCTTCTTGGGCTATGATAAGGCAGGAGGGGATGCATTTGACAATTCTCCAACTACGTCCAGCAAGACAAATGGTTGGGATTCAAAGCAAATTAATATTGTTTACTTCGAACACTAAAAATTATAATTTCTATTGTACTTTAGTATTAAGTATAGACTTTATTTCAATACTCATATAGAATCATTGAAGTTGGAGTTGGAACTTGATATTCCGTATATTAGTGGCTTAGTATTAGTTTTTTTGAACTTCAATACCTTCATCGCATATGTATTGTATCTTTTACTAGTTTTAAATTATTCTTGAACGTGCTTTTGGCAAAGCTTAATACTATCATATTTTTTCACTGCATTTTGCTTTAATTTTATTTTTTCCCAAAAAACGTAGGATTATGTCTCGCCTCAATTTCAGAAAATCGCACCGGACCGCCTCGCGCTTTTTTAAACCTTGGACAACAAAAAGAAGACGGGATTGCGATAAAGACTGATTTCACGAGAACCAAACGACCACCTCACAAAAGTAAAGGTGCCTTCCAACTAGAGAGCTTTCTCTTCATCTTCTCAATTATTGGTAGCCAATCAACAATTATAATTCTATGGCACATCAATGGGAGACCTAAGTAGCGGATCGAAGATGATCCACACGAGGTACTAAACACTACGATGCACTCCTCCACATCAAAGTCAGATATCCCAATGGGGATTTTCGTTGACTTAATATGCTTAGATTAAGGCCAGAGAGCTCCCCAAAGATGTCAAGCATCGTTGCCATGCCCAGTACGTCATCTTTGCCACCTTCTACAAAGAAAATTATTTCTTCAACATATTAAAGTAGAGGGATGGAAATACTTTCAAGAGAATAGCCAGCAGTAACGCCCTACTGAGTCGCTTGCCTCACCATATAAGTCTGAACAGCAGTTGCAACAATGAACAACACAAGGGCTAGAGGGCAGCCCTGTTGAACCCCATGTTGGGGCCGAAAGAACCCCCTTGGGGTGGCCATTAACCAAAATGGAATAGGAGGTTGTAGTAATACATCTTCTCATCCACATGACCCATAAATCTGAGAAACCATGCCTATCAATTGCTGACGAAAGGAAGCACCAGTCTATCATATCATAAGCCTTGGAGAAGTCAAACTTCCAGAGTAGGCCACACATGTGACATCTCTTCCAGTCCACAATAATATCTAAGGCCATAGCCACACTGTCTCTGATTTGTCTCCGTGGAATGAACACAGACTGTACTAAAGAGATGATGTCATTCATAACAATATTGATTATGTTAGCCAGTAGCTTCGCTGCCACAAAGTAGATTGCATTGGAGAGTGCAATTGGGCAAAAATCCTCTACCCTTTCTGAAACCTCCTTCTCGGGCAGAAGTAAGTTTCCTTCTCCCAAAAAAACATGAATTTCCCTAAGAAACTCCTCCGGAACCTCCCTACCAAAAACCTCCCAGAACTCTCTATTGAAGAACACAGGAAAACCATCATGTTTAGGAGCGTCATCTGCATTTAAACCCCACACTGCAGACTTCACCTCCTCGTGAGTGACCCCTTGCACTAAGTGTTTTACGTATAGTTCAGATTATAGAGTGGTCCCCAATCTCATCCATCTCCACGGTTTGCTAGAAGCCCTACAGGAGAAATCACAAAATTATTCAATCTATGCTCTTCCCATTTCCCAATCGCCTTCAACACGCCTATCATTGCCTACCACATAATGAAGCAGGTTGTGGCATCATCTACCATTAGCAGCTCCATGGGAAAAAACTAGTATTTACATCTCCCTCTTTGATCCATTTATGCTTGGACTTCTGCTTCCACTTAGTAGCCAAGAACCTCTCACCTTCGATTCATCTTATGTTAAGTCTTTGACATCTTCAATCATGTCTAACCGTGTAATCTCCACCTCAACAACAGAGCAAAGACCTCTGAATTATAAAAAAGATCGGGAAAAAAACAACCTTTAAAAGTAAAAAAATCGAAATATCTTCTAACGTAATCTACTCATAAAAACAAGCAACATAATCAAACAATATGCTGATATCGATAATATAGCACAAATATCAGCGATATATTGATGACATCGATCGATATCTAAGAAAATTTACATTGAAATCCTCCCATCTTGAGAGATGATACGATACACCAATATATCAATGATACATCGCAATATCATGGTATATGGATATTATCGACTAGTCAATATCAATATAATGTCGATAGAGTGATGATATATAATTAATATAGTGATGATATATCGTGATATCTTAAATCACGGTAGTACTGATGCACCTCTTCATCTGAAAGGCTTGGGTCTCCAAGAATCCCTTGTTGTAAAAAAGCCCAAATAAACACACACTCCACACAATCATAAGCCTTGAAGGGATCTTCCAAAGCATATCCTTTTACAATTTGCCTCTTCCCAAAATATCACCACATTATCCATAAAAACCTGCTGGGGATGAAAATAGACTAAGTAGAAATAATAGAGCCATAAAAAAACCCAAGATAATTTACTAGTAGCATCATCACGATGAGGTAAACGGCATTAAACATGGCAGTCTGTCGAAAATCCTCAACCTGTTTTCAGCAAGAAATATAAGGACAATGTTCACAAAGAGAAAACCTTGATTACCTTGTACAAACTCTAGAGTAGCTCCATGACATCACTGTCAACCACATCAAAGATAAAATATTACGGAATCATCGGGCACAAGAGAACCATGTACATTGCATGAACTTAGCAACACTAACCTTTTGGGCCCCAAAATCTCAAACAAGACCATCTTAAGAGGTTACCTTGATGAAAAGTGAGTATGGAATGACCCTGATTCTTTAACGAGGCGATAGAAACTATTGAGATGGTTGTCCCAAGGAATCTTTCTCCCACAACAGACAGGTGGGTGTGTATCGACTACTATTTGGGGCATGCATGACTCTACGAGAATCATCCACAACTCGCATGTTGGTTCACTTCCGTCTAAGGAAGAGCGTAGATATAAGTTCAGAGATGTATAAATGTAAATTTGAGGTTGCACATCCATAGCCTGATGAGTCTAGCTACACAACTTGATATAAATAAATTAATTATTAAATGCGAATAGTTGGCAACTTAAACAAAATGCATGTCAAGATTGCAGACTGGTACTAATGATAATAAAAATAATCAATTGAGTGAGTTGGATGCACAGACAGTATCCTAGAAAATCAATGCACAAATCCTTGGGAATTTGAAGTTTTAGTTTACGAGATAAGACACACTTAATGATAAGGAAATAAATGCTTTCTTTTAAGAATATTAAATGAGAAATATGGGAGAATATAATAAATTCGAATGATATAATTATGAATAGTCCATTAATCATAGGTAAATTAAGATGTACAATCGAGGCTCCCTTTCGAAGTTGATCGTGGTTGGTAAATATAAATATAACCCCCATAATCAAACACGTATAGGACATGTCGACATAATTAAGTCCCTTATTTGGAGGAACCGCAACACAATGAAAAATATATAGGGCTTTATTTATTTATTTTGTCCGATAATTAGAGTCTCATTTTATTGAGTCCTCGCATTTTTAATTTAAATAAAGAGATCACGTGCGATCTCAATTTAGTTAGTTAGAGTCAATTAGAGATTTGAATTTATTTCAAATCAATTAGTTAGTCGGTTAGAATCAAATTAGAATAAGTAGTTTTGAGTTTGAATTTGAATTTCTATTTTTGTAATCTCATCCCTCCTATATAAAGGGATGATAGGCTATTGTTTTGAGACAGGTCAGATTATAATTAAATTTGAGATTTTATCACGTATCTCCTCTCTCTATTCCTTCTCCCTCGACGCGATCTACGCTCTTCTTCTTCCTCAAATCTCTCGTTCTCCGACGAGCTTTCTCCTCTCAACCCCTCCATTTTCTTCTTCTACCAAATAAATTCCACCATCAAAATATTTTTTTATCCGTCGCAAATTTCAATTTGCATCATTTGGTATCAGAGCATGGCTTACATATCATCCTCACGATCTGTCGATCCATACAAAAGTTCACGCAAGCATCATGCAACGAAGGACCATCGTTCATCGGAATGAAAACGACGATCCAACGAAGCTTACGACAAGGAGATGCTGGGCATACTACTTGACTTCCAAACAAAACTACAATGTTTGATGACTAATTTCGAGACCCTATGCGCGGTCGAATCAAAGTCTTCCACTACCGACGTCGTTGTCCAGAATTTTGACGAAGAAAAACTCATCGTCGATGACGATTTGCTCACTGTCCCGGCCGTTTCAGAAGAGGAAAACGTCGACGTGCTTGTTGTCCAGGTATTTTCATACTTGCAAGCACCGCCGAATTCGACCCACATCCCCCCCATAGCCCTCTTGCGGACCCCATCCCCCATCCCCGTAACCCCTGCAGCTCATCCTCTGCCGCCCCCACCCACCGCAAACCTCGCATCTCCTCCTATGGCCCCAACAGCCCCTCCCGCAACCCCATAAACCCCACTTGCCGCAAACCCCACACCCCCAGCACCACCTCCCGCAGTCCACACGCCACCAAACCTCCCACACCCGCCCTCCATCGCCAGTCTCGAACCCCCGACCCCAGCCCCGCCATCGCCACTCAACCCCGCACCCCTCTCTTGCCGCAACCCCAGTAAAACCCCTACCCCTTCCCTCCAATCCATCGGCCCTCTCTCACGCCATCCACCACTCGCGAACTCTCCAACCTCCGATGTCTGGTCCTTCTAGAATGCCGCCATCCCGCGACCACCGTATCGACAGACTCGACACAGCATCCCCCACCTGGGCCCCTTATCGTCGCCAACCTCTCGGCCTAACCAATTGTCCATCGACCACACCACTACCCTTCCCTTTCCAACCTGATGTCGCCGCACCGATCCCCATTGTCTGCACAGCTCTCCCTTTAGGAGCCGCCGCCGATGTTGCCCCTGGAGAAAGCAAATACGACACCCAAGCGAAGGATGCATCATGTAAGTTTTGGGATGTTGGTTTGATTTGGAAATTTTATAAAAAAAATCCCCCACCCAAAGTTAAGTATAGAAGGATAAAAATTAAGTGGAATGAAGGGGTAGAACTTTTGCAGTCCACCCCCCTGATGCTGGAATATTTAAAAGTGGTCGTTGAAACAAAGATGGGATGGCTTCCTTATCCAATTAGGATTAGGAATGTAGGTTTCACCTATTTAAAGATCCTAATGTCTAGTTCATTACCCACATCCCCTCTCCTCCTGAATTTGTGCCACTCATTTGTTATGGGTTCTCCAAAGGGAAACACGAAATGAAGATGCCCCCACCAAATTTTCAAGCACCACATCGACGGGACAAAATACACGGGGCACCAGCATTTGCGCCACACATGCTCTTCCATCACGAAGTCAATGGTTCCAACCATCGCACCGTGCATGCTTGGATTCCGTCGTTTGCTCCACACCAGTTCTTCTATGGGATGATCGAGAATGCTGATTTAAATTTATCAACCTCCAAGCCTGCAGATCCAGCAATTCGTCGAGAGACGAATTTTTCAGGCGGAGGAGAACTGATGTGGCGTGAATCAGATATATAGGGCTTTATTTATTTATTTTGTCTGATAATTAGAGTTTCGTTTTATTGAGTCCTCGCATTTTTAATTTGAATAAAGAAATCACGTGCGATCTCAATTTAGTCAGTTAAAGTCAATTAGAGATTTGAATTTATTTCAAATCAATTAGTTAGTCGGTTAGAGTCAAATCAGGATAAGTAGTTTTGAGTTTGAGTTTGAATTTGAATTTCTATTTTTGTAATCTCATCCCTCCTATATAAAGGGATGATAGGCTATTGTTTTGAGACAGGTCAGATTATAATTAAATTTGAGATTTTATCTCGTATCTCCTCTCTCTATTCCTTCTCCCTCGACGCGATCTACGCGCTTCTTCTACCTCAATTCTCGCATTCTCCGATGAGCTTTCTCCTCTCAACCCCTCCATTTTCTTCTTCTACCAAATAAACTCCACCATCAAAATATTTTTTTTATCCGTCGCAAAATTTTGATTTGCATCAGCATCTGAGATAGATAATCGAATCCATGAGTCTTAATTCTTTAACCAAGATAGGAAATAATATCCTATTGTATATATGGTTTGCCTTCTTCATGTTCCATCAGAGAAGTTAGCAACCTGAGTGGAGTTCAACTCCCAGTGAGTCCTAGATAGGAAATAGGAGTACTTCATTTGTATAAATAAGATGAAATCTGGGGCAATGGAACGTCCTCTTAGCAAGCCACGGCGTAGGAATATATGTGCCATGGTTTGAATCCAATAGTTAAATGATGGTGCATGTCAAGTCGTGTAGTTGTGCATAAAATATAAATATTTGTATAAACCCAATAGATACCATGACAAGAACAATATCAGAATAGTTGTATAGTTCGCTTAATGACTTGCATCTAAAATAGAGTGACATCCACAATAATGATTTTATGATGGTAACCACATACCTAGAAAGATGTAGAAAGATGATGAAAATGGTCCATGAACATCTCTCTCTACTCATTTAAAATCCTCATTTAAAATCATATTGTAGTCAGAGTGTAATTATTGTTAGCATGTTGTTGAACGTATTGAGTTTCATGTTCACATGCATTTTTTTTGGAAACATCATCAGGTTTGTAGGTCTTTAAGTAACATTAAGTTGACTTGAGTTTCCACAATTTAAGCTTAATTCGAGGTGCAACCTTAATAATAGGTGTTTATACCGATAGTTTAGATTCTTTAGCTTCGAAAGCTACGTGTACAATTGTTAAGCTTCCGTGTCTATATCCATTCATGTATATGATGTGGACTTAAAACTCCATTTATATTTTATTAAAGGTAGAACATTGAGAACCATAATGTATAATGTTATTAAATTATTTTATTCATTACTTTTTCGACTAACATTTCAAATATTAACATAATGTATAAATGTAATTGTTGTTGAGTATATAGATCATTTGATGATTAAGTTAGGTTGAGTTGAATGAGAAGATAGGCATGCATAAGGGGTTCGGACCAATCGACAGAGGCCGTTGTGGTCACAACCACACCAATCACCATACCCGTAAGTATGTCTTGAGACACAAGAGATGATGGGTCAAAAATAGCTCTACAATACAAATCCTTCGTAATCTGACTAATAAATAATAAATTCAAAGAAAAATAGGATGCATGCAATACATTCTGCAGGTGCATCGAAAGTGTCAAACTACACCCGACTTGACCAATATCGAGGAGTGGGTCCCATCAACAATAATTGTCCTCCCTAGAGGAATATGTCTGTAAGCTGTAAGCCAATCTATGTCTCCACACAAGTGATGCGTAGCCCGAAAGTCCATAATTCATTCAGTAGTATCAAGTCCATGACAAGAGGTAAGGGCATAAATGCTACCTGAGGTATTGGCAGTGGCAAAGGTACTGGCAAAGGTAGAAGCTGCAACATATGAGTGATCTCCTGGAGTAGACAAAAAGGGTAGGGAACTCCCTGAAGACATAATGTCCCTCAATCCAGCAACGAGGACATCGTACCTCAGATCCGAAGAAGCAACTGCACGAGGGTCTACATGTTCCGCTACACGAGTTGATGCAGGAAAACCATGCTTGGTATAGCATGCATCCTCTGTGCGTCTAGGGCGATGACAATAAGTGCAAGGCTGACAAATACGGCCTCCTCTCTCACGAGGTCTACGTCCATGAAACTGAGAAGAGACCCCTCTACCTCGAGAGGTTGTCATCGCTGAAGAAGTTTGACTAGAGGCAGAAGATGGGACGGTGATCGTGTTGAGTCTGTGGAAAGCTTCCTCCATGGGAGGAATAGTACATCTGTCAATATATGTGGACAAGCCACATCATACTCAAGATCAAGTGTTGCAAGGAATATACTGACCATGGTGGCATTCATATGTCTTCTGCTGCTCGGGAGTAGATTTGAGGGGCATGAAACTGTGCAGCTTCTCAAACATCCCACGCAGTGACGAGTATGGAGAATGGTGGGGCCATCTATTCTGCTTGATGGTAAATATATCATGTCGTAGCTGCAGGAACTTAGTCTCATTCCTCATTTGGAAGTAAGTGGCTACGAGGATATCCCACATCGGCTTGACGATGGGCTGATGTAATACATCATTGACAATCTCAATCACCAATGTATCAGTGGGGATATCGGCTTTGCTCTCTAACATATTGCCGGATGAAGAAAACTAGGGCTTTATAGACCAATATAACTTTGTCTACACCTACACAAACATATAGAGATTTGGTAGCATGTGCAGACTCAGGATGTAATCAACCCATCAACACGAAGCGAGTAGAAGCGGGATTTGCAGAGGATGCCTACGGATACCATAGGTAACAGCTAGAAGTGTCAACGGTTATGCCTGCGACACATGAAGGTCGGCGACAGCGTCATCGGAGAGAGAGAGAGAGAGAGAGAGAGATGGAGAGAGATGGTCTGGCGACGGCGACTGTGACGCACGAAGGCCAGCAGCATCAATGGTGGTGGAGAGAGAAGATCCGACAGTGGTGGCGCCGAGAGGGGCTAGATGGTGGCGACTGGGGTTAGGTTTAGGGTTCAAGAGCTCCGATCTAGGATTGACGCTCTAATACCATGTTGGGAAAAAAGAATGAAAGTTGTTTATTCCTGTGAACCCTAGGCTATCTTATATAGAGGAGAGACCTATGTGTAAATTACATAAGGTGGACATAAGGAAATAAAATAAGAAAATAGTACATAAACATAAATATATCTCACTACGAAGCACAAACAAACCTCTGTGCATCACAAGTGAACAAAAGAAGAGTTTTTGGAAAATCAAGACAGTTCAATCAAAACTTTAGAGATAGTTGCTCAATCAGGGTCTCAAATGGAACCTTTAGCGACTTATATTATTGATAGAGGTTATGTGGATAAATAACAAACCTCAAATTTCCCTATTCATGAGCGGCATTATTGGATTAATCAACACAATTATATTATGTAAAAGAAAATTACAAGTATATCCAAACAGTAGGCTAAATATATATGTGTATATGTGTTATCATCGCTAGGCATAACGATTCTATACTTCCTTGTATAGCGCAACCACCCATCGCACATGAGTATTATCCCGTACTCAGGCTACTTCTACTTTAACTCAAAAATGTATTCACCAATCTCCTCCTCCATGAAGATATATATGTTCATAATCTCATAAAGGCTTGGAGCTTTCACACCCCCTCATGCTACAGCAACCTTGTCCATTATGTGTTCCAATAAAGGTTCCCTTACTACATTTATCAAAAACCCTCAAGGAACATCTTGGTGACTACACTTCCGACTTGCTCCCTAACATTCCCAAACAATTCATTCGATGTCTTCACCTTCATATCTTTGCTCAGAATAGCGAGTCGGGCTAATCATGTTAAGGACTGAATTAAGCCCTTTTCCATTTTGCTTCTTCAATGGTGCCTCGACTGTAACACTTTTGGTGCCACTGCCACTTCCTGTTACAACATTGATAGCCTTAAAGGATGTTCTTGGGATTGGTTGGGCCTTAGCATAGCTTGACATTCTAGATTAATCATTGACTTCATCAATATCCTTTCACAAAGATCACATTTTTTATCTATCTAATTTGTCTTTGTATCCTTATTTGGTAACTTGTGTTCTTATTTGAATCACTTGGTGGAAATGAATTGTAAAAAAATAAACCAATGCATTATTTATAAAAAAACTTAGATTTTAAATTCAATATAACACTTTAGTTTAATTGTATGGTCTTCAACTTTTTGTAATGAATTAATGGAGTTCTTTAAACTTCATGTGATTTATGTGATCTTTATTTTCTTTTCTTTACATTTATGGATTTTAGTGTTTTTAATTCATTCTTTAAATGCCGAGGGCTAGTTTGCTATAAAGTATAAATGTTAGAAATAGACTATTGAGCGAAAAAATGTAAGTGTACAAATCCGATCCAATTCGTAATCCAATTGATTAGATCAGAATGGATTTAGATATTTGATGGATTGGATTGGATTAGATTGGATTCGAAAAAGCAAAAATCCGTCAATGTTGGATTGGATACAGATGCACCCCTAGGTATCATGGCCTCAAATTTCAGTGAAATTTGGTCGAATTTCTATGGAATATCGATATGTAGTCGAAATCGAAATTCGACTGAAATGACCGAAATACGGGGTCCTAGTACAAAAAATGACCGAAATAACCAAAATTTCGGTTGAAATTCCACTGAAATTCCATCGAAATTATGTTCCGTTCAATACCGAAATGGTGACTGAAACCGACATTTAGGGCCTTGCTAGGTATGAATGTCAACTAGGTATGGGAAATCTTCATCGAAATCAGATGATCAAACGTTTTCCTCTCTTTCAAAGATGAATTCATTGAACTAGCCACGTACGACCCTCTCCTTTGCAGCATGCTATTCCAACCTAGCATTTGCTTCATCCAATTGATTAGATCAGAATGGATTTAGATATTTGATGGATTGGATTGGATTCGAAAAAAGCAAAAATCGGTTAATGTTGGATTGGATACGGATCAAGCTAAAATCCGATCCACGTGCACCCCTGGGTGTGAATGTCAACTAGGTATGGGAAATCTTCATCTGGATCAGATGATCGAACATTGACCTCTCTTTCGAAGATGAATTCATTGAACTAGCAACGTATGACCCTCACATTCGCAACATGCCATTCCAAGCTAGCATTTGCTTCATCCCTGACAACCCTCGGTAAGAGGGGCATTTAGCCACATTCTTAAAGCCACCAAGAAGATGTTGCTTCAATTTGATGATCTCACCTCCTCCATATATCTTCCACATAATGTGCACTAAGGCTTCGATTTCTGACCATCAACAGCAAGTGCATACTTCCATCCTGTGGCTCATCCAAATTTAGCATGCGCATAGTCCGAATCGAAAGCCATGATATTTGCTCCTCAAATTAAATAGAATGACATCATCAACGACCAAATAAATTCAAAATATTTACACTGATATAAAATCTGGAAAAAAAGATGACAAAAACACCTTGACTTGACAGAGATATGGATATCGCATAAAAAGATTTGTTTCATGTCAAACTAACAAAATATGTATATGATATAACCTAAATTCATGTTTAACATAAAAAATCTTTTTAACATATAGAAATGGTGGATATTTGTATGTTATTAGCAAATCTAGCCAAATATAACAAAATATTCGACTAGCTTCAAAGATATAAGACTTGAAACCTCGAGATTTGTCCCACAAATTGTAAAAAAAAACAAAGAAGTAAAGACTAAAGAGATTGATAATCCATCTAACAAAAATCAAGGAGTAGAGCCGATGTAACATCGATCGGTGGGCTCTATAGACATTTACATGCTCTCAAAAATACTCTGAAAATTCCTTCTAGACCCTTTGGGGTTGAAATGGGGAATGGTTGGGGAAATAAGGCGAAATGGGAATAGAAAAGAAATCTTGTTGTTAGGACATATCGATAATATTTTGGTGATATGTAAACGATGTATCGTCAACATATTGTTGTAACCTGAGAAAATGGCAATCATGGACCTTTCGATATTGCCAACTCGACGATGTCAATATATAGTTGATATTTCAACGACATGTAGCAATATTTTGACCCACGGGGCCATGGGCATGTATCTCATAACCCGATCCAGTCCGCACATGCACACATATTTGATAACACAAGCATGTAATATAATATATTTCAAATTTTTTCATTATTAGTGTTACTAACTCAATAATTAACTTATCAAATAACACATACAATACTTAAATTTGCAAACGTTATATGGTAGTCAGAAAAAAATTATAGTTGTCCAATGGGTCAGCTCCCACCCAGGCATGGGTCAAGCTTAGGTGCTTAAGTATGGTAGGTGCTAAAGTATGGACAGTAGGTAAGGCCAAACCGACCCTATCCTTAATGATTTTGGAACCTCATCTCGTTCAATCGATCCATGGCCAAGCAAGGCCAACACAATGTGCACTTCGACCACTTATAAAGTGTGGAGCACGGTTTGAATCTTTTGCTTCTGATGGTTCATTATGAAATAAACTGATCAAATAATTATGTATGAATCAATCGTGACAGGAACGGGAGATATCAAGTTAAACTTTTAAAACCGATTCTTAACAAATGAAATTGGTGGAAAATGACAAGAAACTAGAAAACCAGAAACTTATGGATCAGTTTTAATATTTAGTCAAGTATTGGAGTCGGCGAATTTCACAAACACAGAAAAGAAATAAAAAATTAATCATGGATAAATGAGAGAAACAGAAAGTTTCCAACTTCAATGTGATATCAGATTTGCTTGTCGTCCACAAACTAACAAGACACCTAAAAATTTTAATAAAAAAACTAAGAGAATGAAGTCCAATGACTGCCGAGAATGGGGACTCAATTCATCATCAAACGAGTCTTCATAAAGCAGACCACTGTCAAAAGAATTAGGGGGGAAATATGTACGTAGATAGCGCACGTTACCCACGGCACGTTGGAGGATGGTGTGCAGCACTTTAACCTTGGTCGAGCGTCAGCGGCACATTCAATTCGCGCGGGTGATAGTCGGAAGCGGTGGCTGGGTTATTGTGCTTCCGGTGGTGGTATGGACCGTTAGATGGTGGGGGAAGCGGTGCCGTCAATGGCGAGAGAAAAGGGAGGCGAGGCTGGCTGTGGTGGTAGAGAGAGCAGGAGGCGGCAGCGTTTGTGTGGAGGCGTCGGCGGATGCGTCGGAGGTGGAGGAATGATGACGGCAGTGCGGCGATGAGATAGCTGGGGATGGCGAGGAAATGACGGAGCGGCGATGGTTTTGACAGTGGAAGAGTGTGCGGGCGGGGATGGGAGGTAGGGACGCAAACGGATGCGGTTATATTCGTATTCGTTCGTATCCGTATTCGTTTTAAAGAGGATATGGATCTTGTTTTCCTAAAACAGGCGAATACGAATACGAATATTGGAAACGAATTTTTTTCGGATACGAATACGAATACGAATCTTGAGTTAACGAATGCGAATACGAATACGAATACGAAAAAACAAACGAATACGAATACGAATACGAATATTCGTATTATATTTTCTATAAAAATTAAAATTAGGGTTAATATCCCCCCCAAATCCCCTCCCCATTCCCCAACCCCGACGCCCCCTTCCCCCCGCCCCCACGCCCTCTCCCCCCCATGCCGCCACCCACGCCCCCTGACCTCCTCCTCATGCAGTCTACCGTCCACCAACTCCCCGGCTCCCTCGGCCTCCCTCGCCACCTCCCCATGTAGCCTCGCCTTCCTCTGCGTCCTCCGTCCCCGCCACCCCCTGCACCTTCCGCCACCCCCTGCCGCCCCGCGTGCCCTTTCTCCCCTCCGCCCCCTCCGCCCTTCACCTCCCCGCCTCCCCTGCCGACCACCGCCTCCCCCTGCGTCCCCCTCCCCCTGCCACCCCTCGCGCCCTTCGCCTCCCCACCTCCCCATGCCGACCACCGCCTCCCCCTTACAGCCCCCCTGCCGCCAGCCCCACCCCCGCGTCGGCCATCTCCTCTCCCTCGCCCTCCCTCGCAACTGCAGCCGATATGGTATATCATTTTAATCTTCTAATGTTCTTTCCATTCTACCATTTTCTTTTGTGATTGCATAAGAGGATCTCTTACATTATGGTATATATGTAGATTTTATACAACATGTGCTGCTTGTTTGAATCATGGAATGTGGTTAAACAAAAGATGGAAGTTATGCGGAAGTGGTCACCAAATAATCTAGGTACATTTTGATTTGTAATTTAATATTCATGTTAAAGTTAACATTCGTTTGTATATTCGTATTCGTTCGTAAAAGATTCGTTTCGTATTCGTATTCGTATTTTAAGGATATGGATCTTGATTTTTTACATTCGTCTAACATTCGTATCCATATTCGTATTCGTAAAATAATATGGATACGGTTATGATATGACCTGAATTCGCATTCGTATTCGTTCGTTTGCATCCCTAATGGGAGGGGTTAGGGCTTTCTCGCTGTCTAACTGGAGGCAAACGTAAAGTGGGCGGGAGAGAATGCGCGAGGAAAATAACTTTATTCGATTAATTAATGAATTTTGTTCTTCCTTCACTTATAAACTTTATAAATTATCTTCTCGATTTTAGAAACGACATATTCTTCCTTCACCTTATAAACTTGCTAACTCTTATCTTATGAACCATGCAATTAATCTGTTTGAAGTTTGTAGAGGTTCTTGGGGTAATTTACGAGGTCGATGGAGTAATTACCTTGTGCAAAAGATCGTAGAGGAAATATGACAAGTTTTTAAGATCTGTTCGATAAAATTTCTTTATTTTATTCTCACAGGTAAGGTTAGGTTATTGAGTCACGGTTCCATGAGTCAAGCTTGGACTCAACTCTATAAGGGCTGTGAACCTAGTTCATTAAGCTATTGAGCCGAGTCTGAGGCAGAATTTTGGGCTCGATAGCTTAACGAGAAAAGTTGGGCTTAGCTCAATAACTCGATAAGGGGTTGGGCTCGATAACTTAATAAGGGTTCAATAAGAGCTTTACTTTATTCCCACATCAGGTAAAGCTGAACTCAGAGTGAGCAGGAAGTCTATATAAGCATAGGGAATGTCTTTTCCGCATGCATACTTGCCTTAACTCGACTCGAGCCTTACCAGGCCCGAGTTGGCTCGATAACTATTCCTACCCAAATAGGCTCGAACGAGCCGAACCCAGCTGGGCTTATCAAGCCTGAGCCTGATCTAGGTCTGGCTCGTCTCATTGGGCTCGATAACAAGGACCACTCACGAGTGATCTTTGGATGTGATGGATCCCTCCGTCTGCAGGAGATTGTCTATTGTGTTGCAATATATGGTTGGATGGCATATGGCCCGAATCAAAGCAACAGATGTGAAAGATTCAAAAGAGCAATATTCTTCCAAACTCCTTTCAACTCCTCCACATCCCTCTACTTTTCCCTTTGTTCCCCTCTCCTAGGCGAGACCTCTTCGAAATCCTCCGCAAAATCCCTCGAACTATGATAGTGTGAATTTTTTGAGATGCGACATCCCTAGAGCCTAGGAATAGTGGTGTGAGGCAGTTTTGAAACTTTTCGTGGAATAACTAACAAGAATCGGATATTTGATCAAGAAAGCCACTCAGCGCGTTGTACGATACTTTAACATGAAAACCCACATGGGTAAAAATCATGATTTGAGTCTCCTGCTGGGATTTTCCGGTTAGCCAAGCCACCCAATTGCTTCACCATAAAAGCATGAGATATTTATGCAGATATTTCAACCTACAAAGCATGCAGCTTCATAATCTTTGTTCATACACCAAGATCAACACTACTTATCACACATTGTAGCAATTACAAAAGAACATATGAGTTCCGACTTTCTTTGGGCTTTCACTTGAATGAGCAGATCCTACATATGCAAGTACTTTTTTTAAAGCTCAAGGACAAACATCAACAAGCTTCTTGCATAAGATGTTAATAACATGTATATATATTGCAAAAGTCTTTTCTTGAACAGTAATCATGCTCACATATTTCAAAAAGAATATTCAAATACTAGATAGTGATATCGAGAATAACCACAATCACACCACAACTAGCTCGTGTGAATAAGAAATAATTCAAAATAAAGACCATCGAACTAGAAGATGAGCTATCAAAAGTATTCTAACTATAGTTAGAAAGACTTGAAGACGGAAAATCAATCAAGCACATTGTTGATCTGATAAATTTTCCTTGAACAACTATATATAGATAATACTCTCTTCAAAAGATCGAGGAACTCGAAGAACTAGATAGAGTTCTGGAAAAAAATCGTTAAGGGCAACTTTCTCAACTTTTCTAAGAAAGCGCGAGTGATTATGCTCAAATGGTGTGTTTTCTAGTTGAGATATGATGTCCATTACATAGAGGTCAAAAGAATATGATTGTTAGAAGCAAGAAATGGTATCGAAGTGGTGAATAATTGCATAGATGATCGACCATGCAAACTGGTATGATCAATAAGATCAAAATGATCGATTAGTGTAAAGTGTTTGGTTGGTCATTGCATGACCATTGGAATCAATATTCAAAATGTGATCAATCATAAAATAATGTGTGCTCGATCATGGATGATCGATCGGTGGAAATTTTTAGTCGGTCAAGGGCGATAGATCAGTGTAGAAATATGGTCGATTAGGGTTCAGTTTCCTTGATCTCTATAATTGGAAACTTTCTGGAAGTGTTGTAGATGTTACAAACTTGGTTAAAAAATACAATATAAATAATGCAACAACTTTTTGAACAAATCAATAAACTCCTAAGCTTCTGCAACTTTGATGCCTAAGTCAACTTCAATGAGCTTATGAGAAGAAACATGAACAAGTGATAGACTACGATATTTGTATGCATGTGATCTTTAAAACAATTAAAGAAACAAATAACTAACTAGTTGCACCTCTGTTGTCATCATCTCAAGATTCGTTGCTCCCCACTCCCCATGGTATTTCTCGTGGCACCGACTACGGGTCGATCACTTGCTTCCGCGATGGTGAACCCATCCATGGTGTCGACCTCGCGACCATGGTCGTGAGGTCCAACGACTTCAGTGGATTACGAAGGTTGTGGATCCACGACATAGGATCAGATTGGATTACGAATGTCGACCTCGCTGCCATGGTGCATATGTCTCATTCAATGAAATCCCCCAAGTTCTGTGACGCTCCACTCATTGGGGATGATAGTCTATGTGAGGTCACCAGGTGCTACCTGATGTTTTAGTAGTTTGATGTCTACATATTCCTAATGGTCACCGAAGAAGGGTTTGCCGTGATGGTTGAGGATTGCCCCAAATTTGAGCTATTTGAATATCAGATCATGTCTAAAGATCAAGAATGATGCGATGCGAGCCATCGAGAGTCGTTGTCCGTTGAAATCGGTATCGATCAACAAGTACCCATATGTTGGAGATCAAGGGGTTGTCAATCTGGTCTTTCGGCATTGTCTTACATTACAAAGATGTTTCTTCAAAACTTGTATGTTTTATGATGTATTGCTCATGATCATCAGCCACTATGGGATATCTGTCACAGAGCTTATGCTATACGACATGTGGAATGCGAATAAGATGGGATTCTGGGTCATGGGAAACACCCATAGGCTGAAGAGCCTTAAGTTTGTGGAGATCATGGGATGCCATGTGATGAATCATCAATTCATCATCTTTATTCATTTATTTCACCTTAAAATCCCTTATAAATAAATGAAAAAATTAATAAATCTCTCTTTTTAATAATACTCATTCATCTGTAAATATTATATATTTATCACTATTTTAACCTAAAATAAATAAAGAAATAAATAAAGGGAAAAATAGAAAATAAGACTATATATGAAATAAATACAGGATGATCCTAACGAGAGAAGGTCAAGATTTGACATAATCGACAAGGAATAAAGTAGGGGAGATAGGGTCTCTATCCATAGAAAGCAAGAAAAATAATCCTCACTTCTGCGCATTCATCATTGTACATATTGTACTTATTTTTCTACTATTTTATTTATCACCAAAATAAACTCAAATAAAAATATTTTCTTCTTGGAACTTGTACGTAAAATTAAGTTGTAAATATGGAAAATATCTGCAAGAAGAATCATTGTACAGATTAAGAACAATAACATTTTGAAAAAGGCACAAAGTTAAAGTTATCAGATCAATATCTTATCCATATAAACTCAAAATAAGCCAAACTCACTTTCACTACGTTAATGATTAAATAAGCTCTAAAACGAAAGTGGTTTCATAAAAATCAGAGTTAAGATGTGAAAAGTGACTTTTTGGAGTGTTATTGTATGTTATGTCTATATTATATGTATATTATTTTATTTTATTTATTTATTCCTTCGTATTTCAGTATATATTGCAGTTTTAATATTTTGTATATATTTATATTAATTATATAAAATGCCCTAGTAATTTATATAGGCACAGTGTACCTAAATTATACATAGCCTTAATTATTTAACTTATTAAAGTAATTTGTACAAATAGAAAATACATTCAAAATCCTTAAATTATTCTATAAATTAATAAACCAATAAATTATGTAATTATTTTGTAAAAAAATATAATTAAAATTTGGTTTGTTGTATATATAGGTATTTTTACATATGAATAAAGGTTTTTATTTATTTATACATATTTATTTACTTTGTGAAAAAACACCATAAATAAGTTTATTTATTATTAACATTATTTATTTTCAAAACTTTTTACTTTAAATCTATTTATTATTTATTTCATTTTTTTGTTTATTTTATCATTATTTTATCTTTTCATGTTTGTCCTTTAGTGGGTCGAGTCTTATGATTGGTTGACTCGGGTCTGTTGATCTGGGTCAACTCCCTCTTTGGATCCAAAACCCGAACAAGCTGGCAGACGTCCTTTCTTCTTGGATTTTCCCACTCGATTCCTTTCTCCAATCCTACTAATTCCTTCACCATCATCTTTCTCGATTAAATAAGCAACATGCTCAAATGGAATTTCGCCTCCACAGTCTCGGTTCACATGCCCTTCCCAAAATCAAATCCATCTGCACCTCATCTCCACAAATACCTCCAGATTTTCCTCCTTCACTCTTGATTCATTTTTGCCCTCCATTTATCCTCTTGATCGACTCCAGGAGCTTCCTTTATGTGACAACTGAAGGAATCCTCGATTGGGAGTGCGAGAAGAGAAGGCAGAAGTGAGATCCAGCTCAGTCGGAGCCCTATCGACGTGCCACACTTCTTCGAGCTTCCACCATCAAATCGAGGTCACAATCCGTCTGGTTTTTACCATTGGACAACATAGATTAGGTTTTGTTTAATTTCGTGTGTTTAATTCCTTGCTTTTAATTTGATTTTAGCTTAGATCGAATTTTCTCTGTTAAACCTTCGATCTGACCGATCATAGGTTATTAGTGGTTAATTCTTCTCTCCGATCACCTATCCATGATCACCCAACGCTTCTCCATCTTTCTATCATACATGATTAACCAAGTCCGCTATGGATCTAGAAGTTGACCTAAACTCCGATCACCTCGACGGAGGTTGCTCATCCATCATCCATTCTTCCTTGTTTTAGCCTAATCAGATCGGTCGATGCATCATCTCCAAGCAAGGAAAATAACTGCAGGTTGAGGAGCTTCATCTAGATCTAAACAGAGGTTCTGGGAGACTCTTTCCAAGCACATCAAAACTAAAGCTCCAAGTCCCCGATCAATGGGACCTAGACTTTGTTCTCAACTCAGATCAACATGAGAGGCCATTAGTTATCTTGTGGGATCTTCATGCACCATTTTAGAGGTAGATCGAATGATATTTGGTTAAATTCATCTCATATGTTCAACCTTCAAACTTGTTCATCTAGAAACCTTCTCCAGTGCTGGATCAAGAATGCCTCCATCAGATTTCATCTCAGTTGTTGGTTCAGCCCCAAAAGCTGATTGCTCGATCACCGTAGTAGCTCATCCAAGCCGTCCATCCAGCACGAGCATCGCACGTTCCATAGTGATTTTTTCATCATTAGCCCCAGATTTTCATTTAATTGTAAATAAACCCTTATACGGACATGTGTCAGTTTGATATTGTTTGTATAATTGCATCATTATCCTCTATTGTTTGCTAAATTTCATGATACTCATGTTTAAACAACTGCATGTGCTTCTACACGTGAGTTTTGGAACATATGCAATAAACCATGTGTGTTATCTGGTTTTGTTTAATCCCTGGAACTTTAAAAAATACAAGTAGGTTCTTTCAGACGCGACACGTGTGCGTTGGCATGTGAAATTTGTGGACAAACTGTACTTTCTACCATTTAGTTTATATTTTTTGTCATTGATTTGGTACGTAGAAATAAAATAATTATACTTAGGTCCTTGTTCTGAAGATAATTTTGTGCTTCCTTATTTGTGTTTAATAAATAGTGTATGAATTCAAAAAAGCCCATAAGAATTGCAATAAGCTCAGACTAACTGTTTTATAACCTCTAATTTTTGTTTTCAAAATTAATTAGTTTTATTAATTTTTAAATTCGAAAACCCCTAAAAAGTGGTTTGCTTGTATTAAAAAATCCGTAAAAAATCGAAAATTATTTTAAAAATTCTATAAAGATTCGTAATTGTGTGTTTTTATTTTTTTACTTTCATTATCTTAAAAGCTCTAAAAAATTGAAAATTACAAATAACCTTTAAAAAATCATAAAAAAATCATAAAACACTTAAAGAGCCTTGTTTTAAAGCTTGAAAAAATTGCTTTCTGTTGTCTTTATTTCCAGTAATTTTAATTTGATTTTTTATTTTAAAAACTAAAAAATATTGTCTTGATTTTATTTATATTCTATTATCAATTTAAATCATTTAAAAAACCTAAAAAATATATATATAATCCACAAAAATCACAAGACAATATAAAATTATATAAAACACAAAAAATGTTTTGATTTTATGTATATTTTTACTGTTTTCTTTAAAAAAATAAAAGACCCTTATTTCCTTTTATTTTATTTTCTTTCATTTTGTCTTCTTTTAAAATTTAAAAGATAAAAAATGCAAAATTTAAAAATTATTAAAAAATAAAAGGTAGAAAATATATAAAAAATATCAAAATATCAAAAAGTTAAAAATAATACAAAAAACAAAAAAAAATATAAAAACAACAAAAGAGAAAAAAGAACCTATTGGGTTTTAATAAATTAATAACCCTAAGATATTGTAGCCTCCCTGAGTTCGAACTTACTCACTATACTCACTATAGATGTAAAGTAAATAACAATCTTCTTGCATTTTTACTTCTTTTAATTTATTTATGCTTGATATTTTGATTGCGAAAGTTGGGGGGTGTAGTGACACTGATATCACTTGTTCACATTATTTTCATTAAATAAAAACCAGAAATTATCATATCAGAAAATAGTACCATTGCCGGGGAGGCATGATGAGGGTAGTTAGTTTTCTTTTCCCTTTTACTTGTCTCTTTTATTCCATTTTTCCCGTCATTTTATTTCTCTTACTTTATAATTGTTTCTACCACATTTCTTGTTTCTCCTTTTCTGTGAGGGACCGATGAGCTAGGGTGCATTCCTAGGAGCGCTGATGCACTCAAGCGAAGTAGAGGCCATGAGTTTCCTCATCGACCGACAGGAGAGCGTAGCCGAGGAGGAGCAGGAGGAGCGGAAGACTGGTTTCTTTTGAGCATTTTATTTTTTATTTTCAGTCATTATATTCCATTTATTCTTGTAAAAATTTATAACAATTCTTTTGTCATTTGTCCCTTTTTCTATTTTCTAATAGGACATTATAACCTTGTGATTGTAGGGGTCTATTTCACCAAGTGCCAGTGTGATCCTATCGATTTTTGTATTATTCACCTTTATTTTTATTTGTTTCACGCATTTTGAGTTTCCTTTCTTTTTCTTTGTTTTCCATGCGTGAGCCCTAACATTAGGTTTTATTATCTTGGCCGAGTCGGGTAAATAATAGGTCCAACCCAATAATATATTCATGTTTCTATAGCTAGATTCGTAGTTGGAAATAGTCAAATAAAAAGGTTCTTTCATATAATAGAAACTTCTGCTACGATGGTTCTCGTGGATCATATATGACATATTTTATATTCATGTGCGGATCATATTGCATGTAGATTGTCGACGACATGCATGCATCTTCTACTTTGCATGCACCATTGATTTCATTGCGCATCAGCTTTTCCGACTTCCTTCCCCATTTTCTGTCACTTATGATAAAAAGGAAATTAGAAAATATATTAGACGTTTTATTTGAAAACTACTCAGAAAAAAGTGACAACCAAAATAAACGTAGGACTGTTAAAATAACTCAACCCTAAAATTAAACGTAATGATATCATTTTTGTATTGGGGAGAGTAAAGCCCTCATTGGACAGAGATGGATAGAAGTTAGAGGACTAGAGACAAGGTTGCCTTACTGCATTAGAGGAACGGAGCTGATGCCGAACCAACTGTGAAGTGCAAGGAGAAGGCCCAAGCAAGCAACAAGCAAGACATTCAACCGGTCGATTTGCTCCAAGCTCTCGATTCGTTCCAAGCTCTCACTTCCCTCAACCCCTCATTGGACACATGTACTTACCTCCATACAAAGTGGGTGAGGACGTACCATTAAGGATATAACCCAAATCCATAAACTTGTGCCTTACGCAACTGCATATCACTCTTTGATACACGATCGCAACTGCAAGCACTTGCCTCCAACCTTAGAAAATCATTTTGGTGTGCTCCACCTTTTATCTCCCTTTGGGCATGATATAACTTGACAACTCGAGCATATGGTTCCACTATTTGGGGAGGTTTGAGAATGTATATTGGGTGATAGGGAGACATCACCCTATGCGTTTGTGGTTAGGTAACTGTTTGTGATTCACTAAACTAAAATTGAAAAAGTTAAAATACCAAACTCTTACGATCCTTACTTATGTTCCTTTGGTGAATCAAGGGTTTGGTTTGTATATTTTTGGTTAGAATAAAGATCCCTCCGTGTACTTCACATCTTTTCCACTTTCTATTCTTGATTTGTTTTTCGTGTTCTCGCATCTTTATCTTTGTTTCGAAAACGTCAGATTGGAGTGATTTGTATTCGAACTTTGCGAACTTATCACTTTCCTCTCCGATTCGTTTGTCTTCATCTTCTTTTACTCAAGATGAATCTCTTCTCGAGCTTTCTTCTTTCTCATTTACACCTGATTTGTTGCCAATAAATCCATTGTACCGACCCTCTTTTTGAATTCTCATTTGCGACTCCATCAATCTGTAGACCGATCAAGTTCCTTTCACATTTCCAGATATCAAGCAAGTTATTGAGGTCTTGATGCCACCGAAGGGCAAGGGATCTATGGCAGATCAGAGTGAGATCAACAATACAATGTTGACATATATCTAGGCCTTTCATGCAAACATGACTGAGCAAGCCAACATCCAGGTTGGATTGAGAGATGTGATCTTAATGCTGAGGAACAACATAAGAGAGAGGTGGATGAGTAGATGAGAGGAGGTGAGAATGGGGGAGGAGATGAGCAGTAGAGAGAAGATCTCGCTGAGCCAGAGAGAGCAGTGTTTAAGATCACCCTTAGAGATGCCAATGACCATGCGCAAGACACTCAGTTACATGGATACAGATACCTGCGGTTCATGAGTATTTCGAGTAGAAGCCCCAACTATTACCATTGCTCCTCATATTCCACGGTCATATTAATGAAAAATCATATATACAACTCCACCGGTTTAACTGCATATGTGGTACCATGCACTGCCCTAACATCCCGTTGGAGGTAGTGAAGATGATAGCCTTCCCCTTCAGCCTTATGAACAAGGTATTATACTAGATCAATCATTTAGGAAGGGTTGTCACATTCTGGGAGGAGTTGAGGTTATCATTTTTGAAAAAATATTGTCCTCTAGAAATCTAGAATGACTAAATCATATGCAATCCCTTGTTGCCAACTACTCCCAGATGTCCCATGAGCTCATCCACGAGGCACGGGAATATTTCAAGGATTTGACGGAGAAGTGCCTCCATCATGATATGCCAAAGACTATCCTTGTGCAGAATTTCTCTAGGGTTTGAGTAATGAGAACCAAATATTGGTAGATTCCATTTGTGGGGGGTCCCATTTCAACAAAGACGATGATGTACCATGGTAGATATTTGAGGAAATTACAGAGAGCACTACAACTCTATCTTCTTCCTGCGCATTTCAGAAACATCATTTACCTTCTATGCCCCACAAGGTCATCAACATGATGACATCTTATGAGGTGGATAGGGTGGACAATTCAGATCTAACCATCATTGGAAATCACCTATCCAAAGTCGATATTGTCGAGAAACGATCACAAGATCTTGAGAATTGCATGCGATCGAGTAAAGGACCACACGATTGGGTAAGCTGGATGAGATTATGAAGCATATGGAGCTTCTTGCTAGTACCATCATTTCATGCCAAAGTTCGAGTACAATAACTGATACTTTTGTATTTGAGCAGACTACCTCCACTTCAGTACATCAGAGCACTGGAGTACCCCCTACAGTTCAACATGTTTACTACGTGCAGACTTCGGACCAGGTCCTACAACAGTCACCTCCAGCATGTATTGTATCGTATTATTAGGAGCATACATACTTTTTAAAGCAGCAATTTCCACCTTACATTCAGGAAGTGAATGGTATTTGGAGTGGCCCCGAGCACAGCCAAACACGTCCACAAGGATAAAGATAGTTGGGTTCTCAGGTCGGTCAGAGGCCAGTTCACCAGTTTCAGGGTGGTATGCCACATCAGTTCCAGCACCAGCAACCCACCCTCATTATTCGTCTCACCACATTTCTAGACTTGGAGATATGGATATTAGTAAATGAGCCTGCACATTCTTATCAGCCTTATTATTAGCAGCAACCTGTACAATATTCACATCCTTCTCCTCATTATTCATATCATCCACAATCTGCTTATTAAGGGTACCCACAACCTCCACACTACCAGTCTCAGCAAGCTCCAGTTTTTGAGCAGCTAGAGACACCCTCGGCGAACCCCGCACCGGATTACCTTGCAAAGTTGATGAAGAATATGAGCCACATCAACCAGAGGCTTGACGACCTAACCTCCACGAAGATACTTATTCCAGCCCATGTCAAATCTAATCCCAACAACTTCAGATGCAATAAGGAGCATGTAACACATGATCCATCCACCCCCGAGACATGTATGGCTTGTGATTTTACATGTTTATCTAGCACCATTACTCTCAGGAGCGGTAGGAGACTGCACCCGCCAGCATAGTTGGGATTGGGCAATAAATCCACGAATCGATAATCATCTTCTTCCCCACCTTCTACATCATCTGAGCAGAGATCCAGCGTTGCACTCCATGGAGAAGTATCAACACCACCAGCACTACCACCCACCAGAAAAATACCAAAAAGATAATAATGGGAGATGTAGAGCCGAGTCAGCTTTGGAGAAGAACATACCCCTCACAAAGTGTTCTTCATTAGCAGCAGATAGAGCAACCCATATTGTTTTTCCTTCTTCTTCACATGTTATGTATGATACTACACATACTGATTCTTATCATTCATTTGTACATGCTGATTCGGAGTTGAATAAAAAGAATGAGAAGTCTGATGTTATTTTTGATTCCATTCCATTTTCCGGATGCATTGAAGAAAAAATATGAAAAATTATATGATCCTGGAGTGGTAGATATACTTCAGGATATCTTTTTAGAGATGCCACTCCTAAAGGCCATGGAATACCTTTCTATAATTAAAAGGAAATGAAAGAAACATGTACTAGGAAGCATCAATCAAAGCAAAACCAATGCAAGAAAATAGAAAAGCATATCTTGACCATGGCCACAGTTCATGCCATCAGTAACCCCCTTGTCCAAAAAGAAAGACAAGGGATCACCTCACATCCGTTGCTAGATATTTGATCAGGAGTTTGAACGTACTATACTCGATAGTGGATCCTCCATCAATCTCATGTCATCCTCGCTATTCACAGAGTTTGAATTGGGGCCTCTCAAATCGGCCATGATGATCATTCAGTTTGCTGATAGATTGATCAAGAGGTCGAGGGGTATTCTCGAGGGCGTTATCGTAATGGTTCAAGGAATGTAATTCCAGTGGACTTCATTCTCCTAGACATGGACACCTCAGCACTGTTACTCCACATCCCAATCATAGTTGATCGGCCATTCATATTAACGCCAGAAGCAATATTAGATTATGGTACTAGAGAGGTAACCTTTCACTCCCACGGTGATAAGGTTAATATAGAGATGATTCCATATCCGAAGCCACCACCGCTAGCATCAGATATGAGAGATCCTATTTCACCATATTATGAGGACTGTGATTTCCTAGTAGAGATTAGAGATACATATTTGTTCACAATTTTCATTTGATATACATGATTTCCTTTCTCAAAAGGAAGGCTTGGAAAGCACAGTCAACATTTGCTCTGTTGTTGATCATGAAGAGTTGTATGCTGATAGATTGTCTGAATTATTTTCTGATGAGTATACAAAGATTTTTGAGATATCTGATGAGCCATCCATTATGATCAGAGAGAGTTCATTGCAGATATATTTGAGACATTACATGCTGAGTATTATAGCCACTGTGGACACTTCGTAGATTGCAGATCATCTACCTTCTACCAATGTAGTTTCTAAGGTTGTTGTAGAGTAGATTCAGACCCCATCTGGGCTCAAAGTTTTGCCATCAACACTGAAGTATGCCTTCCTTGCAGGTGCGCTCCAAATGTTTTGGACATCATCGGTTCGAAGTTGACTGATGACCATGAATCTCACTTGCTAGAGGTTCTTAAGAGAAACCGCATGAAAAGCCTCCCACTACCCTTGTTAATTCGATCAAATTAATGTTCAAATTAATTAAGAATGTTCGTTGCAGTCGAATAATGAGAGCAAATCAAAAACCACTTTTAATTAAATCAAGTTAATCTCGAGCAGTAATTTTTTTTCACTTGGGCAAGCCCAAGGTCGAACTCAGGGAGGCAACTGTCTCCTTAGGTAAATTTTTAGAAAAGCCCAAGGTTTGATTTTCAAGGAATATTTTTTTGGTCTTTTTCGATTTTTTTATGCGAGACACATGCAAAATCAGGCCAGTTAACAAGTTAATTCAGAAAGATAGTCTAAACAAGTCCAAAAATTATGAAACTTGTCCGGATGATGAAATGAGATTAAATGAGGCTACACTATTTTTTTGGAATTTTCTAACACTAAATAAAGTTACTGTGAATTAAATATGGATGCAAGGTGATTTTGACTGAATTAATTTTAATAAGTATCAAATCACAATATTTGTGGGAATAAAACTTATCCTAGATAGATCTGAAGGTGAGGAATCCAGGAAAATTATCAAACCTAAATTTTGAGGTGAAATGAACCTATTAAAAATTAATTACTGAAATCACCAAATGAATTATTTAGCCTCGGGATGCGTGCAATTGAGATGAAATTTTTATGCAAGGTAAAGCTAATTATCCTATATCTAATGTGATTTTTTGGGGGATTTTTGGAGTCACAGAGAAATTGCTATCAATTAAAAGGCATAAATGGGCAAAATATAACAAAAATGAACCAATTAATTAATAGAAAAATCTATGATATTAAAAAAATATGCCAAGTGTCACATAATGAAGAGCACATTGTAAGCTACACAATGCAATTTTCCAATCTGAAAAATGAATGAATATGAATGCCTAAATATGTGTGCAAAGACATGGGTATAAATGCAATTACAGAAATTGAAATTGTTGAAAATAAAACGTGCTGATAGGGGGACCAATATGCAATTACCTATAATGGAGAAGGGGTGGATGCAATTTCTCCACGGGTTACGTGCTCCTCACGTGGGATCGCCTGGCAGGGACTGGAATGTAATTTTGGAAACCTTCAGGGGCCTCGGTGCAAATAACCCAAGATGCACGTGCGGATCACATGGGAGTCCCATGCTCGGTGGTCTTCGGAGGCTCGGAGCGAGGCTCGGGAGGTTCGAATCTGGCTCGGAGTTGCTTCGGGTGATCCGAGCCTAATGGTCAGGGAGGAGGCTCGGATCGGGCGACGTGGACATATCTGGACCGTGGGATCAAGGTTGATTCAACGGTGATGAAATGCTGGCGCATGGCGTGTCTTGACCCGTTGGATCAAGATTGATCCAACGATCCTTGAGGCTCGATGAAGAGGGCTGTGTGGACGATCGAGCACCGCTGGATCATGATGAATCCAACGACCCTCAGATGCCCTGGCGATTGGTGTCGTGGATGACTCTTAGCCGTTCGATCAAGAGGATCGAACGGTTCTTGGCTATCGTCCCCAGCGACCTCCGCCTCCTGCGGCGGAGAGGACTGGGCTCTAGCGAAGTGTGCCTAGCTCTGCCTCGTCCTCTCGTCGTCGGTGAAGGCTGCTGGAGGGTCTAAGGTAGCTCGTAGGATCCGTGGATGGCTGGCGAAGTGTCCGGTGGTCCTAGGAGTGAAGGAGACGCTCTGGAGCGCGGTGGCAGAGGATCTTGAATACAGCTCCGATGAGCCTCCGGCCAATCAAGGAGATAACACCTGCAAGGGATTAGCAATATAGCCGAAGCGTGCTTGGTGTCCATGGAGGGATGCGGAGTGAGATGCGAGGTCTGTGGAGCAATGGGGATGACCGGTGATCGAGCTCCTCCCAAATGGAGGAGCTGGCATTGGTGGAGGGTGAAGTGCGTTGTCAAAGGAATCTAAGGATAGCGTGAAGGTCAGAGCTCCTTTGTGGAGCTCGGAGGATGCTTGGCGGAGCGAGAAGGTGCTCGTGGAGGGCGAATTAAATTGGAGAACAAGACGGAAAAAGAAGAAGAAGATCGAGGGAGAGATGGAGGAGTCTATCTGGGGTCAGAAGCTCCGGGGAAGCTTCCAAGTCTTCGCTCGAAGGTCGATAGAGGGGACTGAGCTCGTGCAACGCCTTGGAGGAGCTGCGACACGGCAGTGGTCAGCCATGGATCTCGCCGGTGGTGTACTCGGTCGTTGCTCAACCTAGAATCAAATCGCTGTCACCAATCTAACGGTGGGATCTCGGAGTCACTCTCCGTGGTGGCGGATGGGAGTGAAAGTGGTCGGAGGTGACTCATTTATAGGGTGAAGTTGACAGGGTAGTTGGCGAGGAGGTGGTGTTCATGGGTGTCGTGGAGTGATGTTGAGTGTTTCCATGGAGATCGAGGGGAGTGGCGAATATGAGGGATGAATGGGTAACGTCGTGGTGGTGTCGGTGGTCAGCGAAGGTGGTCGGCGTGGAGCTGAAAATAGAAAGGGGGACGACCCCTTGCACATGGTGGAGAACGTAGGCGCGGGGCGTGCGGAGGTTGGCGATGACGTCTCGTCTGTTGGATCTCGCGATCCAACGGTCCAGATGGAGGCACGGATCGACGCCTGAGATTAGATCTAAGGCGCGACATCGGAGGGCTCTGAACACCAACGTGGCATGCTGAGGATGCGACGCTAACGGGCGGCTGATATGGGCTCAGGGGTTCGATCGAATGGCCGAGAGAGCGAAGTGTTTGAGCCATTGGATCTGGAGTGAATCGGATGGATGAGGTGATGCCACGTGGCGCGAGACTGATGAGGCACTAGTGGGTGGTGAAGATGCAATCTTGGGGTTGATCTTACAGTGTGGAATTAAGGCAGACGTGGAGATCACTGGGCCGTTGGATCTATATGAAGATCCAACAGTCCAGGGCGCGGGCGGATAGGTTAACGGGAGCGGGCCGCGTGGTGCAATCAGAGGGCGCTACGTGGCCAGCTGTGAGTGGCTGAAGAGAAAAATAAGATTAGAGAGAGAAGGGGGCCGGATTTGGAAAAACTCAGAACATGAAAGTTATAGATCTCGATGAGATCTACAAGTTTCATGTTGACTAAAAACGGAGATGAGGTCACATTTGATACAAAAATACAAGAATACAAATATACATATGAATAATATACAAGGAGGCCCAAAAACCCAACTTTTGCCTACGAGCTCCAAATTGAATGAAATTAGTCTCATTTTAAAGGTCTCTGGATGTGTATCAATATGAAGATGAGTAGACATAATTCGGAGTTGGTAAGAGAGAGATATAGGCATTCTAAGGTCCAGGAGGTTTTGGGATTTTATTGGGTACTCTCTTGGTCTTCTTCCCTATATTATTATTTAATGGTGTACACACTATAAGGAAGGTGTTATTTCATTTTTGAGGGGATAAAATACAAGTGAATAAGTGGATATTTTACAGTGAATTTTACACAAGAATCGGCTTCTTATTTAAATGCAAAGATGAATGCTAAAATGCATATTTTGTGGATTGATGCATGAATGCTATTTGTGCAAGATAAAGGGAAATATGATGCTAAATACCGGGGTCAACGCTCTATTTTCAACTTTAAGAGTGATGAATCACAGATTCATCACCGCACGACCATATGACGAATATTTTAGAGCTCCTTGGGATCAATCCAGCATTGTGCTCGCATCATATCTACTTACAGGATGACAAGAAGCTGACCTGTGAGTTTCAGCACCGTCTGGATCCTAATCTCCAAGATGTTATCATGAAAGAGATCAGGAAATGGTGTGATGTTGGCTTTATTTATCCCAGTTTGGATTCCAAGTGGGTCAACCTGTTACATTTGGTCCCAAAGAAATCTAGGATTAGAATTGTGATGAATGATCGTGGTGAGGAGATTTCGACCCGATTATCCACTTCATGACGTGTCTGCAAAGATTACTGGCGCCTAAATTCAACGATCAAGAAAGATCACTTTCTCTTGTCCTTTATTGATTGGATTGTTGAGAGAATGGCATGGAATGAGTTCTTTTTTTAATGGATACTCATGTATAACCTTGTTGTAATTGCTCTTGAAGATCATGCGAAGACTACTTTTACTTGTCCATTTGGCATCTACACCTTTAGACAGATGCCCTTTGGATTATGTAACGCTCCAGCTACATTTCAGAGGTGAATGCTGGCCATTGTCGCCAACATGGTAGGTAGTTTTCTCAAGGTCTTCATGGATGATTTCTTGGTCAACGGGGATAGTTTTATCTCATGTCTTACTTATTTTGACTGAGTACTTCAATGTTGTTGTGAGGTAAACTTAGTGCTACAGTAGGGGAAGAGTCACTTATGGTGACTAATGGAATTGTATTAGGCCACGTCATATCCAAACATGGTATGGAGGTTTATCCAGCTAAGATTGATATAATATCCAAGCTAGAGTTGTCGATGAATTTGAAGCAGTCGAGGTCATTTCTTGGACATGTTGGATTCTATAGACAATTCATAAAGGACTTCAACAAGATCGCCAGACCCTTGACCGAGCTTCTGTGCAAGGAGAGTGAGTTCATTGTTGATGAGAAAGTCCTTCTTGCATTCCATCGGATGAAAGAATTGGTTACTAGAGTTCATGTCCTAAAACAATTTGGTATTGGTCTCTCCCTTTGAGATCATGACGGACGCCTCAGATCATGACAAATAGTAACACGATTTGTCACTTTCTCACGGACAACATTATTTCACGGTTCGAGATTCCCAAGATTCTCATTTTAGATGGGGGAAGCCACTTTATCAACAAAGAGTCAGAAGCTAGTTAAGGAGTACGACATTGAGCATCATATCGTGTCTCCTTACCACCCATAGACTAGCGACTTGGTTGAGATTTCAAATAGGGAGATCAAGACTATTCTTCAAAAACATGCACATCCAAATAGGAAGAACTGGTTATAAATACTTGACTCACTTCTATGGGATTATCGGATGAAGTACAAATCTCCTTTAGGTATGCCTCCCTACAAATTGGTTTATGGAAAGCCTTGCCACTTGATAGTTGAATTAATTCATATATATTTATGGACAATCTATGTTTGCAATTTCAATTATTAGAGCACGACATAGTAGGAAAATAGATCTGAATATATTACTAGAATTATGAGATTTTGCTTATAACAACAACCTGATGTATAAGGAGAAAGTCAAGAGATAGTTGTAGGGCATGCGATCCCACGACGAGCCATTATGCAATAAATGTGTTATTGCAATTCATTCCCTAATCTGAAGTGAAGAATAATTAATTTGCATATAAGGTCACTTAGTACAATTGGGGTTATGTACCATGGTCGTCTTAATGATCATACAAGTGTTGATTCAATTATTGAATCATAGAGGCTGGTGCTTGGATTAATATCTAAAGTGCTAAATTGAAGACTCATCAAGAACAATCAAATGATTATTAAGAGGTGATCTCTGGCCTGAGTAGGAGATGACAATCCTTTCTCTTTTGGCTGATATATGACCGACCTCTTGATGCAAGTCCTCTACATAGGAATATAGATTCGTATGTGTCAGATAAGGTAGGTCAAAAAGTGACAATGAGAATGAGAGAACCAAGACCTATGTCGTATGCTGTCATGATATAGGCATGCATCCTCTGATCGGAGACGGATGTATGTTATAGGTCTAAATATGTATATTTGGCATACCGATAGGTTGATGACCTAATAAAGGTTTATACAATGGCGAACTGGTATGTATACAAGGGCTTGCGAGTAATGTGGTCTTTCAAATGGATCATACATGTTCACTTGTGAATCGGAAGACATGAGCTTACTCATGAGATATTTGGGACCGATCAAATTCCATGCATGGTCTTCTTCATTTGGAAGCATGATAAGAATTTGTAGGTATGATATATGCTGTTTGGAAAGCATATGACAATACTAACTCCCAATGACCTAATGAGAAACTTAATGATAAAACCATGAAGGAGACAGTCTAAAAGAGATCTTAAACTTCAAGTTTATTCTAGGTCTTCAAATATGTAGGATGTACATGTATTAGGAATACCTGAGGGTGATCTGATCATAAATGATTGTATAACCATGACATTTCTATTCAAGGGAGTGATGAAATAAGTCTGGATTTTAATGGCTTCTCTCGGTAGAGAAGTAATATGATCTTAGTCCAAATGTTGGACATTGGTCTCAATGTGATTCAGATGCAATGAGAAGATTAGATTTACGACTTTGATTTAATCAAACAACTATGGGAGGTCCCCAAGATCTGGATTTGAGATATGATCTCAATATTCAAGTCACTACACGTGGAACACACAATTGCCTTGTCCTTATCTCCAGGTATCCATGGAGAAAGCCCATTATTCTTGAAAGAGTTCAAGAATAACTCCATTGACGAATTATGTATCTGAGCACTGAGAAATTGATAATTAAATGTGATTTAATTATCACGAATAATGTGAATCTGATTCATATTATTTATATGCACGAGAATGATAACCTAAGATAATCAAATGCGATTTAATTATCAGGGATATGAATAACGTGGATATCACTATCCACATTAATGAAATATATTATAAACGTTATTTATAATATATTAGAGAGAGACAATTATAAATAGTATTTACACGTTAATTATTGATTTGAATTGGATTCACATAGGATGATTAATTGAAAATACATTTACATTTTATTTTGGATGTGTAAATGTGATTTGCATTATTTAATGACATGATTGTAATATTCACAGAATTAATTTGGAATTATTTTTATGAATTAATTTGCAACAAAGGATTATTGTAAATAAATAAAAGATTATGTGAGATATAATAGTCTCACATAATTGGATAGGGAGCCACCTTCCTAGTATGGAGGGTGGACGACCACCCTTGACTAATTCAAGGTGGTCGTCCCCTCCATATATGGAAGGTGGCTAGCCACCTTCCATATCCTTTATTGGTGGTTGAGTTAATCAAATAAAATTATATTGATAATATCTCTATGTATACCTTGATTTAAATTAATTATTTTTGTATTTTTATACAATAAAATCATGGCCATCGAATAGAAACACAAATCAATCTCAACCATTGATTTTGCGTTTCGTATGGATTGTAATCCATGGACTCCAAAATACTATAAAAGAAGAGGAAATCATAGCCCTTCTTTTTACAACAACACTTTGCAAGTATCTCTCTCTCTCATTCTCATCACATGCCTCTCTCTCTTGCTCTCAAATGTGGCCGTCCACCCCTTGTGCTAGAGAAATTCATCGTCGTTATTACGTCGTCATACCATCGCTTCAACTACTCGTGGATCTCCATATTCTTTGGGGCTCCTTGCTCGTGAAGAAGATGTTCGATTTTGTGAGACGAAATCATGAGATTCGAGGCTCGTACAATCATCTTGGATTGAGAGAAGCATGCGTTTCGTCAACGCGCTCGCAAGCGTCTTCTCCGCTAGATCGGACTTGAGACCGGAGGTCTCTTACTTTAGAGACACGATCACAACCACGCTTCAAGAGGTATTTCGATATCTACTTTGGTGTTTAGATGAAACAATCCGAGAAGTGTTCTTGGATCATGTGGTTTCACCGCTTTATTTTTTTAAAATTCTGTTGCACCGAGCAAGTAGTGTGACTAGCCGCTTTGAAAGATCTTCATGCTTTTATGATGCGCTTAAGGTTCTTCCATAACCTTCAACTGGTATCAGATCCATGTTGAGGTCTTGGATATGATCCAAAACCCTTGGCGATCAAGATTCAATTGCGCGTGAATAATTGTTTTTGCATTAGATGTAAGAATCAAATCGGTAACCTACTATTTATGCACTGTTTATTTATGTTTTTTCGGTTAATAAAATGTGTTTAGGATGTATAAATATGTCCTAAAAATAGTAACCTATAATTGATACTAAAAGTGCATGAAAATGATTCAAAGATTTCCTGCCATGAAAGTTGTTTTGCATGTATTCGCGGATCAGTAAGAAAATTAATTTTGCTTACTATTTTCCTGTCATGCAATATGAAATAAACACTTGGATTCATAGAGAATCAAACCAGCAAATCACTTGAATTTATTTCGCACAACTCCGTTTGCCCTAGATATTCCATATTTAGTGGAGATGCGTCGGAAGATGATTAGATTGCTTAATGTGTTTATAATTCAATGGAAATCATGGGAATTATGAATTTTCCTTGATTAATTATGATGCCTAATAATTATGAAAATAATTGATTAATCATCATTGGCTATTGAATGTATGTTTCATGAAAATCCTAGTTTATCCCACAATAGTTGTAGGACAATCTCTACATGCAAAACACTGTTACTTGAATAGGATTGGGATTTGTTTAGAAAATCTCCTTATATTGATCAAAATGGTTTTGATAAATATTATATGGTATAAGTTCGATTAGAAGGCCAAATATAATCTCAAATACAAAATGATCAAATAACATCATCCTAATCTGAGACAGATATGGTGTCTAGTTGGGGATCGTTGGGGTAGTAGGTTTCTCCGTGAGTGGTCTATCCCACATCCTGTCCGTACTGATCATGGCAACATGTAAGGAAAGGATAATGCTTGAAATAATCATGATGTATTTTTCTAACTATTAGAATTAGGATGATACATATTTCGAGATTATACCATCCTTCAAGTAACAATAAAGATTGTTTGTTGGTTGATTAAATTGGATGATAATTGATTTAGTATAATTAAATTAATGGTATCCAATTAAAACACTCTATTACGAATAGAGTAGTATTTCCCTTGGAAGATTTAATTATGTGAATATGATTCATAATAATTACTTAAAATTTGAACATGATATAGAGGATCGCATAAGTGACATCCATGGTCTCCCGTCAAGGCAAAGGTTTCCCTCTCCATGGATTGTATGTAGGAGATTCTTGTCTAAAGTGACAGCTCCTGCATACAAGGGCACATGGATCGGGCTCTTTGCTTCTCAAAAGAGCAAGGTCGTATGTGTAGTGACCCCAATATCAGTTCCTGATTACCAATAGTTCATGTAATTTCGGAGGAGCTAATTAATCAAATATCATTGTCCTAAACTAGCCAAATCTACTAAT
This sequence comes from Ottelia alismoides, assembly GCA_037367405.1. Taxonomy (NCBI): domain Eukaryota; kingdom Viridiplantae; phylum Streptophyta; class Magnoliopsida; order Alismatales; family Hydrocharitaceae; genus Ottelia; species Ottelia alismoides. The sequence goes on from JAZKJV010002146.1 coordinate 688,178, forward strand.
CAAGAAAATAAACCACCGATGAATCAAATAGATAAAACGAGTGGTTTTGCTACTTTTATTTACCTGGTATAGCGACCAAGGTCGGACTCAATGAGCACAATCATACACTAAGTATCTGATTTCAAAAATCAAAGGATTTTTATTACTTTTTAATGGTTTTTAAAATTTCAAAATTTTAAATTTTCAAAATAAGAAAAGTATGCATAAAGATAAAATCTCACTTGAGCATTTTTGTATTTTTCAAAAGAGTAAAAAATGCTCAGAAAAATAAAGTAAAAATATTTTTGGGTTATATATTGAAGTGTTTTTGAATTTTAGGGTATTTTTCAGATATTTTTGTGATTTTCTAAAAATCAAATAGTGACAAAATGAGGAAACAATGCACAACCAGGGATGTTTTGCAATTTAAAAATAGGTAAAAGGCTCAAAATTTCTGGAAGTAATTTTTATTATAAATTAGAAAGAAATATCTACACATAGGATTCAAATAACAAATTTTGGATTTTTTGTTGATTTTATATGACTTTTATAATTTTTTGATTATTTTGCAAATTTTTATGTTTTTATAAGGTATTTTTCACCAAAATTTGTACATGAGCTAAAAGGCGATGAAAACAACTACTGTAATTTTTATAGAAAATTTAAGTGATTTTTCAAATTTTTATGAAATTTCCAGAATAAACAGGAAATTTTTAGGGTGTTTTTGAATTTTTGGTAATAGAAATGCATGAAATCAAAAGCAAAAATCACCATAAATAATACATGCAATCAGGAGTCGCATGTAATTTTTAGACAATTTTGGAGTTAATTGGCTATTTATTGCAATCAATAAAGGCAAGCAATTAAAAATAGTGCATAGGGACCAAACTGCAAATATTTTAAGTTCTAAGGCTTGGCAAATAACTAGTAAAGTTCAGGTATCTATACACAATTAATCCCGAAAGCACACGTACAACATGTGAAACCAAACATATAAGTGTATATATGCAATTTTCAGAGCAATTTTCAGAACATTGATTTCATTCCTTAACAAACAAGAAGTTCAGGACAAATACTGCAAATATTCCAAAACACACGTGAGACTACATGTGACAACAACTCAGATGGACTAAAATGCAAATATGAAAGCTTCAGGGTCCTTAATGCGAAAGTTCTTAACTACGTGTTATATTTATTGGACTACAATGAAATAACACAAACAACAAGGTAAAAAGGGAAATATACCATTCAAGGCATGTGGCGACTGCGTGGAGGACTGACGGTTTTGATGGCTCTCTATAAAGCGATCTGACGGCCAGAGGATGTCGAGGACATGTGGCTCATATGTACTGGGGATCTGATCAGACCGTTATTAGTTGGGCGTGAGAGAACGGTCCGGATCATACATGGTAGGAGGGGGTAATCCAACGGCGAGGGGAAGATGCTAGAAGAACTAAATCCCAACGGGCTTCAATCAGTCGTGGACAATGATCCAAGGGTCCGATGAACTCGCGGTGAAGTCCAGCAATGTTGTGAAGTCGCCCACATCGACCGGTGGGCTCGGATGAAGCAGTGAACGGTTGTATGTCTTAGATGGTGGTAGTGCACCTAGAGATGGTCCGTGACGAGCGATCCCACACCCTTAGTTAATTCGGTCTAATTAATGTCCAAATTAATTAGATGTCGTTCGTTGCAGTCGGCTACGAGAGGGCTAATCAAAAACCACTTTAATTAGATTCGAGTTAATTTCAAGCTGCAAATTTTTTTACTTGGTGAAGTCCAAGGTCGAACTCAGGGAGGCAACTGTCTCCTTAGGTCAAATTTTAGCAATTATTCAAACGTTGATTTTCAAGGAGTATTTTTTTTTGGTCTTTTTTTAATTTCTATGCAGACGTATGCAGACAACACAGGCCAATTTAATATGCAATTTAATTAATGTATCAAATTAAGTCCAAAAATAATGAAAATTGGCCAGATAGTTATTTATGATGAAATGACCTAAACTAATTTTTTTGGGAATTTTTCGACTCAAAATGAATTTACTGTGAATTAAATAAACAGACAGAGTGATTTTCAGAATTTAATTTTTAATAAATACCGGATCACAATTTTTCCAAGCACTAAAATTATCCTAGGTAGCTCTAATAATCAGGGACCTAGGAACATTGACAGAACTCAATTCCACTATGAAATGAATTTATTAAAATTAATTTAAGAAAATAACTAAACAATTTATTTAGGCCTCGATATGCGTGCAAATGCTATGAAATTTTTATGGTGTGTTAAAAATGGTGTCCTTAAGATACTGTGAATTTTTGATAATTTTTGAAGGCACAGATAATTAATTAAAAATCAAAATGCATCACTGGGCAAAATATGCCAACAATGCCCCAATTAATTCATTGATAATTCAAATAAGCCTACAAAAATCAGACACGTGTACTAATAGACAGAGGACAAACTTTCCAACAACATGCAATTTTTAGAATTTCAAAATGATGAAAAATGCACTCCTAGGGACACGTGCAAACACAGAGGTGTAAATGCAATACTGGAAATTAAAATTTCAATAAACAAATATGCTGACAGGGACTAAATGCAATTACCGATAATATGGTGGACTCTTATGCAATTTCTCCAAGGGACACGTGCTCCTCACGTGGGGTCTGCTTCACAGGGACTTTTTTGCAAATATGGAAAGCTCCAGGGGCCTCTGTGTAATTTACCCAGGCCGCACGTGCTCCTCACGTGGGCGGCCTAGGCTCGGATGGCTGCGGAGGCTCGGAGAAGGCTCGGACGCTCTGGAGGTTCGGACTGCGGCTCGATGTAGCTTCGGGTCGCCCGAGCCTAGATTTGGAGAAGAGGTTCGGGCGACTGGGTCACGTGGCGTAATGAAGGCCCTCGGATAGAGATTGATCCGAGGGTTGTCGGTGATGACGCGTGGCGTGAACTCGGACCTTTGGATCGATGATAATCCAACGGCCTCTGGGGCTCGAGGAAGACGGAGACGTGGCTCGCTGCGGACCGCTGGATCAGAGGCACAATCGACGGTGGGAAGCTGCTGCGATGGGAGGACACGTGGCGATGTGGGGGCCGTTCGATCGATGTGATCGAACGGTGGCTGCTCGTCTGCTTCGATGTCCTCCGCATCCTGCGGAGGAGATGGCGGGGGTCCGGCGAAATGGCCTTTGCTCCGCCCGTCCTTCCTCGAGTCGATGAAGCTCTCCGACTTGTCGGAGCTATCCCAAAAGTCTCGTGGTGCGGCGGCGAAGGTCCTGATGGTCTCCGGAGCGGCAGAGGTGGACTGAAGCTCGCTGGAGACGAAGCTTGAAGGGAGCTCCGGTGAGGCTCCGGCCAGTGAAGGAATGTGAACCTGCAGGAGTTAGAAGCGATAGCCGGGCGTGCAAGTGTTCGTGGAGATGTTATGGTGATCGGCGAGGCCTAAGGGTGACGGAGGTCGTCTGGAGATGGGGCTCCGGCCAAATGGCGGAGCTGGAAGTCGATGGAGGTGCTGTGCGTCGTCGGAAGGTGCGGAGGGTTCAGCGGGAACGGGAACTTCGACGCGAAGCTCGACGAGATGGAAAGGAGGCGGGAAGGTGATCGTGGATGTCGAATAAAATCGGAGAAGAAACAAGAAAACAAAGAAGAAGATCGGAGGAGGAATGGAGGGGGTTACCTGGGAATTGGAGCTCAGATTGGAGTTCCAGGGTCGTCGCTCGAGGGATCGGTAGGGTCCCGAGCTCGTGCAACTACTCGGAGGAGCGGCTGCGACACGGCGGAGCTGCCGTGGATCTCGCCGGAGAAGAAGCCCTTCGTCGCTCGATGAATCGCCAAATTGCTGTCACCAACTGGAAGATCAGAGCTCAGGGAAGCTCTCTGGAGTGGCGGATGGGGATGAACGGCGCCGGAGGTGGCGTATTTATAAGGAGAAGGAGGTGGTCTGGCTGGTGGAGTGGCGAGGTTGGTGGTAGTCGTGGGGCGAGTATGGTGGAGGTGGTGGAGCTTGAGGGAGCTGTCGAGGGAGAGGGTTGAGTGGGGAATGTCGTGGAGGTGTCAGCGGCCGGAGGAGATGGCCGACGTGCATCCCAAAATAGGAAGGGGGCGCCCCTCCTGCAAGGCAAGGGACGTGGGGGAGAGGGGCGCCTGGAGGTAGGAGACGAGGTCTCCACCGTTGGATCTTGTGATCCAACGGTGGCGATCGAACCGTAGGGGACGAGTAGGATGAGATCCAGGCACGCTGATGATGGGCCGAGAGCGCGCCACGTGGCGGGCTGCGGGCGAAGTGCGAGCGGGCGGTTTAGATGAGAGGGTGGAGTTGATCAGAAGGTTGAGATTTGCTGGCAGAGGGGCGGCTGTGATGGAAAGATCGGAGATCTGATCAGGCGGTGCAGATGCTTCCACGTGGAAGGCTGAAGGCGCGGCGCTAAGGAACGGTGGAGATGAAGTGTGGGGCGGATCTGATGGCTGGGAGATGGTCAGGTACGTGGAAAGGCCTGGGCCGTTGGATCTGAAACGAGATCCAACGGCGGAAGGCGCGGGCGGATGAGGCGATGGGCAGCGGGCCGCGTGGCGCAACCAAAGGGTGCCACGTGGCCTGCTGTGAATGGCTGGATTAAGAAACACCTGTAGAGAGAAGAGGAAGCCGAATTTGGAAAAAACTCAAAACATGAAAGTTGTAGATCTTGATGAGATCTACAAGTTTATGATGACCAAAGACGGAGATGAGGTCAAATATGATACATAGATACAAATATACATATATATACATATGTAGTATACAAAAAATGGCCAAAGACCCAAGTTTCTCATACAAGCTCCAATTTCAATGAAATTAGTCTCATTTTGAAGGTCTTTTAATATGTAGTATTCTAAGAGTGAGTAGACCTAATTCGGGGTTTGTATGAGGGCTTTATGTGTGTTTTAATGTACAAGGGATCTCAGGCTATTTTGGCTATTTTACAAGGGTGATTTTTGGCATTCTTCCCTATATTATTAAGGAATATATGTATATTATAGAGAAGAAGTTATTTTGGTGACGAGGTATTTTACAAGGGATTTTTGGCTTCTTATTTAAATGCAAATGGGCTGCTAAAATGCATGAATTATGAATGTGTGCATGAATGCTATTTATGCAAATTAAAAGGAAATATGCCTCTATTTACTCGGGAACAAGGATCTATTTTTGACTTTTGGAGTGATGAATCACAGATTCATCAACCCCCTATACTTAAACCTTGCTCGTCCCCGAGCAACTAAATGAAATGCAAGAGTGAAATGGGATTGGTTCCATACCAAGGTCATGAGCAAAAGTTAAAAATAGAGCTTGACTTGACCTTTGGATTAATCATGTGTCGGAACCTTATTGGGATCTGAGTTTAAGACTTAACAGACTTCAAGTTCCACAAGTCTTCTATTCAAGGCTCTCAACTCACCTAATCAGAACAAGTCTACATACACAAACTCTAATGACCATGAATCTTTTCATGCAGTGTAAGTGATAAATGACTCCCCACCTCAGAAGTAACAAAGAAACAACCTCCCCCAACCTGGTAACTCTAATGCCTCGGTCTAGCAACTCTTTCCTCGAGAAGCGGGGTATTCCCTTCTAAGTTCAAGTTCAACCGGCTCAAGAAGAGGAGGAAGAAGTATAGACTTTTGGAAGCTCAGCCAGTGTAGCTAAGTCTCCCGCTGCAAGTAACATGGTGACCATAAGCTTTTGCTTTTCTTGACTACGTATACTCCGGTGGGATTATTAAATTTTCAATCCGACCCACCACTTTTTTGGAGTTCTTTTTGGCATTTTTTTTCAACATGCCTTTGTACAACATATATACATGGTGCAGCATAGATACAAGAAATTTCCTCTTGAGCCAGTAGACTATCCCTCTTTTGAAGCTTTATTGCAACCCACTGCTTCTGTCTTTAGCCTTCATCACCACTAGTCCAAGTTGAGACGCACTTCCTTCACTAGAAGAAGAAGAGAGGTTCCGCCTAGATGTACTACCCTCATATGCTACCCCAGGCTAAAGGAAACTGCCTCATCATCACCTCATCTGTAGAGAGCCATGTGTAAAGTGCTGGTGCATGTCAAGCCATTGTCTCTAGGAGTCATGTGTGTGTTTGTTAAGTGCTCTACTCAGGCTTGTCAAGATGACATATGAACATAGACTTGCAGACTTAAAGAATTACGTCACCTGACCTGAAAAATCTTAACTCCAATTCCTATAAGGTTCCTCTGAAATTAAGTGGATTAAGGTCAAATCATTTCCATCCTCAATATCTACTCACGACTTGGTCCAGAACCCACTAGCTTTTCACTTTGCATAAGTAAAGTATGCAGATGAGATGAGATGTCGTGCTATGAAGATGCAAGACTCTTTTTATTATTTTTTTATGCAGAGATGATATGCAAGAGTAAATAAGAAGCCTATATATTATATATATATATTTTATTATTATTTTTTTTCGAATTTTACCCACCCGTAATTGTAATATATATACAAAAATACGCGAAAGTACGAGCTATGGGTAAAGTATATATGTAATATATACACGCCCCCTATACTTAGCGTGTGCTATGTCCTCAGAGCACGAAGAGCGAGGAAAAAGACATAGCTCGTGCTAAGCGTAGGAGATCCAAAAAAAGTATAGAAGTCGTCTCGCCCCCCCTATACTTAGGCTCTGGCAGCCTAAGTGTAGAAGAAGATCAGAAAGGGGTCCCCCCTATACTTAGGCTTAGGTCAGCCTAAGTATCGGAAGGAAATGAGTGTGAGGACCAATGTGATCTGGAGGATGTACAGTGAATCGACTCGTGTGACCCCTCCCCCCTATACTTAGGATCTGGTCATCCTAAGTATAGTCCAAGATAATGACTCGATGATGTGGGGATGGGATGGGTTACTAGAATTGTGGTGGTAAAGGATAGGATATACAGGAGAATGATATATACAGATGAGTCGGTCTGAATCTTTAGAAGATGCTGCTGATGGCTGGAGTTCAGTGCTGCAAGGTTTCATACGCGTCTTGAGGTGTATCTGCTGTATCTGTCTCACGCATGAATACAATCTCCTCTACATGGACTAACTGTTCATTGGTTTCAACGACGTGCTTCAACAACTGCCCATTTACTAGGAATGTTGGTGCGTCATCTGCGAGATCTGAGATCTCGACACATCCACTATCATGCACCGTTCGGACAACGAATGGTCCCGTCCACTTAGACTTTAATTTGCCTTGGAAAATCTTCAGCCTGGCATTGAACAACCATACCTTCTGTCCAGGAACAAAGGTCTTTCGTCTGATATATCTATCGTGCCAACGCTTCACCTTGTCCTTGTACACCACACTGTTGTCGTATGCTCGGTTTCTGACTTCCACAAGCTCATTCAGATCCATGTCTCTCTGTTTCTGGCCCAGGTGTGTGTTCCAGTTGACCTTCTTTATTGCCCACTCTGATTTGTGCACTAACTCTGCGGGCAAATGGCACGGCTTTCCGAATACCATTCGGAATGGGGAGGTTCCTAACGGTGTCTTGTAAGCTGTCCTATACGCCCAGAGGACTTGATCTAAGATCTGAGACCAGTCCTTTTTGTCCGGGCGGACAAGCTTTTGCAATATGGTTTTCACCTCCCTATTCGACACCTCAGCCATACCATTGGTTTGTGGGTGGTAAGGACTCGCGACACGGTGTTCGATGCCGTAGTCCTTCAGGAGTTTCTTCACCTCCCGATTCACAAAATGGCTACCCCCATCTGATATCATCATTTTGGGGATCCCGAACCTAGAGATTATGTTCTCTCTGATGAACTTACAGACATTCCTGCTGTCTGCGGCTCGGGTAGGGATAGCTTCCACCCATCTGGACAAATAATCTACCGCCAGGAGGATATATTCAAACCCGTGGCTGACAGGGAACGGGCCCATGAAATCGATGCCCCAGGCGTCAAAGACATCACAAATGATGACCGGCTGCATTGGCATCTCATCCTTGGAACCAACTGTTCCTCCCATTCTCTGGCAAACTGGGCACGACTTCGCGAAGGCGGTGGCATCGCGAAACAGAGTCGGCCAGTAGAAGCCAACTGAAGTACCTTCCATGCGGTCCTCTTCCCGGAGTGGTGTCCTCCTGCCTCTAAGCTATGGCATAAAGAAAGGACACTCTGGTATTCCTCCTGAGGAATACAACGTCTCCAGACACAATCCGGTCCTTCAAAGAAAAGGATCGGATCCTCCCAATGGTAGTGTCTAGCGTCCGACTTTAATCGGTCGATTTGGATCTTGGGCCAATCCTCGGGAACTTTCTTGGAGACAAGATAGTTCACGATATTGGCGTACCATGGGAGTGAGTCGATAACAAAAATCGACTCGTCAGGGAAGGAGTCTCGAATCGGGGAAACCTCGGAAGTATTAAGATCTTCGAGACGAGAAAGATGATCGGCTACTACGTTCTTCTTTCCAGGTTTATCACGGATGTCCAAATCAAACTCCTGGATAAGCAAAATCCAACGAAGAAGACGCGCCTTCGCGTCCTTCTTCTCCATCAGGTATCGTAATGCCGTATGGTCTGTGAACACGGTTACCTTGGATCCGATTAAGTGGGATCTGAATTTGTTCAAGGCAAACACTACCGCAAGCATTTCCTTTTCGGTAACTGTATAGTTACGCTGAGCAGAATCAAGCACTTTGCTTGCGTAGTGAATTGCAAACGGGACGCCATCTCTTCTTTGTCCCAATACAGCCCCAACAGCATAATCTGAGGCGTCCGTCATGATATCGAAAGGTAGAGACCAATCTGGGGCTTGTAAGATGGGTGCGTCCATGATCATTCCTTGTAGAAGCTTAAAGGCCTCAAGACATTTGTGATCTACAATAAACTCCGTGTCTTTGCCTAAAAGCTCAGTTAGCGGTCGGGCAATCTTAGAGAAATCCTTGATAAATCTTCGATAGAATCCGACATGCCCAAGGAACGACCGCAACTGTTTTACGTTGGTTGGTGGCTGGAGTCATCTGATCACGTCCACCTTGGCAGGGTCAACCTCCATTCCTCTCTTGGAGATGACATGCCCCAACACAATGCCCTCCGTCACCATGAAGTGACTTTTCTCCCAGGAGAGCACCAGATTGACCTCACAACATCTTTTGAGGACTCGGTCCAGATTCCTAAGGCAGGAATCAAAAGAGTCGCCGTGGACCGAGAAGTCATCCATGAAGACTTCCAGGAATTCGCCGACGATTTCGGCGAATACAGCAATCATGCACCTTTGAAAAGTACCTGGAGCATTGCATAGCCCAAAGGGCATGCGCCTGAAAGCATAGGTACCAAAGGGGCATGTAAACATGGTCTTTTCCTGGTCCTCCGGAGCTATGGCTACTTGATTGTAGCCCGAAAACCCATCAAGGAAGCAGAAGAATTCTTTTCCCGCTAATCTTTCTAAGATCTGATCAATGAATGGTAGAGGGAAATGATCCTTCTTCGTCGCGGCATTTAAGCGTCTGTAATCCACACAAACGCACCACGACGTGGGTATTCTCGTCACGATCTCCTCTCCGTCCTCGTTGGTGGTCGTCTGAATTCCCGACTTTTTCGGGACAACATGGATTGGGGCCACCCACTTAGAGTCGGAGATTGGGTAAATGAAACCCGCGTCGCACCATTTTTCTATCTCTTTTTTCACCACTTCTCGTAAATTTGGATTCAACCAGCGTTGGAATTCACGAGAGGGTTTAGCTTCATTCTCTAAGTAAATATGGTGCGAACACAGAGCGGGATTTATCCCATGGAGACTCGGAAATTCTCCAGCCTATTGCCTTGCGGTTTTTCTCCAGGATCTCTAGCAAGCGAGATTCCTGCTCCTCGGTCAATTGCGAACTGATAATGACCGGAAATTTCTTGTCTTGGCCCGCAAGGAAGGCATATTTCAGTGTTGTGGGAAGAGGTTTGAGCTCAGGAATAGTGTGATCATCTAAGAAGTCTGGCTCAATCTGATCTGGTTCGGTGTTGGAAGTGGCTGGATCATGTTCTGTAATAGCTGCCACCAAGCACGGCTCTGGAGTCGGATCGTCAAAATTTTCCATACAATCGGCAAACGCCTCGTCCGACTCGTCATCCTCATCTTCCGATTGTCCTAAGGATGTAAGGACTGACAGGCCCCACTGGGCCTCTATGTCATCGAAGATGTAGGGCGATGCAGGTTCAGAGCTGTACTCGTTCCTCAGGATCTCGCAGACTGACTCATGCACTGGATCATCTTCAAAGGAGATGGACACATTGGTGCTGGCTGGGTTCTGTCTCCATGGCCCAACTACGTCTACATGTTCACAGTCTGTCTCGGTAGAGGAGTACTCGGTGCTGGATTCGGAGTCCGGTCTCTGCCATCTTGTCTGCTTCATCTCCAGTTCCTCATCTCCGCCGGGAGTTTGGAACTGAATCTTCCCAGTCTTATAATCAAATAAGGCCCCCGCAGTTCTGAGGAAGGGCCTACCTAAAATGATCTGGGAATCTCTCTAATTACGAGGGGTTTCCATATCCAGGACAGTAAAGTCCACCATGTATTCTTGCCCCTCGACTCTGATGACAATGTTCCTTAACTCTCCTTGGGACCTCTTAGTGGATTTGTCAGCAAACTGCAGAATAGCTCTAGATTTCCTAAGAGGTCCGAGATTAAGCCGCTCATAGAGGGCTATGGGCATTAAGTTGATCGAGGAACCATTGTCCAGGAGAGTGCGTGCAAACGCAATGTCATCAACATGACTTACTACATAGTGTGCACCCATGTCTCTTCGTTTCCGAGGAAACGAGTTCTTTATTGCACAAGTCGTGGCTACTGATAGAACGTGTTTCTCAACACGGCTTTTGGTCTTCCTGCTAACCCTAGTAGGTGTGCATCTCACCTTAAGGTATTTTTGGAATGCAGGGGTTATTTCCACGAACTTGTCAAAAGGGATTGTGACCTTGATGTGTTTATTGCAGAATTCAGCCATCTCAGGGTCATCTTTTTGGATTTTTTTGATTTTCTTCTTTCCACCCTTGAGAGCTTGGGGGAAAGGGATTATTAACTCAGGTTCTGGAACTGAAATATTTTCATTAACTGCTGGAACTGAGTTCTGAACAAGACTCTGACTCGGACTTTTACACAGACTCTGACTCGGACTCTGACAAACAGGAAAATGCTTGGTTGAAACCGGTGGTGCTTCTTCCGCTTCTTCTAGATGGTCCTCCTCAGATGGAGGTGCGGGCTCATCGGTATCGTCTGACTCTAAGTGGATGCGGGAATGCTGCTTCGAGGACTCAGATGTCCTCTTCTTCTGCTGGGGATGGTGGTGGGGATGCTCCTCCTCTTCTTCCTCCGAATTCTCCTCAGGTAGATACTCGGAGGCTCCTTCCTTTTGGGCTCGTGCCCGATTAGGTATGGTCACGGTCCTTCCGCTCCTGAGGGACATATGATTAACATTATCATACGAAAGGATCTCATGTTCAGATAGATAATTATCTGAATAATATACCTGATCTCGAGGTCGGTTCTGGCCCTGGTGTATGCTGTTCGGATTGGCCTGAACCTGTGCGGGAATTGGGGTCCTTGGCGCCATTTGTTGGTCCTGGGCACGAGAAACCCGATTGATGTCGGTTCTCATGTCCAAGTAGTCATTCTGTATCTGTTGAACCCTATCAGACAGGGTCTGGATTGCCAAGGTGAGTGACTCCAATTCGGTGGGCTGGGCTTGCTGCTGTGTTGATGCCGTCCTGTATTGGCCCTGCTGGCCATGCCGATACTGCTGCTGATGGGACGGTGCTGGCCCCTGCTGGTAGGTGCGCTGCTGCGGCTGGTACCCATGTTCTGGCCTGGACTGGTATCGCGGGACTGTGACGGGCCTGGTCTCTTGGTAGACTGGGGTGGGGCGGTGTGCCTGATCCTTCCCCATCTCGATTTGCCGGATTAGTGGGTCACGGCTATACCAAAGCCCGTTAATCTCGTATACAGGCGGAGGTTCCTCATATTCCGTTTCCACTGGTGGGGGTGCATGATGGTTCGGCTGGGTATAAGTCTGATCCCAGCTACTCTGAGACCCCGGTGCCTGTTCCTGTACAAGATGGACTCGGTGTACAGGTACAGGTGGTGCAGAAGGGATGGGTAGCTTAATCTTAGCTACCTTTTCAGAGAGTTCCTCCACTTTCTTGGGAAGGCTCGAAAGAGACTCCATCTCTGCGACTCTCTTGTGGATCTGCTCGACCATGGTAAGCTTGTCGGCTATCATCCCCATGCTGGGGATGAGGTCCTCAGTCAGATCTGCAACAGTCCTTCTAGTTGTCTCATTGGATAAGATTGAGGGAGACAACTGATAGGCCCTTGTGGCCTGTGACCTGCCGGTTTCTGCCATCTGCTCTAGGATCTTCCATACAGCATGCTCGTTCTTGTTCAGATAGCTTCCTCCACAGGCGGCACTGACCAACCCATGCATCTCTGGGGTTAAACCACAGATCAAGGTCTGGACTAAAATCGCCTTTGAAATGCCGTGGCATGGGCATTTTTGTACTAAGTCATTGAACCTGTCCCAAGCCTTGTGGAACGGTTCGCTGGCTCCTTGAGCAAAGCTGGCGATCTTTGTTCTCATCTGATTAGTTCTACTGAGAGGGTAGAACTTCTTCAAGAAAAGGTCCTTGAACTGCATCCAAGTAGTACATACCACCCCCAAGTTTTTCAGCCAATGAGCAGCCTTATCACCTAAGGCAAAAGGGGTGGCCTTCAGCCGAATATAATCTTGGCCAATATTGGGATGGCTAAGATTGTTGCACACCAACTCGAAGTCACGGAGGAAAGTGTATGGTTCTTCATTAAGATTTCCGTTGAACTTCGGTAGCAGACTAAGGAAGTGGGGCTTCAGCTCGAATGCCTTGGCGGGAACTGCAGGTGCCAACCAGTTCTGAATCTCGTTCTCCGCCGGGTTATAGGTATCAACCATTGGTCGGTCGATTCCTTCTGCTGCTATGATCTGTCCCATCCGCGCCGTGAGATCTGCATTCCTCTGTTCGACATCAGCGAGGCGGGCAAGAATTTGTTTAATTTGTTCCTCATCTGGTGGAGCTTTTGGCGGCATCTCGTCCTCTAGTTCTGGGATTTGGAAAATAAGATCGGTGTTAGAGGGCAAATCAAGGAAGGGATTACCGAGGCAATGATCTTCCTCGGTAATCTCGGAGGAGATAAAAGGGTTGGTTTGAGAGTAACCACCCTGAGCATGTGGGAACCAGGACTCAAGAGGGTCATGAGTCCTGGGTGGTCCAAGGTGCGCTCGGACCGAGGAAGACGAGTTACTTGGGGGACTCATAGAGAGATCAGTGAATAGTGCGTCGAGATCTCCCCAATCACTCATCTTGATGAGAGAAGAAGATAGGACTTTACTCCTACCTGAAGCAAGCAACAAGAACAATCCAAGACCCTGGGTTCACACTCAACACAGTGAAGGACTCAAAGTTGAGTCCAATTTATCTTGTAGTTTTTTTTAAGTGTGATATTCAAGCAAAAATAGCAAGGATTACGCGGCCTAGAAGGAAGTCGGCTTAGAGCTGGATGCGTCTTCCCTGTTTATCCTGTCGCCGAAGATACCGTCGATCCTCCCTTTCTTTGCTCCTATCCGGAGTGGGGACTCAATGACGTGCCCCTATCTACCTGTGAAGGCGGAGGCTACTTGGTACTTGTCAATGAGTTTAAAAGTATCCCACTCGTGATAATTGCTAAGATCAGTTGGCTCGTGATATGGAAGGCGGGGATTTGGGCTCTGTCTTAAGGTGTTCACACACACTCAAGTACCCTCACTCAGCCTGAATACAAGGTCGGGGATTAATCTCCCGCAAACAATTTTCAGTTTTTATTCTTTTTTTTGGTCAATACTGTTAGCAGTCCCGATTTTTAAAGTTAAGTTATCACTTTAATTAGTTCACCACAAAGCACGCCTATCGGACAGTCCCAATTTCCTGTTTAATTTAAGTGAGAAAATCAGAGAGGGAAATCGAGAAAAGCCGATGCACGAAAAATCGATGATGCTATGCTGAGTAGAGAATACTTACAGTGATCCCTTCGCTTTTTTATGCAGGATGCAATACAGAATTGAAAACTTTACTCTACATGCAAATGCAAGGATGAAAAGCCGCTCCTAGACAGGCAGTTCTATTAGCGTGAAGAACAGTTTAGATTTGACCAAGTACTGCGGTCTAGGTGCGTTTTTTAAGTGTATTGTGTGGTCCTATTGATTACGAGCACAAACAAGTCCTAGAGTGGCTCGAGGAGCCGCTAGTGCAAGCTAAGTTACAATTCACCCACACAGCACACGAGACACAGTTCCACTATTTTTACACACGCGAGATCCCAAACGGGAACCGCTGGAAATGATGCGAGAAAAAAAATGTGGAAATAAAATGAGATTACAGGTTCTCTCAAATCACTCAAACAAATTCGAATGCGTGTTCCTCGAAGCGTCTTCGACTCCGGTGTCCCTCGCACAAAAACAAGTTGAGGTCAGATAAAGAACGACACAAAAATACAAAAATTTAAAAGACAGAGAAATATTCACAAGAAAAATCGGGGGTCAGACTACTCGGGGAAGGAAAATCAAACACTCAAAAATTTGCTAAAAATTATCCTAAGCCGTGCCTCCCCGGCAACGACGCCATTTTGACGAGCGATCCCGCACCCTTAGTTAATTCGGTCAAATTAATGTCCAAATTAATTAGATGTCGTTCGTTGCAGTCGGCTACGAGAGGGCTAATCAAAAACCACTTTAATTAGATTCGAGTTAATTTCAAGCGGCAAATTTTTTTACTTGGTGAAGTCCAAGGTCGAACTCAGGGAGGCAACTGTCTCCTTAGGTCAAATTTTAGCAATTATTCAAACGTTGATATTCAAGGAGTATTTTTTGGTCTTTTTTTAATTTCTATGCAGACGTATGCAGACAACACAAGCCAATTTAATATGCAATTTAATTAATGTATCAAATTAAGTCCAAAAATAATGAAAATTGGCCAGATAGTTATTTATGATGAAAATGACCTAAACTAATTTTTTTGGAATTTTTCGACTCAAAATGAATTTACTGTGAATTAAATAAACAGACACAGTGATTTTCAGAATTTAATTTTTAATAAATACCGGATCACAATTTTTCCAAGCACTAAAATTATCCTAGGTAGCTCTAATAATCAGGGACCTAGGAACATTGACAGAACTCAATTCCAATGTGAAATGAATTTATTAAAATTAATTTAAGAAAATCACTAAACAATTTATTTAGGCCTCGATATGCGTGCAAATACTATGAAATTTTCATGGTGGGTTAAAAATGGTGTCCTTAAGATACTATGAATTTTTGATAATTTTTGAAGGCACAGATAATTAATTAAAAATAAAAATGCATCACTGGGCGAAATATGCCAACAATGCCCCAATTAATTCATTGATAATTCAAATAAGCCTACAAAAATCAGACACGTGTACTAATAGACAGAGGACAAACTTTCCAACAACATGCAATTTTTAGAATTTCAAAATGATGAAAAATGCACTCTAGGGACACGCGCAAACACAGGGGTGTAAATGCAATACTGGAAATTAAAATTTCAATAAACAAATATGCTGACAGGGACTAAAATGCAATTACCGATAATATGGTGGACTCTTATGCAATTTCTCCAAGGGACACGTGCTCCTCACGTGGGGTCTGCTTCACAGGGACTTTTTTGCAAATATGGAAAGCTCCAGGGGCCTCTGTGTAATTTACCCAGGCCGCACGTGCTCCTCACGTGGGCGGCCTAGGCTCGGATGGCTGCGGAGGCTCGGAGAAGGCTCGGACGCTCTGGAGGTTCGGACTGCGGCTCGATGTAGCTTCGGGTCGCCCGAGCCTAGATTTGGAGAAGAGGTTCGGGCGACTGGGTCACGTGGCGTAATGAAGGCCCTCGGATAGAGATTGATCCGAGGGTTGTCGGTGATGACGCGTGGCGTGAACTCGGACCTTTGGATCGATGATAATCCAACGGCCTCTGGGGCTCGAGGAAGACGGAGACGTGGCTCGCTGCGGACCGCTGGATCAGAGGCACAATCGACGGTGGGAAGCTGCTGCGATGGGAGGACACGTGGCGATGTGGGGGCCGTTCGATCGATGTGATCGAACGGTGGCTGCTCGTCTGCTTCGATGTCCTCCGCATCCTGCGGAGGAGATGGCGGGGGTCCGGCGAAATGGCCTTTGCTCCGCCCGTCCTTCCTTGAGTCAATGAAGCTCTCCGACTTGTCGGAGCTATCCCAAAAGTCTCGTGGTGCGGCGGCGAAGGTCCTGATGGTCTCCGGAGCGGCAGAGGTGGACTGAAGCTCACTGGAGACGAAGCTCGAAGGGAGCTCCGGTGAGGCTCCGGCCAGTGAAGGAATGTGAACCTGCAGGAGTTAGAAGCGATAGCCGAGGCGTGCAAGTGTTCGTGGAGATGTTATGGTGATCGGCGAGGCCTAAGGGTGACGGAGGCCGTCTGGAGATGGGGCTCCGGCCAAATGGCGGAGCTGGAAGTTGATGGAGGTGCTGTGCGTCGTCGGAAGGTGCGGAGGGTTCAGCGGGAACGGGAACTTCGACGCGAAGCTCGGCGAGATGGAAAGGAGGCGGGAAGGTGATCGTGGATGCCGAATAAAATCGGAGAAGAAACAAGAAAATAAAGAAGAAGATCGGAGGAGGAATGGAGGGGGTTACCTGGGAATTGGAGCTCAGATTGGAGTTCCAGGGTCGTCGCTCGAGGGATCGGTAGGGTCCCGAGCTCGTGCAACTACTCGGAGGAGCGGCTGCGACACGGCGGAGCTGCCGTGGATCTCGCCGGAGAAGAAGCCCTTCGTCGCTCGATGAATCGCCAAATTGCTGTCACCAACTGGAAGATCAGAGCTCAGGGAAGCTCTCTGGAGTGGCGGATGGGGATGAACGGCGCCGGAGGTGGCGTATTTATAAGGAGAAGGAGGTGGTCTGGCTGGTGGAGTGGCGAGGTTGGTGGTAGTCGTGGGGCGAGTATGGTGGAGGTGGTGGAGCTTGAGGGAGCTGTCGAGGGAGAGGGTTGAGTGGGGAATGTCGTGGAGGTGTCAGCGGCCGGAGGAGATGGCCGACGTGCATCCCAAAATAGGAAGGGGGCGCCCCTCCTGCAAGGCAAGGGACGTGGGGGAGAGGGGCGCCTGGAGGTAGGAGACGAGGTCTCCACCGTTGGATCTTGTGATCCAACGGTGGCGATCGAACCGTAGGGGACGAGTAGGATGAGATCCAGGCACGTTGATGATGGGCCGAGAGCGCGCCACGTGGCGGGCTGCGGGCGAAGTGCGAGCGGGCGGTTTAGATGAGAGGGTGGAGTTGATCAGAAGGTTGAGATTTGCTGGCAGAGGGGCGGCTGTGATGGAAAGATCGGAGATCTGATCAGGCGGTGCAGATGCTTCCACGTGGAAGGCTGAAGGCGCGGCGCTAAGGAACGGTGGAGATGAAGTGTGGGGCGGATCTGATGGCTGGGAGATGGTCAGGTACGTGGAAAGGCCTGGGCCGTTGGATCTGAAACGAGATCCAACGGCGGAAGGCGCGGGCGGATGAGGCGATGGGCAGCGGGCCGCGTGGCGCAACCAAAGGGTGCCACGTGGCCTGCTGTGAATGGCTGGATTAAGAAACACGTGTAGAGAGAAGAGGAAGCCGAATTTGGAAAAACTCAAAACATGAAAGTTGTAGATCTTGATGATATCTACAAGTTTCATGTTGACCAAAGACGGAGATGAGGTCAAATATGATACATAGATACAAATATACATATATATACATATGTAGTATACAAAAAATGGCCCAAAGACCCAAGTTTCTCATACAAGCTCCAATTTCAATGAAATTAGTCTCATTTTGAAGGTCTTTTAATATGTAGTATTCTAAGAGTGAGTAGACCTAATTCGGGGTTTGTATGAGGGCTTTATGTGTGTTTTAATGTACAAGGGATCTCAGGCTATTTTGGCTATTTTACAAGGGTGATTTTTGGCATTCTTCCCTATATTATTAAGGAATATATGTATATTATAGAGAAGAAGTTATTTGGTGACGAGGTATTTTACAAGGGATTTTTGGCTTCTTATTTAAATGCAAATGGGCTGCTAAAATGCATGAATTATGAATGTGTGCATGAATGCTATTTATGCAAATTAAAAGGAAATATGCCTCTATTTACTCGGGAACAAGGATCTATTTTTGACTTTTGGAGTGATGAATCACAGATTCATCAGTCCGCCACCTCGACTGGAGCTCAAATTGCGCCTCCTTGCGGGAACCAACACCTGCAAAGGATAAAGGGACTCGGGGGCGTAGTCCTGGTCCAGTTATTGGAAGTAAAAGTAAAGAGAAGCGAAGGGGGAATGGAGGTTGGTTTTCGATGAAGGCAGAGGAGGGAAGCCTATCCTAATCCTGCTCTAGTGAGCATGATCCGGGGGGATCAGGGTGTGCTGAGAGATGGAGGGTGAACGAGATATGTTATCGAAGAAGAAGGATGGATGATACCGGGCTCCGACCAGCTGGTCGGAGCAAATGAAGCGATGATAGAGATGATATGCTAAATCGAACTGAACGACGAAATGGAAGTGAAATAGAGGGTACATGTGTATCCTACGATGAATGACAAAGAGCTACGGAGGGGAAGGCGAGGTCCTGGCCTCGACTCCGGTGCTGAAGGCGGAGAAGGCTGGATGCAGCGGAGGATCTCCGACCACATTTGAGATACAGCCAAACGACCAACAAACTTCGCTTCAAAAGGGTCTCCAGAAGCCTATCACTCTTCTAGAGATGGTTAAGGAGGAAAGAGGCGGCAAGGCATGAGCTAGTGAGCGAGGGTGGTAGAGCGAACTACTTATAGGAAAACCTCAGGGTCTAGAAAGATTGAATGAGTGAGCGAAACCCTAAGAAGATCCGACTTCAACTAGGGATCTACGATGACCACAGATACTAGGAGAGGAATCTGGCACTAAAATCAAGGGAGAAGGTGTTCATACCCAACCTAGAAAATGGGAAGAAATCAGGTCCGAAGATGGATGTGTCAGATCGGGTATGAAGAGGGGAAGGTTGACCCGGGTCTGTTGGATCGGGTTGACCAATCAGAAAATTTGAAATAAATAAATAAAATAATATAATAAACATTAATGATGTTTGATATGAATGGATGTTTTTTGTGATATGAGATTTCTTCCCTTCATGTTAGCTTTAAAATGTTTAAAGATTTCATAACATTGCTTAGAACCAAAGTTAGAAGGAACAAGAAATGAATTTGATCTAACCAAGGTAGCAAGTAACTAGTATATGAATTAAAGGAATACCTTACGGAGAAAGGAATATCATTCCTATCTCACTCCTCCTAATACGTCAATCTAGTAGAGTTGTAGGGAGATGCAATTAGATCATGTGTGGCATGATTTGATCAATGATGAATCTTAGCATAATTACCTCTTAGTTTCTGGGCATATATCTAGTAGAGACTGCAATATATAGCCTTAATATGATTCCACATATATCTAAACCCGGAAACACTCATCAGCTATGGTTTGGATGTTGGACATACGAGCCCACGACGAGCCATTATGCAATAAATATTATCAATTCCTGATATGAAATGAAGATTAACTAATTTGCGTAATAGGTCCCTTAGTACAATTAGGGTTATGTACCATGGCCATCTTAATGATCATACAACTATTGATTTAATGGTTGAATCATAGAGGCTTGCTTGGATGGATATATAAAGAGTTAGATTGAGGACTCATTGAGTACCGTCAATGATTATTAAGAGAAGATCTCTATCCTGAAAAGGAGATGACAATCCTTTCTCTAAAGGCCGATCCAACTGACCTCTTGATGCAGGTCCTCTGCATAGGAATAGAGATTCAGAGTTATTAGATATGTTAGGTCAAAGAGTTGACTTAACAAGATCGAGATAACCAAAGTCCTATGCCGTATGCTATCATGTTATAGGCACACATCCTTGATCGGAGACAGATGTGTTACTATATGTCTGGGTATGTACACTTGGCATACCAATAGGTTGATGACCTAACCAAGGTCTATACACCAGCATGCTGGTGTGCATGCAAGGGCATATGAGTAATATACAATCTCTCAAAGGGATCAAACATATTCATTTGAACTGGAAGACATGAGCTCACTCACGAGATATTGGGAAGAATCAAATTCTGTGCATGGTCGTCTTGTTTTGGAAGTTTGAGTGAATTTGTAAGTTTGATATATGCTTTTGGAAAATATACACCCGGGTATGATATATGCTTTTGGAAAGTATATGATCGATACCAACTCCCTATAGTCAAATGAGAAACTTAATGATAAAACCTTGAAGTAGACAGTGTAAAATAGATCTAATACTTCGGGTTTATTCTTGGTCTTCCAGTATGCAGGATGTACATGTATTAGAAATACTTGAGGGTGATATGATCATAAACGATTGTATAACCATGACGCTTCCATTCCTAGAGAGTGATGAAATGGGTCTAGATTTTAGTGACTCTTCTTAGTAGAGAAGTTATCTGATCTTGGTCCAAATGTTGGACATTGATCTGAATGTGATTCATATGAAATAAGAAGATTAGATTTGTGGCCTTAAAGTTGAAAATAGAGCCTTGTTCCCAAGTATTTAGCATCATATTTCCCTTTATTTTGCATAGATAACATTCAGGCATGCATCCACAATACATGCATTTTAGCATTCATACTTGCATTAAATTAAGAAGCCAAATCACTTGCAAAATACTCCCAATAATTCACCTAATTATCTATGTCCCTCTAAAATCAAATAACACCTTCCTTACACTATGTACATTACTAGTTAATAATATAAGGAAGAAGGCAAAAAATCCCTATCCTGTAAATTGCCCAATAAAGCCCCAAACCCAGTTAGAGAACCTAGACCTTAAAATACCAATATCCACCTCATACAATCTCCAAATTAGGTCTACCCACTTCCAGATTAATACACATCCATAGACCTTCAAAATGAGACCAATTTCATTCAATTCGAAGCTCATATGCAAAACTTGGGTTTTTAGCCCCCTTTGTATACTATATTATGTATATTTGTACTCTTGAATTTTTGTATCATATTTTACCTAATATCTATTTTTGGTCAAGATGAAACTTATAGATCTCATCGAGATCTACAACTTTTATGTTTTGAGCTTTTCCAATTTTGGCCTCCTTTTCTCTCTAATATCATTTTCTTTCTCAGCCACTCAGAGCGGGCCACGTGGCGCCCTCTGATTGCGCCACGCGGCCCTCTCCTTTGCGTGCCACGCACCCTGCCATCTCTGCCGTCCGATCGCTTGCCCCCTCGCTTGATCTGGGATGTTCATCATCGCAATGCCTCCCAGCCGCCTGATCTACCCACGGATCTCATCTGGACCGCCCGTCAGTGTCGCGCTCTTAGCACGCTACGTGGCGCGCCCTACTCCCTCCCATCTTCGCCAGAAGCAACCAATCGTGGCCATTCACCTCGCTTTGGATCTCCACCGTTCGATCAAATTCAGGGCTTCATCTCCACCGCACGCTAGCGCCTCTACCCATGGCCGCCACGTGGCTACATCTACGCCCTTGATCTCGCCCTCGCCGATCCAGTCTCAGCCGCATCATAGCACCCTACTCCTGACCGTTGGATCGCTCGATCCAACGATCAAGAAGTCATCTTCTACCTCCCGAATGCCCTGCGCCCCACGTCGCCCACCGTGCACGAGGGCCATCCCCTTTCTATTTTGGGAGCCACGCCGTCCACCCTCGCCGACCTCTACCACTCCATCGTGTAGCCCACTCTTCCCTCATCCTCGCCGACCTCCTCTATCACCATAAACTCTACACACGTCGTCCTACAACCTCCACCAACATCGCCCTCCATCACCTATCACCCCATTCCCAATCTATAAATACTCCATCTCCGGCCATTAGCAGCCCCATCCGCTAGTAAAGGAGGTTTCTCCGAGCTTAACTCTCCTCATCGGTGACAACGATTGGGCACGACATCAAGCTAAGACGGTCGACTACCTCCAGCGAGATCCACAGCACACCTCCTCGTGTTGCAGCTCCTCCACGACGCTTCATGATTACTCGGATTTTGCGAGGGTCTATATATGTCTTACACAAGGCGGAGACAAAGTCGCTGTGGCGACCACTCACGAAACCCGGGTTAGTCAACAATTAACCCACAATAGATAAATCAAGCAATGTAAACCAAAGTGTGGAGTTAAAATTTATTATAGCTCTACAAAATAGGTGTATAGTGCAAGTATGTGTAGAGTGTCAAACTCAGGTTGCAAACAAGATAGATCAAGGAAATAATGCACAAAAATGAATGTGATCAAGTGCCTATAAATATGCTATTTTTTGTGGTTTTTAGTTTTATATTTATTTTTTTTAATTTTTTTTGATTTTATATTTTTGTATTTTGATTTTTAATTTACTTATTTTGTATTTTCTTTTTATATTTTATAAAGATATAATATATAAGGAATATATATACACTAGAGATAAGAGAGAGATAAAAATAGGGAAAAAATACTTAAAATACAAGAAATAGATTGTTATTGTGATTTTTATATTTTGCTAATGTTTTTGTAATTTTTCTAGATTTTTCTTAATTTTTTGGTATTTTTAAAGTAAAAAATACTAGTAAATAGTGGGACAAATGGCTTGCCGAAATTAAAAGGAGGATGAAAAATATCAAACAGTATCCAAAATTCCTCAAATTAATTTTAAAATAAAGATAATAAAATAGGAAAAATTCAGAGATAGAAATAGTATTTTTAGGATTTTTATAGATTTTTTAGGATTTTTATGAAGATTTTCAGAATTTTGCTATTTTTAGGGGATTTCTTTTGTAATTTATAGAGATTTTTGATCAGACAATAAAATAAGCTAAAATACACGAAATATATTTTTTTGGAATTTTTCAAAAAGTTTTTATAATTTTTATGAATTTTTTAATGTAAACAGGGATGAAAATGCATATTTTTTATTTTTAATAAATATGCAAATGCAATAAAAATGCAAACTAAAAATATGGCGTTAAACTACAATGTAACAAGAGCTTAAGGCATTTTTTTGGTAAATTTTTGAGTCAAAATGATGCATGAAATAAATGCAAGCATCCACGTAAAAATACAACTAGCAAGGGTATAACTATAAATGCACAGAAGTTCAAGAGTCTACTTGTAAAATTTCCAAAAACATATAACGTTAAGCACAAGTTTCTGGACTAAATACAAATACCCAAACTTGGAGGGGGTCACTGCAAAATTTCCAGACACACGCACTGGGCACGTGACCTGGCAGGGGTATTTTTGCAATATTACAAAGTTCCATGGACTATCATGCATTTTTCCCAAAATATTACAACTTAAATGAAAAGTTTCTGGACTTAAATGAAATAAACAAACCCTAGGGGGTCCTTACAAAATGCCCACCACCCCACGTGCACGGGTCATGTGAGGTGACGTGAACAGGACCTAAATGCAAATATTAAAAGTATGGGGGTCTAAATGCAAATATTATAGAAATATTTAAACTACGTCTGAAAGTTTATGGACTGATTTAAAATATAAAAAAGGTTAGGGTGTAGAGTGCAAAATACCCACGGCTACGAGATCGAACGACACTGGCGGCGCCACTTATCCACGTGGCAGCTCAAGGACGCACAATACCGGTTCGAAGATGAGCGACTGAGATCAGATCTGGTGAAGATGATCAACGGCTGAGGTTGGCCAAGATCTGACGGCCGAAGTGAAATCTGGAGCGAGACCCTGATCGGATGACGGAGAAGGGGTTCGGAAGAACGGGGAAGAATCGCCGGCGAGGTGAACTTCTCCGACCTCGATCTTCCTCCTTCGGGAATCTGGAAGCTTCAAAATGGGCCGGGCGTGCTCCTCGGAGTTCTGTCTATGTGCTGGAGGGCTCAACATCGTCGGAGAAGCGTCGAAGCACCGCCAAGCAGGCGGCGGAGGAAGCTGGGTCCAGGTTTCTCCGACGACGCTCCAAAATGAGCTCCAGGCTCTCTTCAATGCGCTTTGACTTGCAAAAAGGGTGAAGGGGACTAGGGCAAACTGCCTGGACCCCGCGGAAGTGCGAAAGGGCTCGATGGACGGCTGTATGGCGAAAGGGAAACTCGGCCGGAGGTGCGCTCCGGCGAGGCGATTGTGGAGGGCGATATAGCGACCGGCGAGGGGATCTAAGGGGTCTATGCTAATCCTACAACTACAGGGACTACGAAAAGAGGGAAAAGAAGAAGGGAGCGATGGATGGAACCAGAGGAGAAGAACCTCGACGCCGGTGGTCGGCGGAGATGGTGGAGACCGCTCTGGTCCACGCCGCTACTCGCCAACGGTGCTGGGAGGAAGCCTGCCACACTCTCTCGCTAAAGCATGCGAAAGGAGGGGCTGAAATCGGTCCAAGAGGGATCAAACTTGAGCTCGAAGGTGGAGGGTCTGATATATACATGGTGATGGCGTCTCCTTCAAGCGAGGTCCACACGTGAATGATGGAGATATGGCGAGATTTGAGCGCTCGACGTGGATCAGTGATGATCAAGGAAGGAGTTCCAAGAAGGAAGCGAGGCCCGAGGGAGAAGGGATTGAGCTCCAAAAATCCGCGGAGTTGGGCAAAAAATCGGGTGTCAGAAGGCTGGCAGGCCTCGGTCAGGGAGTTGACCGAGGTCAACTAGCGACTGGCGCTGGTTGGTCCACGTGGACCAACAAAAAAAAGCTGGTCAAAATTATTTGAAAAATCAAAATAAATTAATAAATGATTTTATTAATTTTAGATTATAAAATGAAAAATGATTCTTATTTTATAAAGAATTTTATAGTGATTTTTATTTATTTATTTGAGGTATAAAAATACAAGTGATCTTTTTAGGCCTATATAGGTATATGTATCTATGTATTTTAATATTTTATTTTATTTATTTGATTTTATTAATTTTATTTATTATATAAATTTACAACTTATTTTTAGGGATGTACATATATTTTTATTTTATTTTTATGATGTGTTTTGTACATTCAATAAATTAAGGGTATGTATATTATAGGTATAAGTATATGTATTTTACCTAGGTGTGAAATATAGTAGTTTATTTTAATGTTTCCTTTATTATTTTATTTTTGTTTTAATATACACACATACTATAAATAATATATACAAATTTACAAAAATATAAAATTATGGAAACAATGAATAATAATTAAAATGAATATTTTAATCAGTATATGTATATTATAGGGGTCCAAAACTCAACTTTCAAACCGTAACTCCGCAAAATATGAAACCACCTCCATTAAATAGCTTATTTAAAATTATACACAATTAAAGGTGAGTTTAATACTTTTTGAGCTTTTATTTGGGAGATATAGGTCTGGGAAGTTGGAATTTTGGCAATTTATTCAGACCTTGACTTGGTATCTGTACATTGTTTTTGAGTAAAGTAAATTTTGCATTTTTTATTTAATTATCTACAATTTTCGTGTACAAAGTTTATTGTTTTGGAGTATAAAAAGTGGAACTACAAATAGGTCCCAAAAATGAATAACGATTGAATAAAATGAAAGGGAATTTTATTGGTATTGTGGCCCTTATCTCTCCCTACTTTATTCCTTGCCGACCTATTCATCGAGATGCCTAGGTCTCAGGGTTTCGGGTCATAAAATATTTACAATATTTTATTCTTTTTATTTTTTTCTTTATTCAATAATTTTAGCTTTAAAAATTGTATTTATACACTATTTATACACACATGCATGGATGCTAAAATGTATGAATTAAGGGTATTTACATGCATTTGCCAGGGTTTTTGAGGCCAAAATGGTAGAATAAAGATGATGAAATGTGGATTCATCATCCCCCTATACTTTGCCTCTGCTAGTCCCTAGCAAACACTTATGTAATAAGTGCAGAAAAGAAAACAAAGAAAAGAAAAAGAAGAAAGATGGATTGATTTCAATTATTAAACTTGTCTTTACAAAATCAAAGTTTGGAGCCTAAGTCGAACCTTTGGAATTTTAGTGCGGGCGGAACCTTAGTGAGAACTAGATTTGAAATCCAACAGTCTTCGAGAATCCCAAAACTCTGCTCAAGTCTTATTAATAGCCATGTCAGAATACTTCAACTCATACGCAAACCCTTATGACTATGAATCTGACTTGTACAGTGTAAGTGATGGTGGCTCTCCCCAACTGAAATGACAAAGAGACTGACTTCTCCAATATGACAACCCAAAGATTCCCCAATCCAACAACTCATTCCTCAAGGAGCGGGGTATTCCCTTCTAAGTTCAAGTGGCAACCAGCTCAAGAGGAGGGGGTGAAGAGAAGAATGGGCGATAGCCAGTTTAGCTACCTATCCTAGGATGTAAGACCAGTATAGTCAAGTCATTCACCTACAGGATCACACGATTTGACTTTGAAGCTCAAGCTTGCTTATTTGACTATACACATATGTACACTCCGACAAACATTTTTTCTTTTGTACAAGCCTGTCCACTTTTGGAGTTTTTGCTTTTTGCATTTTTTGAATACTATACGTAGCAGCATTTACATAGGGAGTTTTTCCTCTTGAGCCAGTAGACTATCCCTCTTTTGAAGCTTTATTGCAACCTACAATCTCCTGTCCTCGAAACTCATCATCACCGGACGGGTTGGGATGCACTTCCCTTCCTAGAGGAGGGCAAGTGTTTCCACCTGTGTGCGTCTCATACCGGCAAATCCAACCCCCTCACCACTCCAACTAAGTTGAGCCATGTGAAAGGTGCAGGTGTCCAAGTTAGGTCATTATCAACAAGAGTCGTGCGTGTGCTCTAAAATACTCTACTTAGGCAGTCAAGAATCCATTGAACCAAGTCTTGTGATCCTCAAAGAATTAAGTCAACTAGACCTGAAGCACCTCAATTCCAGCTCCTATAAGGTTCCTGTTAATTAGGTAGATTTTAAGGTCCAACTAAGCTCCAATCTTCCGATTTCACATAGACTTGTTCAATAATCAAACTCAATCCAAAAAATTCTCATGATATGCAAAGGCTATGCAGAAAATATTTTTGTGATGCAATTTTCAAAGATTTTGAACTTTTTGTGGATTTTTGAAAAGATGATGCCTATGCATTTTTTGGATTTTTTTCAAAAAGGTTTTTCAAATGTTTTTGGATTTTAACTTTTGCAAATGTTTTTGGCATTTTTGAAAAATAAAAGTTTTTGGCTAAAAACTAGGTACAAATATTTACACGAGAATGCTTCTTTTTATTTACGAGAAGTGGATTTTAAGAATTTACAAGGGTAAGTGATCACTTTTATAAATATATATAGTGAATTTTGGTGAGATGTTTGTATTCCTCAAACTTATTTGACAACGGTTTTTCAAATAATTTTGAAAATTATAGTCCAAAATAATTTTTACAAACAGTTTTACAAACATGTACACACATTTGAAAATCATTTTGCAAAGGTTCTTCAAACATCATAGATAGATTTTTCAAAATATTTTTGCAACCATTTTCAAATCATTTGCAAATCATTTTTTCAAACATTTTATTTCACACAAAGAAAATAAATTTTGCAAACCAAAAATATTTTTACAAAGGTAACAAGATGTTTTCCAAATAGTTTTCAAAAGATTTTTCACAAAGATTTTCAAAATATTTTTCAAACATTTTGCAAAGGTTCTTCACCTGATTTATTAATCAGTATGTACAAAAAGAATTTGAGGAATAATCACATCTTTTTATTAAGGTTTGTAATGAATTTTATAAGTATAATCAGTCGTAGTAAAGATTGTAAAGTACGAGTTATGGCTAAAGTATATACACCGTATATACGACCCCCTATACTTAGCTTGAGCTATGTCCTCATAGATCAGAGAGAAAAGAGAAGATATAACTCGTACTGAGTGTAGAAAAGTCTAAAGAATAAATAATTAAGAGATGAATGAATGAGAAGTTGACCGTCCCCCCTATACTTAGGATGAAATAATCCTAAGTATAGCAAACTGTACACAATTGAGGGAGGGTCAAGGGTGGGAATGAACAGATCGTACTCACACTGTCTCCCCCTATACTTAGGGTAAGATATCCCTAAGTATAGACAAGAAGAGGAGACAGTGGAGAGGATCAAAGAATAGAATCAACTCAGGGTGCACACCCCCCTATACTTAGGACAAAGTACGTCCTAAGTGTAGAAGACTGACACAAAGAGGCGACACCTTTTTGAATGATAAAGAAGGTAGAGGAGGAAAAGAAGAAAAGAAGAAAAGAGAATATACAGATCACAACCCAATGTGTGCACCCCCCATACTTAGGACAAAGTATGTCTTAAGTATAGCAAAATCATAGGATGGCAATGGGATGGTAGACATATGGAAGAAAGAATGAATGATATAGACAAATGGATCTATACAGTGGAAGGTAGAAGTGATATCATGTAAGAAATGTAGGTGATGTGAGTCAAAGAGCACATCTCATACCTAATGAATGGGGGGCAACATCAACGGTCGGTGGATCATGATCAAGATATAATTTCAAGCGTTGACCGTTGACGCGAAAAGTAGAGGAAGATGACAACTCGGATATGTCAATACTACCATTGTCATGTACCTTCCTGACCACATACGGTCCTTTCCACTTACTATGTAATTTCCCTAGAAATAATTTCAGCCTAGAATCAAACAACCATACACGCTGATCGGGCTCAAACTGTTTATGGCTGATATGAGAATCGTGCCATGTCTTCACTTCTTCCTTATACTGTAGGTTGCTAGCAAAGGCTGTGTCTCTCAGTCCTCCAGGGCTGCCAACTCTGCTTTCCTTTGTTCTCCTACACTCTTAGGATCCAATAATAGCTCTGTAACTGCCCAAAGTGACTTATGCTTTGTCTCCACTGGTAAATGGCATGGCTTGCCATATACAAGACGAAAGGGAGATGTCCCTAATGATGTCTTGAAGGACGTCCGACAAGCCCACAAGATCGAGTCCAAAAGCTGTGACCAATCCTTTCGGTCTGGGCATACTACCTTCTGTAGAATTGTCTTAATCTCCCTATTCGATACTTCAACAAGACTATTAGTCTGAGGGTGGTATGGTGTGGCAACACGATGGTCAATACTGAACTCGTCTGTAAGGGACTTTACCTTGTCGTT
Organism: Ottelia alismoides; assembly: GCA_037367405.1. NCBI lineage: Eukaryota > Viridiplantae > Streptophyta > Magnoliopsida > Alismatales > Hydrocharitaceae > Ottelia > Ottelia alismoides. The sequence continues at coordinate 717,344 of JAZKJV010002146.1, forward strand.
AATAAAGTGAGACCCCCCATCTGAAATCAAGACTCTAGGCACCCCGAACTGTGAAATAATATTTTTCCTCAAAAATTAGCACACGGTCTTAGCATCTGCGGCTCGGGCGGGGATGGCCTCGACCCAACGTCTCACATAATCCATAACAAGTAGAATGTACTCAAACCCCTGACTTCTAGGAAATGGGCCCATGAAATCAATCCCCCATGCGTCAAAAACCTCACAAAAGTGAATGGGCTGCATGAGCATCATGTCTCTCTGTCCTACTCATCGTCTGACAGTCAGTACACCTTCTCACGAATTTATGAGAATCCTTGAAAAGGGTAGGCCACCAAAGGCCGGATTGGAGCACCTTCTGTGCTGTCGGTCTCCCAGAATGATGTCCTCCTTCCTCGAGCTTGTGGCAGTAGGTGAGGACGCTATGTTGCTCATCTTGAGGAATGCACTGTCTCCAGATGCTGTCCCCTCCTTCATGATAAAGGATGGGGGTCCTTCCAATGGTATGACTTTGCCTTGGCAAGGAAGGTCTTAAGCCACTGTCTGGGCCAACCTTGTGGAATAGATTTGGCAACAAGATAATTCACAATGTCGGTATACCATGGGAGAGAGGTGATAACAAGGATCATCTCGTCTGGAAAAGTCTCAGTAATAGGTGCTATGGGCTCAGATTCCTCACGGTTCTCTAAGGGGAGAGGTGATATGCCAGAACATTCTTAACTCCAGGTTTATCCTTAATCTCGATATCAAATTCCTGGAGGAGAAGGATCCATCTGGTTAACCTGGCTTTGGCATCCTTCTTCGACATCAAGTACCGAATGGCAGTATGATCTGTAAAAATTGTCACTCTAGATTCATGAATGTAAGATCTGTACTTATCCAAAGCAAAGACTACTGCTAGCATCTCTTTATCAGTCACTGTATAATTCCTTTGAGCTGCATCCAAAGTCCGGCTAGCATAGTGTATGGCATAGGGTAATCCATCCCTCCTCTATCAAAGCACAACCCCTACGACATAATTTGAAGCATCTGTCATGATCTCAAATGGGAGAGACCAATCGGGTGGCTGAAGGACAGGAGCCTCGATAACTAAATTCTTGAGAGTCTCAAATGATTGCAGACACTTATCATCTACAAGGAACTCGGTGTCTTTAGTCAACAATTCTATCAGCGGTCGGGCAATACGATTGAAGTCCTGAATGAACCGTCGGTAGAAACCGACATGCCCCAGAAAAGACCACAACTGTCTCAAATTGGACGGTGGATTGAGTTTTCTAATGATATCTACCTTGGCCGGATCAACCTCCAGGCCCCCGTTGGAGATGATGTGACCAAGGACCGTCTCTTGAGTCACCATAAAGTGACTCTTCTCCCAAGATAGTACAAGGTTTACCTCTATGCAACGCTGAATTTCTCGGTCTAGGCAGTCAAGACAAGCATCAAACCCGTCGCCATAGACCGAGAAATTATCCATGAAGACCTCCAAGCAATCACCTATCATGTCCGAAAAGATGGATAACATGCACCTCTGGAATGTCGACGGAGCGTTACATAGGCCAAAGGGCATCCGTTTGAAAGCATAAGTCCTAAATGGACAGGTGAATGTCATTTTATCCTGGTCTTTGGGCGCAATAGCCACTTGATTGTATCCGGAATACCCGTCAAGAAAACAATAATGACTCTTCCCAGCTAACCTCTCGATAACCTGATCGATAAATGGCAGTGGGAAATGATCCTTCTTGGTGGCCTCATTCAATCGTCTGTAGTCCACACAGACCCTCCAAGAAGTAGGTATCCAGGTGGCGATCTCCTCTCCAGACTCATTCACAATTGTAGTGACACCCATCTTCTTGGGTACCACATGTAAAGGACTAACCCACTAGGAGTCGAAGATGGGGTAGATAAAATCAGCGCTCCACCACTTAGATATTTCCTTCATTACCACATCTCAAAGGTTCAGGTTCAGCCGTCGCTGGAACTCACGTGATGGTTTAGCGTCCTCCTCGAGATATATATGATGGGAGCACAGAGCCGGACTTATCCCCTTGAGATCAGCCACACTCCATCCTATTGCCTTGCGGTTTCTTTCAATAACCTCCATCAAACGAGATTCTTGTTCTCCAGTCAAATCTCTTTGGATAATGATTGGGTGCATTTTTGATTCTCCTGTAAGGAATCTATACTTGAGCGACTGCGGTAAAGGCTTCAATTCTGGCTTGGTGGGAGCTGGAAAATCTAGCTTCTGATATGTCTGTGTAAAAGCAACCAGGACTGCATGTGAGAACTCTCGCTGTACCTGTATCTCTGACGAAGGGAACACGGTTGGCGTGTCTATCATCTGTGCTGGCTCGCTCTCCGTCCTCTCTGTCAGCTCATCGGGAAACAGACATGGCAAATATGCATCGAAATATTTCCAATCAAAGTCTATTTCCGAGGGATCTGAATCTAAACGAACATTAGTTTCACCACTCATTACGCAACTGTCAGCCTCCATAGTATCCTTTGCCAGGGGTGTGCTATACAAACTCTCGTCTGCTATGAAAGGTGTGTACTCTGAGTCTGTAGACAAGGCGATGGCTCGTGCTTCTGGTTCTTCCCAAATTGCTTCATCGTCGGTCATCACGAAATCACACTCATGGTGGACGTCCAGCTCTGCATCTGTCATCTGCACTGTGTCACTACATGGTTCTAAGCAGGCTGATTCTCTACCTCGGGTCTCGTCATGTCACAACCTCCTCTCGAGGATCTTAGGTTACCCGTCAAACACGTCATTCGCCTACTTAATCAGCTTAGAGTTAAACCGTTGTTACGAAAACCTGGGAAAATTTTTCGTTTTTTAAACATAACATTCACAAGATTTATTTAAGCTAACCAAGCAACCACACGAAAACTAAAAGCGGAAGTAAGTAGAACACCGGAACTGAACAAAAAGGATATTCATTCATTTTCATTTCATTCATATAACATGCCGAAGTTCCACAACATTCAATATATATATATATATATATATCCCAAAATGAGGCTACAGAGGAGAACACAACAAACAACTGTCTAATGAGCTCCAAAAGAATATACCTGCTCTGAAAGTGTAGCACCAAAAAGAAATAACAGCAGCCCAAACTATGTCGGCTACTCGATCGCTGGGCCCTTGCCTGCCACAAGTAGAAAGGGGACAAGCAAGTATCTGTCAACAATTGTCAAGTACAAATTCTACACAGTTCTACTAAGGAAAGTAGTAAGAAACAGACTAGAGCAACTAGAAAAACAGTAAGGTAACTGTAGTGGACAAAAGAAGAACTAGCAAGTAAAAGTAGGTTAATTGAATCTTTTTAAGTTATTTACTTGCTTTCAGAAACTAACAAGAAGAACACACTCGCTCATTACCACACTGTGTCTCCCTCGATCAATGGAACTATCCAAACAACAACTCAAGCCTAGAAGTAAGTCTGTGGTCTTGGTCCGGTTAGGACCTCGATATCCGGGTAGGACTTCAAAGTCCAGGTTGAACCTCACACTATGACTCTGAGGTATGATGTACGCCACAGGGTTGGGGTACTTCCGTAGGCATGCGATGGTCTCTTGCATCCTAACTAAGTTCCCAACACTCTTTCTAGCTTGTTCTCTCAACTCTCATTGATCGTCGGTCGACACGTGTGATAGCTTGCTCCTGAAGGTGTATAAGAGGAAACGTACTCACAACTCTCTCAACACCCAACCCTCGTTAGCCTCTACTAACGGAACTGTCGTCACTAGTCTCCTAGCAGAAAAATCACCCATCTCTTACCCCATCACGAGGTCACAGCCTGACGGAAAGGTAATTAAGGGATCATCAATGTCTACTGGTCATTACCCCATCACCAGGACACCAGCCTGGTGGAAAGGTAATTAAATCCTCAGTGTCTACTAACCATTACCCCATCACTAGGACACCAGCCTGGCGGGAAGGTAATTAAATCCTCAGTGATTAATAGGGAACTTTACTGGGTAAATGGTGAATTGTCACATGTCTATCGACTACTACCCCATCACCAAGTCACAAGCCTGGCAGAAAGGTAATAATTTCAGCGGTGAGTAAATCCCTGAAGAGATTCGTCTGTCTCGCCAATCCCAGTGGAAGTGTGGTCCAAGGGAAAGGCAGTGGTAGTACAACTACTACGCCACTAGAGGTAGGAAAGAGAAGAGGTAAGCCTGCCGGACCCGACTTCCTCTCTCGTTGCTCAACTCCCGAAGGAGAAAAACTAAGTAAAAACTAGACGAGCTCGTAATTAACTGTGGAGAGCCCCCAACCTAGGCTCTCAAAGAAAAACCAACGGGTCAGCGGAATGGTCTAGACAACTCGTGAATCCCGACGAAGCGTAAAAACCGAGCCGGGTCGCAGAAAACACGTGAAGAAGACTGGGATCCTAGACCCATGCTCTCAGTGTCCGCTACCCAAGCCTGAGCGACCTCATCTCCTGCTCAAGTGAGGGTCACCGTGCCCTCGCACAGTCGGAGTATAAATCTCCATGACTGGCCAAATGCGACATCACCATTTCTGTTATTTTCATGTTTCATCCTAAGTGTCTAAGGTTTCTTTGATTTATTTCCCATCCACAAGCTGTCAGTCCCAGACCCGAACTTGTTCTATAAGAACCTCAATTGATCCTAGGTCAGGGATACTGACTTGTTACGATAGTCTCTTTCTAAATTCCTACTTAAGAACATCTATCTTATGATCTTGTCTATCTTAGCGGAAAGCGTCTTTCTTTCCTATGCCCCCAAAAGATTCACAAACACCTACAAGGATCGGGCTACTCCTTAGAGAAAGACTTGCTTCATGGCAAGTTCATATAGTCTTGTTTTCCTGTATGGTAATACATATATGTATCCTTAAGATCATCCCCAAATCTCTAAATTTCATAATAGGTGTTTCAAACCCACCTCTATAAGTGACAATCTCAAATCTGAACATTCAGTGACAGTATGATATAGGTAGTCAATAACTCCTTAAACTCCTTATTTTTCTAAAACAACTCCATGGACTGAAGGTTAATATGAAATAGTATATATCAACAAGTAATTTCACTCAAGGAAACATGAATAAACTCCCCAAATGCATCCTAAAACTCTAATTTAAAGTGCATGGACAGATCTGGACATTCATTGACAATATGATATAGGTAGTCAATAACTCTTCAAAACTCCTCATTTTTCTAAAACAACTCCATGGACTGAAGGTTAATATGAAAGATTATATATTAAAAAGTAATTTCACTCAAGGAGACATGAAGAAACTCCCCAAATGCATCTTAAAACTCCAATTTAAAATGCATGGACAGATCTGGACATTCAGTGACAATGTGATATAGGTAGTCAATAACTCTTCAAAACTCCTCATTTTTCTAAAACAACTCCATGCACTGAAGGTTAATATGAAAGAGTATATATCAACAAATAATTTCACTCAAGGAGACATGAAGAAACTCCCCAAATGCATCTTAAAACTCTAATTTAAAGTGCATGGACAGATCTGGACATTCAGTGACAAGTATGATATAGGTAGTCAATAACTCCTCAAACTCCTTATTTTTCTAAAACAACTCCATGGATTGAAGGTTAATATGAAAGAGTATATATTAACAAGTAATTTCTCTTAAGGAAACATGAAGAAACTCCTCAAATGCATCCTAAAACTCTAATTTAAAATGCATGGACAGATCTGGACATTCAGTGACAAGTATGACATAGGTAGTCAATAACTCCTCAAAACTCCTTATATTTCTAAAACAACTTCATGAATTAAAGATCAATAGTATGTGGACAATATAAACAAGCAAGGATACTCGAAAATGGCCCTTATATCATACAAAAATCATGCAACAACACATGCAAAACACAAGAACACAGATCTGAAATTTGTTGCAGGTTCATATGAACAACAGCCATAAACCCCCAAAATCATCATAAAAATTCGAATTTTTCACATGGATCTAAAGCCAACATGATGAAGGGTATAACAGCAATGCCACCAAAAGAGCTCAAGAAACTCTCCCAAATCAAACCAAGAACTTGGATTTCTCATGCAAAATCAGATCTGGAAACTCCCAAAAATCATTCATCAAACCACTACAAATACCAAAATCAAAACCCAACAAGAATCACAATCAAATCCTTGATATATCAGCTCAACACAAGGCTCATAAAGTGGAGAAAATTCTATCTTAATGGCAGCAAAGAGGGGTATGATTTGTACCTCAAACTCAAGCTTCAAAAGCTTGAGGAAGAACACTCCAAGAACAAGTGTAGAACAGTCCACCACTTGAGCTTCAAGGCTTGATTTCTCCTCTTCTTTGGCTTTTGATCTTATGTGCTTGATCCATATTCCTCTCTTCCACAGCTTTGATTTGAGCTATTGAGCTTTAAATTTGGTGGAGAAATGAGGTGGTAATCTTAGAAAGAAGGTGGAGGAACATGGAGGTTTTGGCCATGGATGAGCTCCAAGCTCTCAAGGAGAAGAAGCAAAGAGGAGGGGAAGCTTATGAACGAAATTAGAAAGGGGTGGGAGTATATAGTCTTGGGCAAATTGCAACATAGACCCACACAAGTCTTCTAATTTGCACATAAGGCCCACCTATGAATAGTAATTACATTACTTTAGCCACTTAATCACATCTAACCACAATTTCATAATTAGCCACTAATGGCATCTCAATTTCCCATACTTAATCACAATTAAATTCTCAACATTCAAAGCCCAATCAAGTTCACTAATAATTCATCATCTTGGACTTAATTGGTCCTTAAAATTTAGGGCTGTTATAATCATAAAAACCTCAAAGAGAGTCTCGTCCTCGAGACTCCGCTTCTAAGTCAGGTTTGTCGGTCTGTCATAAAAACCTCAAAAGGTTTTTAACTTGTAAAAACCTCAAAGAAGGTTTTTACCCAAAATATGAAATGGTTTGCCAAACAGAGAACTGATAAACTAAACTGTGAAAGTACCTGAGAAGAGTCGCGGGTATCTCTCGCGCATCGCTGCTTCGGTCTCCCATGTTGCCTCTTCAACACCCTGTCGGTGCCATAGGATCTTGACCTAGGGAATCTCCTTGTTCCAAAGCCTCCTGACCGCAAAATCAAGTATCTGCACTGGCTCCTCCTCGTAGGTCAACTCTGGCTCTATGTCAAGGCTCTCATAGCTGATGAAGTGTCTAGGATCGTGCACGTATTTCCTCAAGTTCGACACATGGAATACGTCGTGAATGGCCGCCAAACATTGGGGAAGTGCCAGTCGGTATGCAACTTTCCCAACACATGAAAGTATCTCGAATGGCCCAACAAAGCGTGGCGTCATCTTGCCACGAACTCCAAACCGTTGTATCCCCTTTATGGGCGATACACGTAGGAACACAAAGTCTCCAACCTGAAACTCCAAGTGCGGCATCGTCGATCTGCATAGCTCTTCTGGTGACTCTGTGTCGTCAAGAGCTTCCTCCTCACTAAGTCAACATCCCTTGCAGTCTCCTCCAAGAGATCCACGGTATACAATGCATGATCACCTACCTCGCGCCAACTGATTGGCGTAAGGCATCTCCGCCCGTAAAGAGCCTCGAATGGTGCCATGCCGATGCTCGAATGATGGCTGTTGTTGTAAGTGAACTCAACAAGAGGTAAATGATCCTTCTAGGATCCCTTCCACTCAAGAGAACAGGGGCGTAAAAGACCCTCCAAGGTCTGTATCGTACGCTCGCTCTGTCCGTCCGTCTGAGGGTGATACGCTGAACTCATCTTCAGCTCAGTCTGTAAAGCTGACATGAACTGCTGCCAGTAATGGGAAGTGAACCTCGAATCTCTGTCAGACACTACCTCTCAGGGTATGCTGTGTAATCTCACAATGTGCTGTATGTATAATCTGGCCAACTGAGAAGGTGTATAAGTAATGCTAACAGGTATAAAATGGGCTGACTTCGTCAACCTATCAACAATGACCCAAATGGAATCGTGGCCTCCCGGTGTCCTTGGCAATCCCGTAACAAAGTCCATCGAAATGCTCTCCCACTTCCACTCAGGAATGGGGAGAGGCTGCAGTAAACCAAGTGGTCGTCTATGCTCCACCTTCACCATCTGGCAAGTCAAACACCTGCTGACATGCCCAGCTACGTCCCTCTTCATCCCGTCCCACCAGAAATGTCTGCGAAGATCGTGGTACATCTTCGTACTGTCGGGATGAATGGAAAGATGCGAACAATGCACCTCGTCAAGTATGTCTCTTCGTAGTTGCTCATCGTGGGAAACCACTACCCGACCTGCCTTCCATAGAATCGACTCTGAGACTACAAAGTCGTCAAACTCGTCCTTCATTGCCCGCATGTATCTGTCGCGAATCCACGGTCTGTCTGCTGACTTGCCACTATACGGTCCCAAAGACTGCTGTACCTTGAAGGTAAGGAAATGGGAGAAGACACACTGTCCTGCGGATGCCAATCCGTTAGTGCTGCAAGTAAGTCCCAAGTGTATAGCCAGTTCATCGTACCCTTTCATCGTACCCTCTGTGTGCGCTCTCCTACTGAGGGCGTCTGCAACCACGTTTCCCTTACCAGGATGGTAAGAGATCGTGCAATCGTAGTCCTTCAACAGCTCTAACCATCTGCGTTGTCTCATGTTCAGCTCCTTCTGATCAAATATGTACTTCAGACTCTTGTGGTCTGTGAAGAGCTCAAAGTTAACCCCGTATAAGTAATGGCGCCAGATCTTCAAAGCGAAGACACTGCCGCCAACTCAAGATCGTGCATGGGGTAATTCCGCTCATGCGGTCTCAACTATCTTGAAGCATAGGCAATCACATGCCCTCTTTGCATCAGTACTTCTCCCAAACCATCACCTGACGCGTCTGTGTAAACCGCGTAGTCCTGTGTACCCGAAGGTAGAGCAAGAATCGGAGCTGTAGTAAGTCTCTCCTTCAGTGTCCTAAAGGCCTGCTCGCACGAACTATCCCAAACAAAAGGTACTCCCTTCTGCATCAAACATATCAAGGTAGTACGATCCGCAAAAAGTTGCTGACAAAGCGTCTGTAATAGCCTGCCAACCCAAGAAAATTACGGATCTGTGTCACAGTCTTGGGCTGCTCCCAAGACATCACTACATCTATCTTCGCAGGGTCCACTGTGACTCCTGCTCCTGAGATGATGTGTCCCAAGAATGAGACCTGAGGTAGCCAAAACTCACACTTACTCAACTTGGCATACAGTCTATGCTCTCTCAAGGTACCAAGCACTGCTCTCAAGTCGTTCTCATGGTCCCATTCATTCTTCGAGTAAATTAGCACGTCATCTATGAACACCACAACAAACTTGTCCAAGTAAGGACGAAATACTCTGGTCATCATGTCCATGAATGCCGCGGGGGCATTCGTCAATCTGAATGGCATCACTACAAACTCGCAGTGGCCATATCGTGTCCGAAAGGCTGTCTTTGGGATGTCTGTCTCCCGAATCCTCAACTGATGGTAACCCGAGCGGAGGTCGATCTTCGAGAACACCGAAGATCCCTCTAGCTAATCAAATAGATCATCAATGTATGGTAGAGGATACCAGTTCTTCACCGTCCTCTTGTTCAGCTGCCTGTAGTCAATGCACAACCGCATGGTTCCATCCTTCTTCCGAACAAAGAGTACATGAGCGCCCCAAGGTGAAGTGCTCGGCCTCACAAAGCCCAAGTCAAGCTACTCCTATAGCTGCACCTTCAGCTCTCTCAGCTCTGCGGGTGCCATGCGATACAGAGCCATGGATATCGGTTGCGTATCAGGAAGCAACGAGATCTCAAACTCGATCTCTCTAACTGGAGGTAGTCCTGGTAACTCCTCAGGAAACACGTCGGGATACTTTGACACAACTCTAATGTCCTGAGCCATCGACTCTCTATCTGTAACCTTCCTGAACAAAAGCAAAAAGTGTCACATCCTGATCAACCAGTCGTTGTGCTCTCAGCACTGAAATATACTCCATCATGGAGTCCTACAATGTCCCCTCAAAAGTGAACTCTGTCAAGCCGGGGATCCTGAAGACAACAGTCTTCCTGTAATAGTCTACTAAAGCGTGATGTGTAGACAACCAATCCATGCTCAAAATCATGTCGAACTCATCAAACTGTAGTAAAAGGCAGTCCGCAGTCATCTCGTGACTGCCTATGGACACTGGTAGCACTCTAACTATCTCTGAAATCACGAACAACTGTCCGCCTGACCCTCGTATGTGAAGTGGAGGATCTACATCCTCCGTGACTCTACCCAATGTATCTAGAAGCCTCACAACAAGAACGAATGGGTAGCACCAGAATCAAACAACACGTGAAAAGGATGGCTCAAAACTGAAACCATACCTTTCACGACCGTGGCCACGGACTGTGCCTGCTCAGCTGTAACCGCGTGAATCTGTCCCTGTTGCATAGATCCGGCACTGGATCCTGCTGCACTCTGAGCTGGTCTCTGCTGACCTCTGTACCGGGAGCTCCTCTCGGAAACTCTCGAACGCGGTGGAGGTGGAGGTGGTGGAGTCTGTAGCTGTGGACACTGGGACCTGACATGTCCCACCTGCTGGCACTGGTAGCCACCTGATCGCCCTGCTCGGTGTAGAAGATGGACCGACACTCTCTGCGGGTCTCGCGCTCTGTGCTCCAAACCTCTACGACCCTGATGGCTGTGCTGCCTTGATGAATACCCATTCATCACTCTTTATTCTTATATTTTAGCTACAAAAACCTTTGCAAATGCATGTAGATATATGTAAATATAAATAATTACCAAAAGCATGCATTGTGTAAAAACCTATAATTAGCATGTTTTTTGTGCAAAAATAAAAGAATAAAGATCAAAAAGAAAAAGAGGGAAATATTTAGAATAAATATTGAGCAACCTAACCCAAGGGAGGGCTCAGCATGGGCCTGACCGCATAAAAGCCAAAGTAGAGGAGATAGGAGCTCATGTGTAAAATATTTGTGTAAATACATAAAACTATATTTTCCTCACCCAAAAATATGCTTGTAAATATTTTTACATATTTATAAAAGATAAAAACAAAATAAAAAGTTAAAAATCAAAACAAAACAAAAATAGAAAAATTAAAAATACAAAAATACCTTGTACATATGCCATGTATATAGATGTACAAATCTATTTATTTTACCAATGTATATAAATAATAAAAATAAAATAAAAACACTCTTTTATTCCTTATTTTATAATGTAAATAAATAAAATATAAAATAAGGATAAAATTGTATAAAAATAATAATTAAAAATCAAAAAAACCAAAAGCCTACATATTGTACATATACCTATATATAGCTATATAGTGTAAATACCTTATTTTTATTTCCAAAAAATTAATTAAAAATCACCAAAAAATAGAAAAAATAAAATAAAAATATTTCATGTTTTGGGTTTTTGCTGATTCGGCCCTAGTTATGTGTATTTGTCACTTCTTGGATTCAGCCACGTGGCCTTCAGCCATTGGCCCTGGGGGATGTTGACCGCCCGGTCAACTGACCCCCCCAGGACCACTCTTCACGGATTCGAGCACCGACCCTTTTCTCGGATTTATACCCGCTCGACCCGATTCCCAATCACCCAAACCCCGGCTCCGTTTGATACCTCCCACATCCGACACCCTCGCCGGGCATCAATCTCGGGATCCGCGCGCCTCACGCCCTACCCGCGCTCGTCGTTCTCGGACTTCCCAACATATAAAGCTTAAGCTCCGCCCCCTCATTTCTCATCTTTGGCTAATCCGCTCCACCCCCAGTGACCTCCAGTGCTCGAGCGTGAGTGACAGCTCGCTCCAGGTGCTGTCGCAGCGAGGAGAGGGGCCGGATACCACTGATCCGGCGAGTCAGCACCGCCGTGCTCCGCCCAGAGCAGGAGCTCGAGCCTCGGGCCGAGACGACCCTTGAGGCCACGACCGGGAGCTTCACCAGCTCCAGCACAGTCTATTCACCCACTCAGGTAATCTTTTAGCTTAGCCATTTAGCCTAATTCCATTTTGCCCCAATTCGCGCCGCCGTCGATTTTCGCTGATTCCGACCACCTCACACCTCCATTCGATCATCGGAATCCATCGTCACCTCCGCCTTCCTCCCACGCACGTTCTCCGCACCTCCGTTCAACCCAGCTCGCACAGGAGCTGGGATTCGAGCTCCTCCGTCCATCGCATCGCCGGAGCTCGACCACTTCGCCTCCCCGATCACCTCCACGACGCCTAACGGGGTTGAGGCACTTTGCCCTCGACCCGCGAGTCTCCTGGTCTCCTTTGCAGGTCATTGCGAGCCCATCTGAGGGCCTGAGTCATCCGGGCCAGGAGCTTCTCCTCCGCCGACCTCGCCGGACCTCTCCAAGGCTCGGCTGGGTCATCGGGGCCTACCATCAGCCGCGGAGCGTCAGCGCGGAGCTTCTCCGATCTCCAGGAGCGGCAGACGAGGACCACCGCGTGCACAGAGGGCCGGCGAAAGTCGCCGGCGACTAGTTCTTCCAGGATCCTCGCCGACCGTCAGATTGACCTCGGCGCTCCAGATTACATCGTGTCCGTCATCCACGGAGCTGCACCAACCGCCAGATCTCCCGAGGATCGATCTCAGCCGTCAGCTACTCGAGGGTTTCGTCCACCAGCGCACCACAGTCGTCCGATAGCCACGTGGAGTGCCCTCAGCCGTTCGATTAGGCCCACGGTTTTCGAAGACAAAGGCGCCGTCGTCCAGAGCCGTCAGATCAGCCACGCTTCACTCATCCGGCCTCCGATATTTAATAAGGGGTAAATTGTCTTAGGCCCCCTTTTCTTTTATGCATTTAGTGTTAGTACTGTAAATATTTTTCGTATTTTATTTACGTTGGGAAAATTGCACAATGGACCCTGAGCTTTAGTTTATTTGCATTTATACCCCTGTATGTGTGAGCCACGTGCTTCGTCACGTGTATTTTTGGGTTATTTGCATCTTATCCCTCGTAGTTCTGGATGGTTCTGAAATGAATGAAATCTTTTTGGTATTTGCATTTATGCCCCTGTGAATGATTTAATTTCGCATGTGCGTTTATTTGTGGGTAATTTGCGACACAGCCCCCTGGACTTTTGGTACGAGTTACCAATAGGTCCTTGGGACTTGTTTTCTTTAATATAGGTCCTGAGTGGCCCAGGCACGCGCTTGGCGCGTGACTTCTTGGGTTAATTGCACCAGGACCTCCAGAACTTTGGGTATTTGCACTTTGGTCCCTGTGCACAGTGCCCTCTTGTCATTTTTGAATAAAATATCAAATCACCTCCAAATCCAACGAAAATTTGACACATGGCTCCTGCCATGGTGTAGGATTTTTGTAGATTTTTGAGGACATTTCTGATCTTGTTTGCTATTTTTTAAAATTCAAAAACATCTATTTTTGGCACTGTTTAGTTTGAAAAATCACAAAAAATATAAAACCCCCCTAAAAATTCTAAAAAATTAGGTACTGTTTATTTTGTGTTCCTTGATTTTCTAGCCAATTTTGGCTATTTTTCACTGCTTAAAATCATAAAAACTTAAAAACACCTGAAAACCCTAAAAATTCTAGTAAATAACCTAAAAACCCAAAAACAATAATTTTGGTACTTAAATTTTCCTTGTTTTACGTAGTTTACAGGAAAATACCTCCAGGTCCTTTTAAGGTCCTTAGATATTTTATCTAGGATTTTGGGCCTGGCTGGACAGTACCTTGCATTTTCGCTACTGTTTGATTTTTAGAAAATAAAATACACATCCTAAAAATTCCAAAAATTCACCAAAAACATTAAAAAACACAAAAAACATAAAAATATTTTTATCTGAATTTTTGCTTGATTTTTGATGCATTAAATAATTTGTCAAAGTTGCTTGCTTTTGCTTTTCTTATTTTCTTCACATATTAAAAATTCCAAAAAATATATAAAAATCATAAAACCACTAAAAAAATATTTTGTCTTTTATTTTATTCATTTTTGACTACTTCGTAGGCCTTCGGCCAATCCGTGCTCCTTGAGTTCGACCCTGGGTGCTATACCAGGTTAATCTCATAGCAGGACCGTTTGCTTTGCTTTGATTGATTTGACTTGTTTCGAGTGGTTCATTTTTCTTGATTGACTTAGTCGAGTGATAGAGGTCGCAACGACCTATTTTCTGTACCTTTACCTCTGTCGCTTGGCGGGTCATCAGAATGGCGCCGTTGCCGGGGAGCACGGCTTAGTAGTCGCTTTTTGAGTTTTCCGCGGCTTTTTGATTTTCGCGGCTTTTTGTATAGATTTCTGTATACATATTTTTCTCATATTTCTGACAATAATTTTGGACTGACCACTTCTCTCTGTTTCTTGCAAGGGCCCGAGGATCGAGGCGGCCGATTTCGAGAAGCCGACGCAACCGCGAGACTCGGAGGCGGCTCCCTTCTGCACGGAGCCGCAGGAGAGAGCGAGAGAGAGTGTTGAGTGGGTGAGATTAGATTAGGATTTATTTGACTTTTATTGTAATAATACAGGGACTCAGACTGGACTTGAACTTGGTTGACTTAGCGGGTCTGTTTCGCCGAGCACCGGTGTGCTCGGGGACCCTTAAGAGATTTTCGCGGTTTTTGACGCGGTTTTCTTCTTCTTTTTACTTCCTTTTCCGGTATTTACGCGGTTTTTGCTCGAGCCCCTAGACTTAGGAATTTCTGGTGATTGTGACGCAATTAGTAGGATCCACACACCTAATTGATTATCTGTTCCCATAGAACGTTAATTGGACCTACTAATAAATAAATAATAAAAATAACTTAGTCACTTTCCTGAGAGCCTACGCGCCGCGAGCCTGCCCGTCAAGCACTACTCCTGAACTCGACCTGTCGAGAAGAGGAGGGGTGGGTCTAGACCGGACTCTTTGGATCGAGGGCGAGTGACTGAGTTAGACGGTTCTGCCGCTAGGAAATTGCTCGTTTAGGACTCGGCTTTCCCGTTGCATCATTTTAGGTAGTTTTCTTTCTGTCTTTAAATTCTGCGCGGATCACTTGCATGTAGAGTGCTGGAGACAAGGTACGCATTTCTATCTCAGCATGCATCATTGATTTCTCGCGCATCGGCTTTTTCGTCTTCTCCCCCTGTTTTCGGACTAAATAATCAGAGTGCTCCTCCCAAAGTAGTTGTGGGGGCCGAGCGAACACTGCCAGAAGAAGCTGTCCCTGTCGGACGAAAGCGTCGTGCTGATTGCTGTGGTCGGAACTATCGCCGAATAGGTCCAGACGACCTCTGTGGTACTGGTGTGGTCTAAAAGCACTCCCAAAACGTCTCTCACGGACGTCCTCAATCCGCTCTGCTGCGTCAGTAACCTCGGCGATGGTAGTCAATCTCAGCCCTGCCAACTTCTCCTGAACATCCTCCCTCATGCCATGAACAAACTTCTCCATATTCTCTTCTGGAAAAGCAGCTGCAGAAGATGTGTGGCGTGATAACTCTGTGTAGAGCACAAAGTACTCTCGCACTGTCATCCTGCACTGTCTTAGCTCTGCAAACAACCTGCGCTGTGTCTCTCTCCACTACCCTGAGAAGAAGTGGGCTATGAAGTAGGTCTCAAAGTATGTCCAAGTCGGCATACGTCCCATCTCAGACACAATAGCCTCCCACCAACGCTCTGCAAATCACTAAGTGAGAACTCAACAAAGGGTAACAACGAGTCTGGTGGTGCATGAATCATCCTGAACACCTTCGTCACCGTCCTGAGCCACTGCTCAGCCTCATCAGACGTACCCGTGCCCTGGAACCTAGGTACTCCAGCTCTCTGGTAGGATGTGAAAACATCATGGTGTCTCGATGCAGTAGGAAGAACAAACCCTGTGACCTCTTCTCCTGCTACAGGCCCTTGGCCTACCTCAGCTCTGTCGGCTCCTGACTCCCTCGGAGCTTCTGCCTCAGAATGCTGGGGAATCTCCTCAGAGAATAGATGCTCGCCTCTAGCGGACTCATCCCTGGATGGGTGGTATGAGGAGTTAGACAGCTCCTCCATCTCAGCTCCATCCTAGTCTGTCGCTCTGCCAACTCAGTCTGCTGGGCAAGTATCTGATCCTGTCTCTGTCGCAGATCAACGAGTGTAGCTAATACCTGTGCCATCTCTCCTGGTTGATCATAAGCTACTCGTGGTGCCATGCTAATCCTCCATGTATCGGATCATAGCATAGTCAAGCACACTTTAAGAAATAATCAGTTGTACTATTTCTCCTCTTGGGATACTTATATGAATGAAATGCTTTGGTGACTCGTGGTTACATAAATCTTATGAATGTCAAAAAATTTTTCCCATGCGTCTTCACGAGATGTCAGAAGACTCCCGTTAATCGAACTCAAGCTATTAAGTTATGCGAACGCGTGTATCGGGGTAACCTTGCTCTAATACCAAACCTGCCACGACCTCCTCCCCGAGGATCATAGGTTACCCGTAAAATACGTCATTCGCTTACTTAATCAGCTTAGAGTTAAACCATTATTACGAAAACCTAGGAAACTTTTTCGCTTTTTAAACATAACATTCACAAGATTTATTTAAGCTAACCAAGCAACCATAAGAAAACTAAAAGCGAAAGTAAGTAGTACACCAGAACTGAACAACAAGGACATTCATTCATTTTCATTTCATTCATATAACATGCTGAAGTTCCACAACATTCAATATACATACATACATACATACATACATACATACATACATACATACATACATACATACATACATACATACATACATACATACATACATACATACATACATACATACATACATACATACATACATACATACATACATACATACATACATACATACATACATACATATACTATATATATATATCCAAAATGAGGCTACAAAGGAGAACACAACAAACAACTTTCTAATGAGCTCCAAAAGAATATACCTGCTCTGAAAGTGTAGCACCGAAAAGAAACAACAGCAGCCCAAACTATGTCGGCTACTCGGTCACTGGGCCCTTGCCTGCCACAAGTAGAAAGGGGACAAGCAAGTATCTGTCAACAATTGTCAAGTATAAATTCTACACAACTCTACTAAGGAAAGTAGTAAGAAACAGACTAGAGCAACTAGAAAAAACAGTAAGGTAACTGTAGTGGACAAAAGAAGAACTAGCAAGTAAAAGTAGGTTAATTGAATCTTTTTAAGTTATTTACTTGCTTTCGGAAACTAACAAGAAGAACACACTCGCTCAGTACCACACCGTGTCTCCCTAGATCAATGGAACTAACCAAACAACAACTCAAGCCAAGAAGTAAGTCTGTGGTCTTGGTCCGGATAGGACCTCGATATCCGGGTAGGACTTCAACGTCCAGGTTGAACCTCACACTATGACTCTGAGGTATGATGTACGCCTCAGGGTTGGGGTGCCTCCGTAGGCGTGCGAAGGTGTCTTGCATCCTAACTAAGTTCCCAACACTCTTTCTAGCTTGTTCTCTCAACTCTCATTGATCTTCGGTCAACACGTGTGATAGTTTGCTCCCAAAGGTGTATAAGAGGAAACGTACTCACAACTCTCTCAACACCCAACCCTCGTTAGCCTCTACTAATGGAACTGTCGTCACTAGTCTCCTAGCGGAAAAATCACCCATCTCTTACCCCATCACGAGGTCACAGCCTGGTGGAAAGGTAATTAAAGGATCACCAATATCTACTGGTCATTACCCATCACCAGGATACCAGCCTGGCGGAAAGGTAATTAAATCCTCAGTGTCTACTTACCATTACCCCATCACCAAGACACCAGCCTGGCGGGAGGTAGTTAAATCCTCAGTGATTAATAGGGAACTTTACTGGGTAAATGGTGAACTGTCACATGTCTATCGACTACTACCCCATCACCAAGTCACAAGCCTGGCGAAAAGGTAATAATTTCAGCGGTGAGGAAACCCCCGAAGGGATTCGTCTGTCTCGCCAATCCCAGTGGAAGTGTGGTCCAAGGGAAAGGCAGTGGTAGTATGACTACTACGCCACTAGAGGCAGGAAAGAAAGAGGTAAGCCTGCCGGACCCGACTTCCTCTCTCGTTGCTCAACTCCTGAAGGAGAAAAGCTAAGTAAAAACTAGACGAGCTCGTAATTAACTATGGAGAGCCCCCAACCTAGGCTCTCAAAGAAAAACCAACGGGTCAGCGGAATAGTCTAGACAACTCGTGGATCCCGACGAAGCGTAAAAACTGAGCCGACTCAAAGAAAACACGTGAAGAAGACTGGGATCCTAGACCCATGCTCTCAGTGTCCGCTACCCAAGCCTGAGCGACCCTCATATCCTGCTCAGGGTGAGGGTCACCGCGCCCTCGCACAGTCGGAGTATAATCTCCATGACTGGCCAAATGTGACATCACCATTTCTGTTATTTTCATGTTTCACCCTAAGTGTCAAAGGTTTCTTTGATTTATTTCCCATCCACAAGCTGTCAGTCCCAGACCCGAACTTGTTCTATAAGAACCTCAATTGATCCTAGGTCAGGGATACAAACTTGTTACGATAGTCTCTTTCTAAATTTCTATTGAAGAACATCTATCTTATGATCTTGTCTATCTTAGCGAAAAGCGTCTTTCTTTCCTATGCCCCCAAAAGATTCACAAACACCTACAAGGATCGGGCTATTCCTTAGAGAAATTACTTGCTTTATGGCAAGTTCATATAGTCTTGTTTTCCTATATGGTACTACATATATTTTATATCCTTAAGATCATCCCCAAATATCTAAATTTCATAATAGGTGTTTCAGACCCACCTCTATAAGTAACAATCTCAAATATTAACACTCAGTGACAGTATGATATATGTAGTCAATAACTCCTCAAACACCTTATTTTTCTAAAACAACTCAATGGACTGAAGGTTAATATGAAAGAGTATATATCAATAAGTAATTTCACTCAAGGAAACATGAAGAAACTCCCCAAATGCATCTAAAACTCTAATTTAAAGTGCATGGACAGATCTGGACATTCAGTGACAATATGATATAAGTAGTCAATAACTCTTCAAAATCCTCATTTTTCTAAAACAACTCCATGGATTGAAGTTTATATGAAAGAGTATATATTAACAAGTAATTTCACTCAAGGATACATGAAGAAACTCCCAAATGCATATTAAAACTCCAATTTAAAGTGCATGGACAGATCTGGACATTCAGTGACAATGTGATATAGGTAGTCAATAACTCTTCAAAACTCCTCATTTTTCTAAAACAACTCCATGGACTAAAGGTTAATATGAAATATTATATATCAACAAATAATTTCACTCAAGGAGACATGAAGAAACTCCCCAAATGCATCTTAAAACTCTAATTTAAAGTGCATGGACAGATCTGGACATTCAGTGACAAGTATGATATAGGTAGTCAATAACTCCTCAAACTCCTTATTTTTCTAAAACAACTCCATGGACAGAAGTTTAATATGAAAGAGTATATATCAACAAGTAATTTCACTTAAGTAAACATTAAGAAACTCCCCAAATGCATCCTAAAACTCTAATTTAAAATGCATTGACAGATCTGGACATTCAGTGACAAGTATGATATAGGTAGTCAATAACTCCTCAAAACTCCTTATTTTCTAAAACAACTCCATAAATTAAAGACCAATAGTATGTGTACAAGATAAACAAGCAAGGATACTCGCAAATGACCCTTATATCATACAAAAATCATGCAACAATACATGCAAAACACAAGAACACAGATCTGAAATTTGTTGCAGGTCCATATGAACAACAGCCATAAACCCCCAAAATCATCATAAAAATTCGAATTTTTCACAAGGATCTAAAGCCAACATGATGAAGGGTCTAACATCACCCAAATTCCACCAAAAGAGCTCAAGAAAACTCTCCCAAATCAAACCAAGAACTCGGATTTCTCATGAAAAACCAGATCTGGAAACTCCCAATAATCATTCATCAAACCACTACAAATACCAAAACAAAACACAACAAGAATCACAATCAAATCCTTGATATAGCAGCTCAACACAAGGCTCATAGAGTGGAGAAAATTCTATCTTAATGGCAGCAAAGAGGGGTATGATTTGTACCTCAACTCAAGCTTCAAAAGCTTGAGGAAGAACACTCTAAGAACAAGTGTAGAACAATCCACCACTTGAGCTTCAAGGCTGATTTCTCCTCTTATTTGGCCTTTGATCTTACATGCAACACTTGATCCACATTCCTCTCTTCCACAGCTTTGATTTGAGCTATTGAGCTTTAAATTTGGTCGAGAAATGAGGTAGTAATCTTAGAAAGAAGGTGGAGGAATATGGAGGTTTTTGCCATGGATGAGCTCCAAGCTCTCAAGGAGAAGAGGCAAAGAGGAGGGGAAGCTTATGGACGAAATTAGAAGGGGGTGGGGAGTATATAGTCTTGGGCAAATTGAAACATAAACCCACGCAAGTCTTCTAATTTGCACATAAGACCCACCTATGAATAGTAATTACATTACTTTAGCCACTTAATCACATCTAGCCACAATTTCACAATTAGTCACTAATGGCATCTCAATTTTCCATACTTAATCACAATTAAATTCTCAACATTCAAAGTCCAATCAAGTTCACTAATAATTCATCATCTTGGACTTAATTGGTCCTTAAAATTTAGGGCTATTACACGTCAATCGTCTCTATTTGTATACACTCGCCCTCTACGCAAAAGTATACATTCCCACTATCATGGTCGGTCACTGCCTTGGCTGTGGCCAAGAATGGGCATCCTAGTATGACGGGGGTATCGATCACCGATTCAGGGATCTCCATGTCCAATACAACAAAGTCCACGGGGAATTTCAGGCCCTGATTGGTGACGACCACGTCTCTCAACAACCCCTTCGGCCTCTTGATAGACCTATCAGCAAACTGAAGGACTATCCGACTACGATGGAGCAGGCCGAACTCGAATCGGTCGAGTAAGGCTGCCGGAAGGAGGTCGATAGAAGAGTCGTTGTCTAATAGAGTACGATCGAATGACTGCTCACTAATCTGGCATCTGACATATGGAGCTCCTGCATCAGATCTTTTGGCTGGCAGCTGGTTCTGAATGGCACAACATATGGCATGGGACAACACATGGATTTCTCCTCTAGTGTTCCGCCTCTTCCTACGTATGGGGGTCTTTTCTCTTAGGTTCTTTTGGAAAAGGGGGATGTGCTCAAGTGCCTCATGTAGAGTCAGCTGTATCTGAAATTTGTCTATCATCTGTTGGCTGAACTCTAATTGTTCCTTCTTTTTGGGATTTTCTGTTTTATTCCCCTTCACCAAGCGGAGTGCTTGAGGGAAGGGGACGAATGGGCCCTCCTCAGACAGAGGGCTAGGAGAAGGTTTCTGGGCATGTGAAGGACTGAAATCCATGCAAACATCATCATTCAATACACATGGACTTGAAATTGATGAAGAAACCTTTCCTTTATTCATTTTTTGTTCTTTTTCATAGTGTCCAGAGATACAGAAAATGGCAATACAGAAGGTTGGAATACATTTGGACTCAAAATGCGGGCATCAACACCACCCACAATATTCTCCTTCGTGGCCTCAGCACCGCGCTCTGGTTCTGTGTCAAAAATGGTGGCTTCAGCACCACTGTCTGCATCTGGTTTCACGACGGCCTCATCATCGTAGTATGGATCATCATTCTTGGTGGCATAGGCACCACCACCATCATTATTATTAGCGGTATCAGTACCGCTTCTCTCCTCATCTGGGGCTCTAGATTCTCCATGGTGGTGTCCCTCAGATGAGGTGCCGCCGGCTGGTTCCCTACCGCTCCTAAGTGACACAAAATGAGTATCAAACATAGAATGCATGTCATTCAAATAAGCACTAGGAGTGGTATCCTCTGTAGACTGTACCTTCTCAGACTTTCTCTTCAAGTTATTATGGTTCGACTCGCTCTGTGCAGGTATGGCAGCTTTTCCTTTTATTATGTCCCTCATTTCCTGCCGGAACTCATCCATTTCTCGCCGGAAGGATGCCTGCTGTTCGGAGAGCATGAGGGCGAGATCGTCAAGTGTTGGGTTCTCCAAGGTAGGTTCAGGAGAACCGGGAGTGTTCCCTTGCTGGAACTGAGGTTGCTGGTGAGACTGCGAGTACTACTGCTGGTAAGGCTGCTGCCGCTGCCTCCACTGTTGCCCCTGATAGGCAGGACGAGGATTCTGCTGGTAATGCTGCTGCGGTTGGGAATACTGGGGCTGCTGGTTTTGGCTACTATGACTGCCCTGAGCTGGAGGCTGCTGTTGGGAGGAGGCACCTCCGGTGGTCCAACGAAATTTTGGGTAATCACGACGAATCCCATCCTGCTGGGGGTACCGGTCGTACCATATCCCGTTAACTTCCATCAACGGCTCCTGCTCGAAGGGTAGAGGTGGTAGTGCTGCCAATGGCTGATCTGACTGATAGACCACCATATGAGTGCCATGAGATGGTGGTTGCTGTGAATAGTGTGGTAACTGTTGTACCGACACCTCCTGGACATGGTGAACGTGTCGATATGCGGGGGGTGGTGCGGTAGAACGACTCTCTCTGGACTCAGCCAGTGACCTGGGAGGCGGATGTAAACTGATTGTGCCTCCTGAATACTCAAGATGCGAGTCTTCATGTCACTCATGGTCTTAGCCAACTGGTCTATCTGTGCCAGACCTTGACCTTGCTTCTTCTCCAAAATTTCATTGCGGTCCAATTTTTCACTGATTATACCCATGTCAGCAGCTGATGATTCATCTTGTGCTTCTGTTGACGAAGTATGGTTCCCTACATCGATCCTGATAATGCGGTGATAAGAAGTATCTTATGGCGGGACTTTGGAGTTTGTGTAGATTCGGCCCTGGGACATCACTGTAGAATTTTCTTCCATCAGTTCATAGATGGCCCAGACCGCTTCTGCATCCTTGGAGAAATAAGATCCCCCACAAGAGGCGTTTACAAGCCCCTGCAGCTCCGATGTCAGCACACAAAAGAAACTTTGGACAAGATTGGGATGTGATATCTCATGGTGGGGACATCGATCTATGAGCTCTTTAAAACGATCCCAAGCTTCATGGAATTGTTCGTTGGAGATCATTGTGAAATTGCTGATCATTGCTCTTGCTGCATTTGTCCGGTCGAGTGGATAGTACTTGTTCAAGTACTCAGTCCGGAGTTGTTCCCAAGTTTTGATGTACCTCCCCAAATGTTTCAACCAATAGGCGACTCTATCAACCAAGGAGAACGGGAAGGCTATCATTTTGATGGTGTCCTCAGTCACAAACCTGTCATGGATTGTACTGCATATCATTTCAAACTCTTGCAGATGGAGGTGAGGTTCTTCGGTGGCTAGCCCGTGAAACTTGGGAAGTAGCTGAATGGTATGTGGGTGAAGCTCGAAGTCTCCATATATAGGAGGGAGGCGGATCCATCGGTGCGTGAGTGTTGCACCTGGATTGTGCAACTGCCTCATGGTTCTCGGGGGCGGCCTCTCCTGGTTCGATTCTCCTCCTTCGCCTGCCGTGTCTAGTATATCACTGCCCTCAGGTCTGTCTTCTCTGCCTTCATGCATTTCCCTCATGATTTCACCCATGAACACTCCTTGGTCTCGAATCTGTCTCTGCATGGTTTCCAGGGAAGCTAACAGTGAATTGTTGATGGCAGCTTGATCATATATATAGGGAGGTGGTCTCTGCTCATCTGGGTGTTCATCTCTGCCTTCCATCTCGAGGGTTTCTACAAAGTCAAAAGAATCCATCTCAGGTGCCGTCAAATGCTCTAAACTCGGTTCTCCACTAAACTCTGACACCTCTAGACTGATAGAAGAAGAAGGGTGGTCGAGGGGGAACATGGTGGATGTAAACGCAGGCTCGGAGAGTGGGGTCTGGACTCCCCGAAGCTGACCTAGATGAGAAGGGAGGAGTGATCGATAGCGGTGCCACCAGACGTGGCCTAAGGGATCTCCTTCCCATCATCTTGATCTAGAGAGAAGTGCGGATGAGATCTGGAATGCAAACAGGATGTGAATACAAACCCCCTATTCACCTATGCAACTCTTGAGATGATGACCGTAAAGGTTCGGTCTTTTATCTTATCAAATTTTATTAGGTGATCAGTCAATCTATCAGAGCGTTAGAGCGAGCTGTTAGGAACCCTATTTTCCTAGCTGTCTGTCCCGATCCACGTTAGATCTTTCCCAGCCAGTATGAATTGCGGAGTGTAATCCAGTTGTTCCCACTAATTCACTCTGCTAAGGACGCCGCGGTCCGCTTTACCGGTTACCGGAGAGATCCTCATTGGAGAACGACTAACCGCGATCACTAGTCAACCAAAATTTTAGGCGTGGCTCTATCCTAGTGTCGGGTCATTCTCTCGTTGCAGATAAAGTAAACAAGGAGGGGGTTACTCTCCCCAAGACAAAATTTTTGGTGGGATGAATTTTAAGGTCAAGTTTGCATTAACAATTCCAATTATGGTTTTCACCTTTTTAGGTATTTTTTTGAATAAAAGACAACGCCTAACGAATATTCCGATCTCCTGGTTATTTTAAGTCCAATAAAATGGGGGAGGAAGTCGGAAAAGTCGATGCGCGATCAAACACAATGATGCATGCAGAGATAGAAATGCGTACCTTGCTCTAGCACTCTACATGCAGGGTGATCCGCGCGTAAATATAAACACATGAACAAAACTACCTATACGATGCACGGAGAAACCAACCCTAGATGAGAAACTTCTATTAATTTGCAACATAAACCCACAAAAGTCTTCTAATTTGCACATAAGTCCCACCTATGAATAGTAATTACATTACTTTAGCCACTTAATCACATCTAGCCACAATTTCACAATTAGCCACTAATGGCATCTCAATTTCCCATACTTAATCACAATTAAATTCTCAACATTCAAAGCCCAATCAATTTCACTAATAATTCATCATCTTGGACTTAATTGGTCCTTAAAATTTAGGGCTGTTACACGTCAATCGTCTCTATTTGTATACTCTCGCCCTCTACATGAAAGTACACCTTCCCACTATCATGGTCGGTCACTGCCTTGGCTGTGGTCAAGAATGGGCATCCTAGTATGATGGGGGTATCGGTCACCGATTCAGGGATCTCCATGTCCAATACAACAAAGTCCATAGGGAATTTCAGGCCCTGATTGGTGACGACGACGTCTCTCAATAACTCCTTCGGCCTCTTGATAGACCTATCAGCAAACTGAAGGACTGTCCGACCCCGATGGAGCGGGCCGAACTCAAATCAGTCGAGTAAGGCTGTCAGAAGGAGGTTGATAGAAGAGCCGCTGTCTAATAGAGTACGATCGAATGACTGCTCACTAATCTGGCATCTGACATATGGAGCTCCTGCATCAGATCTTTTGGCTAGCAACTGGTTCTGAATGGCACAACATATGGCACGGGTCAGCACATGGATTTCTCCTCTAGTTTTCCGCCTCTTCCTACGTATGGTGGTCTTTTCTCTTAGGTTCTTTTGGAAAAGGGGGATGTGCTCAAGTGCCTCATGTAGAGTCAACTGTATCTGAAATTTGTCTATCATCTGTTGGCTGAACTCTAACTGTTCCTTCTTTTTGGGATTTTCTGTTTTATTCCCCTTCACCGAGCGGAGTGCTTGAGGGAAGGGGACGGATGAGCCCTCCTCAGACAGAGGGCTAGGAGAAGGTTTCTGGGCCTATGAAGGACTGAAATCCATGCAAACATCATCATTCAGTACACATGGACTTGAAATTGATGAAGAAACCTTTCCTTTATTCATTTTTTGGTTCTTTTTCATAGTGTCTAGAGATACAGAAAATGGCAATACAGAAGGTTGGAATACATTTGGACTCAAAATGCGGGCATCAACACCACCCACAATATTCTCCTTCGTGGCCTCAGCACCGCGCTCTGGTTCTGTGTCAAAAATGGTGGCTTCAGCACCACTGTCTGCATCTGGTTTCACAACGGCCTCAGCACCGTCGTCTGGATCATCATTCTTGGTGGCATCGGCACCACCACCATCATCATTATTATTAGCGGTATCAGTACCGCTTCTCTCCTCATCTGGGGCTCTAGATTCTCCAAGGTGTTGTCCCTCAGATGAGGTGCCGTCGGCTGGTTCCCTACCGATCCTAAGTGACACAAAATGAGTATCAAACATAGAATGCATGTCATTCAAATAAGAACTAGGAGTGGTATCCTCTGTAGACTGTACCTGCTCAGACTTTCTCTTCAAGTTATTATGGCTCGACTCGCTCTGTGCAGGTATGGCGGCTTTTCCTTTTATTATGTCCCTCATTTCCTGCCGCAACTCATCCATTTCTCACCGGAAGGATGCCTGCTGTTCGGAGAGCATGCGGGCGAGAACGTCAAGTGCTGGGTTCTCCAAGGCAGGTGCAGGAGAACCAGGAGTGTTCCCTTGCTGGAACTGAGGTTGCTGGTGAGACTGGGAGTACTGCTGTTGGTAAGGCTGCTGCCGTTGCCTCCACTGTTGCCCCTGATAGGCAGGACAAGATTCTGCTGGTAATGTTGCTATGGTTGGGAGTACTGGGGCTGCTGGTTTTGGCTACTATGATTGCCCTGAGCTGGAGGCTGTTGTTGGGAGGAGGCACCTCCGGTGGTCCAACGGAATCCTGGGTAATCACGATGAATCCCAGCCTGCTGGGGGTACCGGTCGTACCATATCCCATTGACTTCCATCAACGGCTCCTGCTCGAAGGGTGGAGGTGGTAGTGCTGCCAATGGCTGATCTGACTGATAGACCACCATATGAGTGTCATGAGATGGTGGTTGCTGTGAATAGTGTGGTAACTGTTGTACCGGCACCTCTAGGCTCTCTTCAATGCGTTTTGACATGCAAAAAGGGTGAAGGGGACCAGGGCAAACTACATGGACCCCGCGGAAGTGCGAAAAGGCTCGATGGACGGTGGTATGGCAAAAGGGAAACTTGGCCGGAGGTGCGCTCCGGCGAGGCGATCGTGGAGGGCGATATAGCGATCGGCGAGGGGATCTAAGGGGTCTGCGCTAATCCTACGACTACAAGGACTACAAAAAGAGGGAAAATAAGAAGGGAGATGTGGGTACCTCGATGGCCGAAATCAGAGGAGAAGAACCTTGACGTCGATGGTCGGTGGAGATGGTGGAGACCGCTTTGGTTCACGTCGCTACTCGCCAACAGTGTTGGGAGGAAGCCTGTCACACTCTCTCGCTAAAGCACGCGAAAGGAGGGGCTGAAATCGGTCCAAGAGGGTTCAAACTTGAGCTCAAAGGTGGTGGGTCTGATATATACATGGTGATAGCATCTCCTTCAAGCGAGGTCCACACGCGAATGATGGAGATATGGTGAGATTGGAGCGCTCGGCGTGGATCAGTGATGATCAAGGAAGGAGTTCCAAGAAGGAAGCGAGGCCCGAGGGAGAAGGGATCGAGCTCCAAAAATCCGCGGAGTTGGGCAAAAAATCGGGTGTCAGAAGGCTGGCAGGCCTCGGTCAGGGAGTTGACCGAGGTCAACTAGCGACCGGTGCTGGTTGTGAAGGATATTGTGAATCCTTAAGCGCATCATGGAAGCGTGTTGATCGCATCGTATGCGATCGGAGCAACTAGTCGTACTAGATGCTAGATGCAGTGGAAATTAAAAATTTAACTTTAAAGATGAAACCACATGATCACGAGAACACTTCTCGGATCGTTTCATCAAACCACAAAGTACAAGGAATACCTCTTGAAGCGTGGTTGTGACCGCGAGATCCCAAAGTAGAGATCCTCCTATCTTAAGTCCGACCCACGGAGAATGCGCTTGCGGGCACGATGATGAGTCGCGTCCTTCCCGCAATCCTTTGACGAAGATCCAAGCGAAACCGAAATGCTCTCCTTCCTAATACACAAAGTGGACGGCCACTTGAATATTAAGGAGAGCCCACACGAGAATGAGAGAGAGAGAGAGAGAGTAGAGTTCTTCAACTCAAGAATGTTGTCACTTGGAAAGGCTACCCTAGCCCTCCTTTTATACTAGTTTAGGATCCAATGGATCTCAATCCATGGGACACATGGATCCAAGGGCTATGCTTGGTCCATGATAAATCAATGGCTATGATTGTTGTTGGTTAAAACCAACAACATCAATTTAAATATTAATTAATCAAGAGATAATATGATAAATGAAGTGGAGTTAACCAACCACCTAAAAAAGGGGGGGCGTCACCCATGAACAATTCATGGGTGACGCCACCTATGAAGGTGGTTATTTGCTCCATTTTATTTATCTTATTATTCCTTAATTAATCACAACAAATATTCACAAAAATAATTCCAAATTAATTTGTGAATATTTTAATCTTGCCATTGAATATTATGTGAATCATATTCACAACCCAAACTAATTAGTAAATTGCATTTCCAATTAATTAACAAATGTGAATCCAATCCACATTATTAATTAACAAATGCTATTTACATAAATTCTCTCTCTTATATATGTATATTATAAATCATATTTATAACACACATATATCATGGATAGTGTTATCCACATTCTCTTAATCCTTGATAATTAAATCCAATTTAATTATCTTAGATAATCATTTTTCATAATATGAATCATATTCATATTTAAGCTTGATAATTAAATCACATTTAATCATCAAGTCCTTGCTTGGATATTTCATCAAAAGGAATTATTCTTGAACCCATTCAATAATAATGTGCTTTCTCCGCAGATACTTGGAGATAAGGACATGGCGATTGTATTATTCCATGTATAGTGACTTGGATGTTGAGATATTATCTCAAATCCAGATCGAACGAACCTCCCACAGATGCTTGATTAAATCAAGACCGCAAATCCAATCTTCTCATTGAATCTGAATCCCATTCAGACCAATGTCCAACACTTGGACTAAGATCGGACTGCTTCCCTACTGAAAGGAGTCACTAAAATCCAAACCTGTTTCATCACTCCCTCGGAATGGAAGCGTCATGGATATACAATCGTTTATGATCACATCACCCTTCAGGTATTCCCAATACCTGTACATCCTACATACTGGAAGACCCATGATCAACCCGAAGATCAAGATCATTTTATACTGTCTTCTTCAGGGTTTAATCATTAAGTTTCTCAATCTTGGTCATTGGGATTTGGTATCGATCATATGCTTTCCCAAAGCATATATCATACCTTCAAATTCATGTCATGCTTCCAAAGCACGACGACCATGCATGGAATTTGATCGGTCCCAATACCTCATGAGTGAGCTCATGTCTTCCGGTTCACAAGTGAACCTGTATGATCCCTTTGAGAGATCATATTGCTCATATACCCTTATATGCACACCAGCTCGCCGGTGTATAGACCTTGGTTAGGTCATCAATCTATTGGTCTGCCAAATGTACATACTTAGATATATAGCAATATATCTGTCTCCGGTCAGAGGATGCGTGCCTATGCTGTGACAGCATTCAACATATGACTTAGGTTATCTCGATCTCGTCAGGTCAACCCATTGACCTAACTAATCTGACACCTCCGAATCACAATTCCCATGCAGAGGACCTGCATCAAGAGGTCGGTCATATATCAGCCTATGTGAGAAAGGATTGTCATCTCCTACTCAGGCTGGAGATCTCCACTTGACAATCATTTGACGGTGCTTGATGAGTCCTCTATCTAACTCTTTAGATATTCATCCAAACACCAGCCTCTATGATTCACTTAATGAAACAACAGCTATATGATCATCAAGCTGGCCATGGTACATAACCCTAATTGTACAGAGGGACCTTATAGTGCATTCATTCATATAATTTCAGAAAGGGAGTGAAACATCAATAACTTTTATTGATAAACTTAAATATTACAATAACATTTATGGTAAGAATGGTTCGCCCAGGGCTCACAAGTCTAACAATCTCCCACTAGCCCTCAGAACCATTCAGGTACAATCCGTAAACCCATACTCATTACATGCTGGTCAAAAACCTTCTGTGTCAGAGGTTTGGTAAGAGGATCAGCAATGTTGTCGGCAGAGGCCACCTTGGTGATGATGATATCACCACGCTTTTGAATCTCCCGAATGATGTGGTATTTCCTTTCCACGTGCTTGCTCTTCTGATGGCACCTGGGCTCCTTTGCTTGGGCAATGGCTCCAGTGTTATCGCAGAGTAACGGGACGGGAGTATCAGAGGAAACTACGCCAAGCTCCGAGATGAACTTGCGCAACCACACCGCCTCCTTTGCAGCATCCGATGCGGCAATGTATTCGGCTTCTGTTGTTGAATCTACCATAGTGTCCTGCTTCTTGCTTCTCCAGCTCACATCACCACCGTTCAACAGGAATACAAACCCTGATGTCGACTTTTGATCATCAATATCTGACTGGAAGTCTGAATCTGTATATCCCAAGACTTGGAGATCACCATCCCCATAGACCAAGATGTAATCTTGCGTCCGTCTTAGATATTTGAATACGTTCTTTACTGCATTCCAGTGTTTCTCTCCATAGCAGGATTGGTAACGACTTACCACTCCCACTGCATGGCAGATGTCTGGCCTAGTACACATCATGGCATACATCAAGCTTCCTACGGCTGATGCATAAGGGCATCCAGCCATGGCCTTCTTTTCCTCAACACTTTGAGGAGCCATCCCTTTGGACAGATGGATACCATGTCCTAAGGGTAGGAATCCTTTCTTCGAACCATCCATGCAGAATCGTTCAAGAATCTTCTTGATGTATCCATGTTGTGATAATCCCAATATTCTCTTTTCTCGGTTTCTGAACAACTTCAGGCCTAAGATGTAAGAGGCTTCTCCAAGATCTTTCATCTCGAAGGTATGGGATAGCCAAATCTTCACACTGGTCATCATTCCTGTATCATTCCCAATGATAAGGATATCATCTACATAAAGCACGATAAACACAATGGCGCTCCCACTAAGCTTCTTGTACACACAAGGTTCATCAGGGTTTTGCACAAAATCATAACTCTTTATGGTTTCGTCAAATCTGATGTTCCAGCTACGAGAAGCTTGTTTGAGCCCATAGATGGATTTCTTCAGCTTGCATACTTTACCATCCTCAGCTATGAAGCCCTGGGGCTGCTCCATATAGATATCCTCTTCGAGGTATCCATTGAGGAAAGCCGTCTTGACGTCCATCTGCCAGATGTCGTAGTCAAGATATGCAGCTATTGCCAGCAGTGTCCTGATGGACTTAAGCATGGCCACAGGAGAGAATGTATCATCGTAGTCGATGCCTTCTCTCTGTGTGTAGCCCTTGGCCACGAGCCGTGCCTTGAAAGTCTCTACTTTCCCATCAGGTCCCCTCTTTCTCTTGAAGATCCATTTACACCCAATGGGTTTTACCCCTTTAGGTGGATCCTCTAGGGTCCATACACCATTCTTATGCATGGAGTCAATCTCTGACTTCATTGCTAGCATCCATCTATCCATGTCATGATCCGCAAGTGCTTCATCGTATGAAGAAGGATCATTGTCAGTCTCACCTGACACATGGAATCCATACCTTTCAGGTGGTGGAACCACCCTCGAACTCCTTCGAAGAGGTATGGGTGTTTCATCTTCATTTATTTCTTCAGTTTCTGGTTCAGGAATCTCAGAATCCTCAGGGGATTCAATGAGCTCCTCTACTTCATTCTTGTCTTGACCTTTAAGGAAATCATCCTCCAGAAATTTCACATCCCTAGAGACAAAAACCTTTTGGGTCTCAGGGTCATAAAGCTGGTATCCAATACCATCTTTAACATACCCAATGAAGTAGCACTCACGAGTGCGAGATTCTAGCTTACTTGCGTCCACGTTCTTCGCATGAACCAAGCATCCCCAAACCCTCAAGTGATTGACACTAGGTTTGGTTCCATACCAGAGCTCGTGAGGAGTCTTTGGTATAGACTTGCTAGGAATCTTGTTTAGGATATATATTGCAGTCTCTACTGCATATCCCCAGAAACTAAGAGGTAAATGTGCTTTACTCATCATTGAACAGACATGTCCATGATGGTCCTGTTGCGTCTTTCAGCAACACCATTAAGTTGGGGAATTCCAGGAGGAGTGAGATTGGAGACAATTCCACTCTCTTTAAGGTATTCCTTGAATTCATCTGAGAGGTATTCACCACCTCGGTCAGATCGAATACGTTTAATCTTCCTGTCGGCTTGGTTCTCAACCAAAGCCTTAAACTCTTTGAACTTTTCAAAGGTTTCAGATTTATGACGTAGCAGGAAGATAAACCCATATCGCGAATGGTCATCGATAAACGTCAAATAATATCGATATCCATTTCTAGTCGCGGTATTGAAGGGACCACATACACCAGTATGTATTAGGTCGAGAATACCCTCGCATCTCGTAACCTTGTTACGGAAAGGCATCCTGGTCATTTTACCTCGAATACAATGTTCACAGGTAGGTAAAGTTTGAACCTGTAGAGAATCTAAAGGTCCATCCTTTATCAATCTATTGGTCCTATCAACAGATAAATGACCGAGCCTTTGATGCCAAATCATATTCAAATGATTTCCATTCTCCCTGGATCTCTTGGGGTTTTTATTATCAGTGGTAGTGACATTTATGATACATTCATTAATGCACAATTCATAGAGTCCACCAGAAGTCAAAACACCTTCCGCAACAAATTTATCATATTGATTAATGACTAATTTATTACAGAACAGGAAGGAGTACCCATATCTAACAAGTTTAGACACAGATATCAAGTTCCTCCTGACCTCGGGTACATAAAGACACTCTTTAAGTACTAGGACTCGACCACTAGATAACGACAGTCTGCATGTCCCGATGGCGACTGCCGCAACACTTGCATCAGATCCCATCTGGATAACTATCTCCCCATGCTCCAGATTCCTAGTTTCCTGAAACAAATGCAACGAATGGCATACATGAACAGAAGCACCAGAATCTATAACCCAACTTCCTTCTCGTCCAACGAGAAAGCTAGTTTCAATGATGAAAGTAGATTTCATACCTGCTGGGGCTTTACCTTTGTCAGTGGACTTCAGGTAGTCTGGGCAGTTACGCTGCCAGTGCCCCGGCTTCTTGCAGTGGTGACAGACATCGGTCTTTTTCGATGTCATCAGTGTGGAAGCACTAGAAGATGAACCAACTCCTTGATTCTTCTTCTTTCTCTTCGAGGCTGGGCCCTTCTGAGAACCTTGCTTTCGCCCGCGCTTTCCTCTCACTTGTGCAACCATTGCACTAGCAGAGGGGCCGTCCTTTTTCATGACGTCTTCTGCAGACTTCAACGCAGCTAACAACCCAGCGTTTGTGAAGTCACCTTTGTTCATGTGGTAAGACACAACAAAGTTGTTGAAAGACTCAGGGAGTGACAAGAGAATGAAATCAGCTTGCATTTCAGAATCCAAGTAGGCTCCCAGGGTTTCCAGCTCAGAGAGGTACCCAAACATTTTGAGTACATGTTCTCTGACAGAGGTCCCTTCCTGCATCTTGCAGCGAATAAGCTCTTTCATCACATTGTAACGCTGTGTGCGGTTTATGTCACCGAACATTTCTTTCAGATTCAGCATAATCTCTTGGCAATTGTTCATTTCCACATGTTGCTTCTGAAGCACATTGGACAATGACCCAAGGATGTAACACCTTGCCAGATTATGGTCTTCATCATATTTATCATTATATGATTTATCTTCATCAGTCACAGGGTTTGCTATCTTGTCCTTGCCAAGCACGTAGGAGATGCGCTCTGCAGAGAGAACAAGATCCAAATTTCGGATCCAATCCGAATAATTTGGTCCGGTCAACTGGTTGACCTCTAGAAGCCTGCTAAGTGGGTTCATGGACTTCATTTTCTGAAATTAAGAATGCACTATATTAGAATAATTATATATTCATTTTGAGAATAATTTGATTAAGGCATTTTAAATCAAATTTGTCCTGCCATGTCGACTTTGAAAGATTATTCCCTTATTTTTCTTTCAAAGTAAGAGATATACTTACCTCTATATCTCAAGCAAGATCTGGGATCTCCTCTCTATCCTTATCACATCCCAATAATATGATAACCTGTGACTCGAATAAGAGAAGCGGGAACACATTCCGCCTTGCAAGTCCAACTTGCATTTCCCAATTCGGTCTTTAACACCCGGGCCCACCACCCCTAAGATGATGTTGACCTGTTGTTAATTGAACCAACCGTCAACATGCTTAATACTCGCTATACGCAATCCAATATCGCCCCAATAATATGAGGACCCGATATTGGGGTCACTACGTATACGACCTTACTCTTTCGAGAAGCAAAGAACCCGATCCAATTAAATCATGCACAGGATCTGTCACTTTGGACAGGCGTCTCCTATACACAACAACTGACGACGAAATCCTTTGCCTTGACGGGAGACCATGGATGTCACTTATGTGATCCTCCACCTCATATTCAAATTTTATAATTAATTATCGTGAATCACATTCACATAATTAATTCTTCCAAGGGAAATACACATCTATTCAAAATAGAGTGTTTATTGGATATAATTAATTTAATCACATTAAATTAATCATTAATCCAATCATCAACAAACATGTCTTTTACTTGAATAGTAGGTATATTCTCAAAATACGTATTATTCGAATTTTAATAATTAGAAAAATACATATTGTCTGTCTCCGGTATTATACAGTCCCTACCCGCTGTCATGGCCAGTACCGACGAGAGTGGGACGGACCACATACGTTGCAACCCGCGACCCCAATGCTCTCCGACTAGGCACCACATCCGCCTCGGGAAAGGATAATACCAGATAGACCATCATGTACTTTGAGATGTTCATCGGTTTTTCAACCGAAATTATACCATATAATATAAATCAAAACATTTTTGATTATAAGGAGATTTGCTAGACAAATCCCCAATCCTATTCAAGCAAAAAAAAGGGTTTTTCATGTAAAAGTTGTCCTACAACTATTGTAGGATAAACTATAGTTTTCATGAAAGCAATGTTTGTTGATGAAACAATGATCAAGATCTAATATCTCATCATTGTAGTTTAGGCAAGTGTCATTCAATGAAATAATTATTTCTTTAAATATTTCACAAATATTTATCACTAATTATTCCAGAAAATTAACAATTAATTTTCATCATGATAATTGAATGACACATCACAAGGTTCAAGATCAAAATTGTTAATTTCCAGCAGTGACCCCCAATCACTAAAATTAACTTATCTTGATCAATTTAAATCCAAAAAATGCAAACTCAGTTTCCAAAGATTGCCTATTTGATTTATTAAAGAACCCAAGTGATAATTCATGCATTTCAAGGCGGATTAAAACCGTAATCATCTCATTAATTACGTTCAAATCCGCAGTTCCCGCAACAGTGAATATAGTCATATTCAAAAAGCCATATCTTGAGCAAATAAAGTCCAAATTTAGTAAACTCAAGTCCTATGGTTTCCTTGTTTAATGGGGAACAAAATCCAATTGAAAATTTCGTGTTTAAACATTTTAAACAGTACAGAAAAATTCAATTAGACAGAGGTACGAAAATTGAAATGCAGTAAAAATTTCGCAACCCTTTCAAGAACCAAATCGTCTAAGGTGTACGGATCATATCCAAAACCTTATTCAACCTGGCTCTGATACCACTTGAAGGATATTGTGAATCCTTAAGCGCATCACAGAAGCGTGTTGATCGCATCGTATGCGATCGGAGCAACTAGTCGTACTAGATGCTAGATGCAGCGGAAATTAAAAATTTAACTTTAAAGATGAAACCACATGATCACGAGAACACTTCTCGGATCGTTTCATCAAACCACAAAGTACAAGGAATACCTCTTGAAGCGTGGTTGTGATCGCGAGATCCCAAAGTAGAGATCCTCCTATCTTAAGTCCGATCCACGGAGAATGCGCTTGCGGGCACGATGATGAGTCGCGTCCTTCCCGCAATCCTTTGACGAAGATCCAAGCGAAGCCGAAATGCTCTCCTTCCTAATACACAAAGTGGACGGCCACTTGAATATTAAGGAGAGGCCACACGAGAATGAGAGAGAGAGAGAGAGAGTAGAGTTCTTCAACTCAAGAATGTTGTCACTTGGAAAGGCTACCCTAGCCCTCCTTTTATACTAGTTTAGGATCCAATGGATCTCAATCCATGGGACACATGGATCCAAGGGCTATGCTTGGTCCATGATAAATCAATGGCTATGATTGTTGTTGGTTAAAACCAACAACATCAATTTAAATATTAATTAATCAAGAGATAATATGATAAATGAAGTGGAGTTAACCAACCACCTAAAAAAGGGGGGGCGTCACCCATGAACAATTCATGGGTGACGCCACCTATGAAGGTGGTTATTTGCTCCATTTTATTTATCTTATTATTCCTTAATTAATCACAATAAATATTCACAAAAATAATTCCAAATTAATTTGTGAATATTTTAATCTTGCCATTGAATATTATGTGAATCATATTCACAACCCAAACTAATTAGTAAATTGCATTTCCAATTAATTAACAAATGTGAATCCAATCCACATTATTAATTAACAAATGCTATTTACATAAATTCTCTCTCTTATATATGTATATTATAAATCATATTTATAACACACATATATCATGGATAGTGTTATCCACATTCTCTTAATCCTTGATAATTAAATCCAATTTAATTATCTTAGATAATCATTTTTCATAATATGAATCATATTCATATTTAAGCTTGATAATTAAATCACATTTAATCATCAAGTCCTTGCTTGGATATTTCATCAAAAGGAATTATTCTTGAACCCATTCAATAATAATGTGCTTTCTCCGCAGATGCTTGGAGATAAGGACAGGGCGATTGTATTATTCCATGTATAGTGACTTGGATGTTGAGATATTATCTCAAATCTAGATCGAACGAACCTCCCACAGATGCTTGATTAAATCAAGACCGCAAATCCAATCTTCTCATTGAATCTGAATCCCATTCAGACCAATGTCCAACACTTGGACTAAGATCGGACTGCTTCTCTACTGAAAGGAGTCACTAAAATCCAGACCTGTTTCATCACTCCCTCGGAATGGAAGCGTCATGGATATACAATCGTTTATGATCACATCACCCTTCAGGTATTCCCAATACCTGTACATCCTACATACTGGAAGACCCATGATCAACCCGAAGATCAAGATCATTTTATACTGTCTTCTTCAGGGTTTAATCATTAAGTTTCTCAATCTTGGTCATTGGGATTTGGTATCGATCATATGCTTTCCCAAAGCATATATCATACCTTCAAATTCATGTCATGCTTCCAAAGCACGACGACCATGCATGGAATTTGATCGGTCCCAATACCTCATGAGTGAGCTCATGTCTTCCGGTTCACAAGTGAACCTGTATGATCCCTTTGAGAGATCATATTGCTCATATACCCTTATATGCACACCAGCTCGCCGGTGTATAGACCTTGGTTAGGTCATCAACCTATTGGTCTGCCAAATGTACATACTTAGATATATAGCAATATATCTGTCTCCGGTCAGAGGATGCGTGCCTATGCTGTGACAGCATTCAACATAGGACTTAGGTTATCTCGATCTCGTCAGGTCAACCCATTGACCTAACTAATCTGACACCTCCGAATCACA
This sequence comes from Ottelia alismoides, assembly GCA_037367405.1. NCBI lineage: Eukaryota > Viridiplantae > Streptophyta > Magnoliopsida > Alismatales > Hydrocharitaceae > Ottelia > Ottelia alismoides. The sequence continues at coordinate 754,969 of JAZKJV010002146.1, forward strand.
ATTCCCATGCAGAGGACCTGCATCAAGAGGTCGGTCAGATATCAGCCTATGTGAGAAAGGATTGCCATCTCCTACTCAGGCTGGAGATCTCCACTTGACAATCATTTGACGGTGCTTGATGAGTCCTCTATCTAACTCTTTAGATATTCATCCAAACACCAACCTCTATGATTCACTTAATGAAACAACAGCTATATGATCATCAAGCTGGCCATGGTACATAACCCTAATTGTACAGAGGGACCTTATAGTGCATTCATTCATATAATTTCAGAAAGGGAGTGAAACATCAATAACTTTTATTGATAAACTTAAATATTACAATAACATTTATTGTAAGAATGGTTCGCCCAGGGCTCACAAGTCTAACAGGTTGGTCCACGTGGACCAACAAAAAAAAACTGGTCAAAATTATTTGAAAAATTAAAATAAATTAATAAATGATTTTATTAATTTTAGGTTATAAAATTAAAAATGTTTCTTATTTTATAAAAATTTTATAGTGATTTTTATTTATTTTTTTGAGGTATAAAAATACAAGTTACCTTTTTAGGCCTATATAGGTATATATATCTATATATTTTAATATTTTATTTTTATTTTTATTTATTTTATTTTATTAATTTTATTTATTATTTTATAAATTTACAACTTATTTTTTGGGATGTAAGTATATTTTTATTTTATTTTTTTGATGTGTTTTGTACATTTAATAAATTAAGGGTATGTATATTATAGGTATAAGTATAGGTATTTTACCTAGGTGTGAAATATAAGTAGTTTATTTTAAAGTTTCCTTTAGTATTTTATTTTTGTTTTGATATACACACATACTATAAATAATATATACAAATTTACAAAAATTTAAAATTATGGAAATAATGAATAATAAATAAAATGAATATTTTAATCAGTATAGGTATACTATAGGGGTCCAAAACTCAACTTTCAAACTGTAGCTCCGCAAAATATGAAACCACCTCCATTAAATAGCTTATTTAAAATTATATTCAATTAAAGGTGAGTTTGATACTTTTTGATCTTTTATCTGGGAGATATAAGTATGTGAGCTTTTACAATTAAATGTGGTATTATGGCCCTTATCTCCCCCTACTTTATTCCTTGTCGACCTATTCATCGAGATGCCTAGGTCTCGGGGTTTTAGGTCATAAAATATTTACAATATTTTATTAATTTTCTTTACTTTTCTTTATTTGATAATTTTGGCTTTAAAAATTGTATTTTATACACTATTTGTACACACATGCATGGATGCTAAAATGTATGAATTAAGGGAATTTACATGCATTTGCCAGGGTTTTTGAGGCCAAATGGTAGAATAAAGATGATAAAATGTGGATTCATCATCCCCCTATACTTTTCTTTTGCTAGTCCCTAGCAAACACTTATGTAATAAGTGCAGAAAAGAAAATAAAGAAAAGAAAAAGAAGAAAGATGGATTGGTTTCAATTATCAAACTTGTCTTTACAAAATCAAAGTTTGGAGCTTAAGTCGGACCTTTGGAATTTTAATGCGGGCGGAACCTTAGTGAGAACTAGATTTGAAATCCAACAGCCTTCGGGAATCCCAAAACTCTGCTTAAGTCTCCTCAATAGCCAGGTCAGAATACTTCAACTCATACGCAAACCCTTATGACTATGAATCTGACTTGCACAATGTAAGTGATGGTGGCTCTCCTCAACTGAAATGACAAAGAGACTGACTTCTCCATTGATCGGACGGTCCGGAGCAACAACCATCCGACCCCCTTGATCGGACGGTTCGGAGCATGCCACATCGCCATTCGCACAGAGCTCCAGGGAGCCGTTGGATTCATCCTGATCCAACGACGCTTGATCGCCCACGTGTCCACGTACCCGAGTTCCAGAGACCGTTGGATCGAACTTGATCCAACGGGTCGCCGCACGCCACGCGCCTGTCATCCACAGCCGTTGGATCTTCAATTGATCCACGGTCCAGAACGCTTCCATGTTGCGTACTCCGAGCCTCTTCCCCGACCATCAGGCTCGGATCCCCCGAAGCTAGCCGAGCCGAGTCCGAGTCGAGTCCGAGCCTCCAGAGTCTCTCGAGCCTCATCCTGAGCCTCCAAAGTCCACCAATCCTGGGACCCCCACGTGGTTTGCACGTGCAGCTTGGGTATTTTGCAGCGAGGCCCTTGGAGGTTGTCATATTTGCATTCCAGTCCCTACGAGGAGCCCCCACGTGAGGCGCACGTGTTCTTTGGGTATTTTGCGTACATACCCCCTTCATTATAGGTAATTGCATATTCGTCCCTGTCAGCATGTTTAATTTTTATCAAATTTATTTCTTGTAATTGCAGTTAGGGCCTTGTCTTTGCACACATCTTTAGGCATTCATTTTAAATCATTTTTCAAGTTTGAAAAGTGCATTGTGTAGATTAATTTGTCCTCTTGCATATGTGATACTTGTCATATTTTTGTGATAACAGTGGATTTTGTTATTAATTAATTGGTGGAATTTTGTCATATTTTGCCCATTTATGCCTTTTAATTTGTAGTAATTTCTCTGTGACTCCAAAAATCACTAAAAATTCTCATTAGACCTAGGAAAATTAAGTCTACATTATGTCCAAAAGTCATCTCATTTGTATGCACCCCGAGGCCTAAATAAATCATTTAGTGATTTCCATTATTAATTTTTAATAGGTCCATTTCACATAGAAATTTAGGTTTATCAATTTTCCTAGATTCTTTACATTTTGACCTATCTAGAATAATTTTTATATCTGAAAATATTGTGATTTGGTATTTATTAAAATTAATTTAGTTAAAATTACCTTGCATTCATTTTTAATTCACAGTAAATTCATATAGTGTCAGAAAATTCTAAAAAAAATTAGATTAGCTTAATTTCATTGAATTTCACCATTTAGCTAAATGTCATAATTTTTGGACTTGATTTGATCACTTATCAGATTTAACTTGTAAATTGGCCTGATTTTGCATGTGTCTTGCATAAAATATATTGAATAAGACCAAAAAAATATCTTCTGAAAATCCGACCTTGGAAATTTGCTTAAAGTCTATTTAAGGAGATAGCTGCCTCCCTTAGTTTGACCTTGGGCTTGCCCAAGTAAAATAAATTTGCCGCTCGAAATTAATTTGACTTTAATTGAAAGTGGTTTTTGATCAGCTCTTATTATCCGACTGCAACGAACCATACGACAATTAATCTGACCACTAATTTGATTAAATTAACAAGGGTAGTAAGACGCTCTTCAAAATGTCACTGTTGCCAGTGAGGCGCGGCTTAAGTGGATTGTAGTTAATTTTTAAGAGTCTGATTTTCCATCCTCAGGTAGTCTGATCCTTGGATTTCTTTGAATATTTTTCTGTTCCTGAAATTTTGTATTTTTGTGTTGTTCTCTATGTGACCTCAATTTGTTTTTTTGAGAGGAACACGAGGAGTCGAAGATGCTTCGAGGAATGTGTATCTGTGAACTTGTTGAGAAATTGTGAGCAATTGTAATTTTTCCTTTTTTATTATTTTTGTATTATTTCCAGCGGTTCCTGTTTGGGTTCTCGCGTGTGTAAACCCTCGGGGTGAACCATCGATACTTCGCGACAAGTTGCTAGTAGCCCCTCGGGGTGAAGTTCCAGCCTTGTTAGCCTCTTCCTGCTTGCAGGTAGATAGGGGCATGGTCTTTGAATCCATCAACTTGGGATAGGAGCGAAGAAAGGAAGGACACAAGTATCTTAGGCGACAGGTTAAACAGGGAAGATGCATCCGGCTTTGAGCCGACTTCCCTCTAGGCCACTTAACCTTTGCTATTTGCTTAAAATTCACACTTAAAATCAACCAGATTAATTGGACTCGGTTTCAGGTCCTTCACCGTGTTGAGTGTGAAAACACAGGTTTGGATTGAATTGCTTGCTTCAGGTAGGAGTAAAATCCTATCTTTACTTAGAACTCCCAATTCTTCTCGCCAATCCAAGATGACAAACTGGGGGAATATTGACTCATTATTCGCCAATCTTTCTTTGAGCCCCCCACGAAACTCATATACACCGGCCCAAGCACAACTTGGACCACCCAGAGCTCATGACCCTCTTGAGTTCTGGATCCCCCACACCCAGGGTGGTTACTCTCAAACCAACCCTTTCATCTCCTCTGAGCTTATCGAGGAAGACCATCGCCTCGGTAAGAACCCATTCCTTGATATATCCTCTAACCAAGGCCATATTCTTTACCCAGGGCTAGAGGACAAGATGCCACCAAAGCGACCTTCGGATGAGGAAGAACACCGAGATGACCCACTCCAAGCAATCCTTACTCACCTTGCCACTGCCGAACAACAGAATGTAGATCTCACAACAAGGATGGGACAGATCATTGCAGCGGCAAGAATCGACCGAGCAATGGTTGATGCTTATAACCCAGCAGAAAACGAGATGCACAGTTGGTTGGCACCCGCGTCCCCCCCAAAGCGTTCGAGCTCAAGCCCCACTTTCTTAGCCTGCTTCCGAAGTTTAATGGAAATGCAAATGAAGAACCATATGCCTTCCTCAGAGACTTTGAACTGGTTTGCAACAACCTTAGTCACCCTAGGGTTGGGCAAGATTACATTCGGCTGAAGGCCACCCCATTTGCCTTAGGAGATAAGGCAGGACATTGGCTGAATAACCTAGAGGTGATGTGTACAACCTGGATGCAATTCAAGGACCTTTTCCTGAAAAAGTTCTACCCACTCAGTAGGACTAATCAAATGAGAATAAAGATCGTAAGTTTTTCCCAGGGACCCAACGAACCATTCCATGAAGCCCGGGATAGGTTTAATGGCCTCATTCAGAAATGCCCGTGCCATGGCATTTCACAGGCGATCTTAGTCCAGACCTTGTTCTGTGGCCTAACCCCGGAGATACAAGGATTAGTCAGTGCCGCCTGTGGAGGAAGTTATCCGAATACGAATGAAAATGTTGTATGGAAAATCTTGGAGCAGATGGCGGAAACAAGCAGATATCAGGCCACCCGGGCCTATCAGTTGTCTCCTTCAAGCCTCTCCAACGAGACAACCCAGAAGATTAATTCATTTCCGCTTAACGCAGCTCTACTCTTTCGCTTTGGCATTTCCATACTTGAAGTGAAGTTGGTTAACGAATCTGACAGACAACCTTATCCCTAGCATGGGAATAATCGCGGACAAGTTAACCATGGTCGAGCAGATCACAAGAGGGTCACTGACCTTGAGTCTCTCTTGAAATTGCCGAAGCAAGTGGAGGAACTTACTGAGAGGGTAGCTAAGATAAATCTACCTACCCCTTCTGCACCACATGTACCTGTACACCGAATCCATCTTGTACAGGAACAGGCACCGGGGCCTCAGAGCAGCTGGGTAGAGGAGAAGACTTACACTCAGCAGGACCAACACGTACCCCCATAAGTGGAGACAGGATACGAGGAGCCTCCGCAGATGTTCGAGATCAACGGGCTGTGGTACAACCATGACCCTGCCAGCAGACAGTCGAGTAGGGAACGGTCAACCACACCGACCTTCCCTAGCTTACCAGGAAAACAACTCTGTCCCTGCACTACGCTTTGTTCAGTCCAGGCCTGAATGAGGATACCAACATCAGCAGCACCAGCAGCAGCAACAACGCACATTCCACTCAGGCCAGCAGGGCCCATCACATCAGTAGAAACAGTATCGGCACAACCAACAAGGCTAGTATAGGACCTCATCTTTAGGTCAGCATCAACCAGCCCAACCCATCGAATTGGAGTCCCTACCTTGGCGATCCAGACCCTGATTGATAGGGTCCAACAGATCCAGAATGACTATCTGGATATGAGAACCGATCTGAATCGTGTTTCTCGTACACAGGACCAACAGATGGCGCTAAAGACCCCAATTCCCGCCCAGGTTCAGGCCAACCCAAACAGCCTAAACCTAGGCCAGAACTGACCACGAGATTAGGTATACTATTCAGATAATTCTTTATCTGGATATGATATCCTTTCGTACGATAATGTAAACCATATGTCCCTCAGGAGTGGAAGGACCATGATCGTACCTGATTGGGCACGAACACCAGAGGAAGAAGCTGCCAAGTATCTACCTGAGGAGAACTTGGAGGCTGAGAAGCACCACCACCACCATCATCACCGGTAGAAGAAGAGGACTTCTAAGTCCTCAAAGAACCAAGGGAACCGCACCGGTAGGGAGTCCACTGAAACCGATGCACCTCCATCTGAGGAGGACGTTCCAATAGTCGTAGAGGATGCATCACCGGTTTCACAGTAGCATTTTTCTTTTCATCATAGTCCGAGTCAGAGTTAGTTTCAGAGTCTGAGTCTTGTAAAGAACTCAGTTTCAACTTTGAATGAAAACATTTCAGTTTCAGAATATGAGTTAGAGTCAATAATTCCTTTCTCCCGAGCTCTTAAGGGTGGAAAGAAGACAATTAGAAAAATAAAAAAAAGCCCTGAAATGGCAGAGTTTTGTAACAAACATATCAAGGTCATAATTCCTTTTGACAAGTTCGTGGAAATGACACATGCGTTTCAGAAATACCTTAAGGTGAGATGCACACCTACTAGGGTTAGCAGGAAGACCAAAAGCCGTGCTGAGAAACACGTCCTGTCAGTAGCCACGATTTATGCAATAAAGAACTCGTTTCTAAGGAAACGAAGAGACACGGGTGCACATTATATGGTGAGTCATGTCGATGACATTGTGTTTACACGCACTCTCCTAGACAACGAATCTTCAATAAACTTAATTCCTACAGCCCTTTATGAGCGGCTTAATTTTGGACCTCTTAGGAAATCTAGAGCTCTCCTGCAGTTTGCTGACAAATCAACCAAGAGGTCCCAAGGAGAATTGAGGAATGTTGTCATCAAAGTCGATGGTCAGGAATACATGGTGGACTTCACCGTCCTTGATATGGAAACCCCTCTCAATTGGAGAGATTCCCATATCATACTAGGTAGACCCTTCCTTAGAACAACATGGGCCTTGTTTGATTATAAGATTGAGACGATTCAGTTCCAAACTCCAGGCGGAGGCAAGGAACTCAAGATGAAGCAAACTAGATGGCAGAGACCGGATTCCGAATCCATCACCGACTACTCTTCATCCGAAGCAGACTGTATTCATGTAGACATTTTTGGGCCATGGAGACAAAACCCAGCCGGCATCGATGAGTCCCTCTCATCTGGAGATGATCTTGTGCATGAGTCAGTTTGCAAGGTCCTTAGAAATGAGTACAGCTCAGAATCTGCATCCCCCTACATCTTCGATGACTTAGAGTCTCAGCTGGGCCTATTAGCCCTTCCCTCTTTAGGACAATCAGAAGATGAGGATGATGAGTCATACGTGGCTTTTGCCGATTACATGAAAATCTTTGACGATCCGACTCCAGAGACGAATGACTTGGTGGCAGTAATTTCAGAGACAGATCCAGCCACTTTCAACACTGAACGAGATTCGATTGAGCCAGACTTCCTTGATGATCACACATTACCTGAGCTCAAACCTTTACCCAGACCACTCAAATATGCCTTCCTTGCGGGTCAAGATAAGAAATATCCGATCATCATCAGTTCACGATTGACCAAGGAGCAAGAATATCGCTTGCTAGAGATCCTGGAGAAAAACCGCAAGGCGATAGGATGGAGCATTTTCGATCTCCATGGGATAAATCCTGCTCTATGTTCGCACCATATCTACTTGGAGAAAGAGGCGAAACCCTCTCATGAATTCCAACGTCGGTTGAATCCAAATTTACGAGAGGTAGTGAAGAAAGAAATAGAGAAATGGTGCAACGCGAGTTTCATTTATCCCATCTCCGACTCTAAATGGGTGGCCCCGATCCATGTTGTCCTGAAAAAATCGGGTATTCAGACAACCACCAACGAATACGGAGAGGAGATCGTGATGCGAGTACCCACGTCGTGACGTGTCTGTGTGGATTATAGATGCCTGAATGCTGCGACAAAGAAGGATCATTTCCCCATACCATTCATTGATCAGATCCTATAGAGACTAGCAGGGAAAGAATTCTTCTGCTTCTTAGATGGGTTCTTGGGCTACAATCAAGTAGCCATAGCTCCGGAGGACCAGGAAAAGACCACATTCACATGCCCCTTTGGTACCTACGCTTTCAGGCGCATGCCCTTTGGGTTATGTAATGCTCCTGGTACTTTTCAAAGGTGCATGATTGCTATATTCGCTGAAATGGTCGGTGAATTCCTGGAAGTCTTCATGGATGACTTCTCAAGGCGATTCCTTCGATTCCTGTCTTAGGAATCTGGAACAAGTCCTCAAAAGATGTTGTGAGGTCAATCTGGTGCTCTCATGGGAGAAAAGACACTTCATGGTGACGGAGGACATTGTGTTGGGGCATGTCATCTCCAAGAAAGGAATGGAGGTTGATCCTGCCAAGGTGGATGTGATCATATGACTCCAGCCACCAACCAACGTGAAACAATTGCGATCGTTCCTCGGGCATGTCGGATTTTATCGGAGATTTATCAAGGATTTTTCTAAGATTTCCCGACCGCTATCTGAGCTTTTAAGTAAATACATGGAGTTTATTGTTGATCACAAATGTCTTGAGGCCTTTAAGTCATTACAAGGAATGATCATGGATGCTCCGATCCTAAAGCCCCAGACTGGTCTCTGCCTTTTGAGATCATGACGGATGCATCAGACCTTGCTATTGGGGATATGTTAGAACAGAGGAGGGATGGCGTCCCATTTTCAATCACTATGCAAGCAAAGTGCTTGATACCGCTCAGCGTAACTATACAATTACGGAAAAGGAGATGCTTGCGGTAGTGTTTGCCTTGGACAAATTCATATCTCATTTAATTAGATCCAAGGTAATTGTGTTCACTGACCACATATCACTACGATACTTGGCAGAAAAGAAGGACGTGAAGGCACGTCTTTTAAGGTGGATCTTGCTTATCCAGGAGTTTGATTTAGATATTCGTGATAAACCTGGAAAGAAGAACATAGTAGCTGATCATCTCTCCTGTCTTGAAGATTTTAATACTTCTGAGGATTCAACAATTCGAGACTCCTTCCGTGATGAGTCGATTTTTGTTGTCGACTCACTCCCATGGTATGCCAAAATCGTGAACTATCTTGTCTCCAAGAAGGTTCCCGAAGGTTGGCCCAAGAGCCACATTGATCGACTGAAATCGGATGCTAAACACTACCATTGGGAGGATCCGATCCTTTTCTTCGAAGGACCAGATTGTGTCTGGAGATGGTGTATTCCTCAGGAGGAATACCAGAGTGTCCTTTCTTTATGCCACAGCTTGGAGGTAGGAGGACACCACTCCGAGAAGAGGACCGCATGGAAGGTACTTCAGTGTGGGTTTTACTGGTCGACTCTGTTTCGCGATGCCATCATCTTTGCGAAGTCGTGCCCAGTATGCCAGAGCGGAACCATGGGTTCCAAGGATGAGATGCCGATGCATCCTGTCATCATTTGTGATGTCTTTGACGCCTGTGGCATCGACTTCATGGGCTCATTCCCTGTTAGCCATGGATTCGAGTACATCCTTCTTGTGGTAGATTACCTGTCCAGGTGGGTGGAGGCTATCCCAACCCGAGTCGCAGACAGCAGGACTGTCTGTAAATTCATCAGAGATCATATCGTCTCTAGGTTCGGGATCCCCAAGATGTTGATATCAGATGGGGGTAGTCACTTTGTAAACAGAGATGTGAAGAAACTTCTGAAGGACTACAACATCGAACACCGTGTCGCTAGCCCTTACCACCCACAGACTAATGGTATGGCTGAGGTGTCGAATAGGGAGGTGAAAACAATATCGCAAAAGCTTGTCCGTCCAAACAGGAAGGACTGGTCTCAGATCTTAGACCAGGTCATATGGGCTTATAGGACAGCTTACAAGACACCTTTAGGAACCTCCCCATTCCCAATGGTATTCGGAAAGCCGTGCCATTTGCCCGCAGAGTTAGTGCATAAATTGGAATGGGCAATCAAGAAGGTCAATTGGAACACACACCTTGGGCAGAAGCAGAGAGAAATGGATCTGAATGAGCTCGTGTAAGTCAGAAACCGTGCATACGATAACAGTTTGGTGTACAAGGACAAGGTGAAGCGTTGGCACGATAGATATATCAGACGAAAGACCTTTGTTCCTGGACAGAAGGTTTGGTTGTTCAATGCAATGCTGAAAGTCTTCCAAGGCAAGTTGAAGTCCAAGTAGACGGGCCCATTTATTGTCCGTGCGGTGCATGACAGTGGATGTGTCGAGATCTCAGATCTCGCAGATGACGCACTGACATTCCTAGTGAATGGACAGCTGTTGAAGCACTTCATCGAATCCAGAGGAAATTGTATTCATGCATGAGACAGATTCAGCAGATACACATCAAGCCACGCATGGTACCTTGCAGCAGTGAGCTCTCGCCATCAGCAGCATTTGGAAAGATTTAGACCGATACCCTTGTATATATCCATCATTTCTGTACATTATGTTCCTCCCTCCCGCGACTCTAGTAACCCACCCCAATTTCATCTATCTCCATCTACGAGTATACTTAGGATAACCAGATCCTAAGTATAGGGAGGGTGAGTTAACTGAGTTTGTTCACTGTACATCCTCCAGATCACATCAGTCCTCATACTCACTTCAGTCCTATACTTAGGCTGACCTGAGCCTAAGTATAGGGTGGACCGATTCCCGCCTTGTATATATTTATCCACTTCTCCTCTTGACCTCGTCCGCCCCAGTTTTGATTTTCTTCTACAGTTAGGCTGCCAAAGCCTAAGTATAGGGGGGCAAGACGACTTCTATACATCTTTTCTTTTTTGGCTCTCTTACGCTTAGCACGAGCTATGTCTTTTTCCTCGCTTTCCATGCTCTGAGGACATAGCACACGCTAAGTATAGGGGGCATGTATATATTACATATACTTTACCCATAGCTCGTACTTTCACGTATTTTTGTATATATTATGCAATAATTACGGGGATTGGTAAAATTGGAGAATTTTTTTGTAAAATACACTTGTATAATCCTTATAATACTCATAAAACACGTAGGAGGTATACCAAAGTGTCAAAAAAATGATGGCAAGATCAAAGGATTCTTATTTACTCTTGCATATCATCTCTGCATCCGAAAAGAAAAGAAAGAGAAAAATGGGGTCTTGCATTTCATTCATAGCATGTCATCTTCATCTCATCTGCATATCTTGCATATGCAACGTGAAAAGTTAGTGGGTTCTGAACCAAGTTATGAATAAATGTTGAGGATGGACTTGATTTGACCTTAATCCACCTAATTTTAGAGGAACCTTATGAGAGCTGGAGTTAAGATTTCTCAAGTCAAGTGACTTAATTCTTTGAGTCCGCAAGTCTATGTTCACATGTCATCTTGATTACTCTAAGTAGAATATCTCGTGCACACACATGATTCTTTTAGGCAGTGACCTAACTTGGACAAGCACAATGCACATAGCTCTTCATTGATGAGGTGGTGAGGAGGTAGAATCCTTTAGCTTGGAGTAGCACACGGGTGGAAACATCCATCCTCCTTTAGGGAGGGTAGTGCATTTCAACCTAGTCTGGTGGTGTTTACGTCTAAGGACGAGATGCTATAGGTTGCAATAATGCTTCAAAAGAGGGATAGTCTACTGGTTCAAGAGGAAAAACTCGTGATGTACATGCTGCATTCCAAAAAAAAGAGAAAAGAAAAATGCAAGAACTCCAAAAAAGTAGACATGCCAGATAGAAAATAAAATACTTGTCGGAGTATGTATATTAGCAAGAAGTCTGCAGCTGGATGACTCGGCTACACTGGTCAGGCATCCCGGGATAGGTAGCTACACTGGCTACCGTCCATTCTTTTCTCCACTTCCTCCTCTTGAGCTAGTCGCACTTGAACTTAGAAGGGAATACCCTGCTCCTCGAGGAAAGAGTTACTAGATCGGGGAATTAGAGTTACCTTGTTAGAGGAGGCTACTTCTTAGCCATTTTTGATGTGGAGAGCTATTTATCACTTACACAGTACAAGTAAGAATCATAGTCATCAGAAATTTGCGTTTGAGGGTTTGTTCTGACTTGACTGTTGAGGCGTCTTGAATAGAAGACTTGAGGAACTTGAAGTCTGTTAAGTTCAGGTCCCAATGAGGTCCCGCCACACAATTAATCTAAAGGTCGAGTCAAGCCCCATTTTCAACTGTTGTTCATGACATTGGTATGGAACCCAAAATCGTTTCACTCTTGCATTTCATTTTAGTTGCTCGGGGACGGGCAAGGTTTAAGTATAGGGAGTTGATGAATCTGTGATTCATCACTCTTAAAGTTGAAAATAGAGCCTTGTTCCCGAGTATTTAGCAACATATTTCCCTTTATTTTGCATAGATAGCATTCAGGCATGCATCCACAATACATGCATTTTAGCATTCATACTTGCATTAAATTAAGAATCTAATTCATTTGTAAAAACACTTGTAAAGTACTCCCAATAATTCACCTAATTATTCGTGTCCCCTCTAAAATCAAATAACACCTTCCTTACACTATGTACAATACTAACTAATAATATAAGGAAGAAGGCAAAAAATCCCTATCCTGTAAATTGCCCAATAAAGCCCCAAACCCAGTTGGAGAACCTAAACCTTAGAATGCCAATATCCACCTCATACAATCTCCAAATTAGGTCTACTCACTTCCATATTAATATACATCCAGATACCTTCAAAATGAGACCAATTTCATTCAATTCGGAGCTCGTATGCAAAACTTGGGTTTCTGGGCGCCTTTACTCTTGGATTTTTGTATCATATTTGACCTAATCTCCATTTTTGGTCAACATGAAACTTGTAGATCACATCGAGATCTACAACTTTCATGTTTTGAGCTTTTCCAAATTCGGCCTCCTTTTCTCTTTAATTTCATTTTCTTTCTTAGCCACTCAGAGCAGGCCATGTGGCACCCTCTGATTACGCCATGCGGCCCGCTCCTTTGCGCGCCATGCGCCCTGCCATCTCCACCATCCGATCGCTCTCCCCTCGCTTGATCTGTGCTGTTCATCATTGCAACGCCTCCCAGCCACCCGATCTACCCACGAATCTCATCTTGACCGCCCGTCAGCACCACGCTCTTAGCACGCCATGTGGCGTGCCCTACGCCCTCTGATCTTTGCCAGAAGCAACCAATCCTGGCCCTTCACCTCGCTTTGGATCTCCACCGTTCGATTAAATCCCATGGCTTCATCTCCGCCGCAGGCTAGCGCCTCTACCCATGACCGCCACGTGGCTACATCTACGGCCTTGATCTTGCCCCCGCCGATCCAATCTCAGCCGCATCATAGCACCCTACTCCTGACCTTTGGATCGATCGATCCAACGGTCAGGAAGTCATCTTCTACCTCTTGAATGCCCCGTGCCCCACGTCGCCCACTGTGGATGAGGGCTGCCCCCTTTCTATTTTGGGAGCCACGCCGTCCACCCTCGCCAACCTCTACCACCTCCATCGTATAACCCACTCTTCCCTCATTCTTGCCAACCTCCTCTATCACCATAAACTCTAACCACGTCGTCCCGTAACATCCACCAACATCACCCCTCCATCACCTGTCACCCCCATTCCCAACCTATAAATACTCCGTCTCCGGCCATTATCAGCCCCATCCGCTAGTACAGGAGGTTTCTCCGAGCTCCACTCTCCTCATCGGTGACAGCGATTGGGCATGACATCGAGCTAAGATGGTCGACTACCTCCGGCAAGATCCGCGACACACCTCTGCCATGTCGCAGCTCCTCTACGGCGCTGCATGAGCTCGGGACACTACCGGCCCTTGAGCGAAGACCAGGGAGCTCTCATCCGAGCTTTTGACCCCAGGTAGACACCTCCAGCTCCTTCCCGATCTTTTGCTTCTTTTTCTTGATTTTTCTCCTATTTTATTCGCCATCAACATGCCACTTCCCACTCCACCTGCCATCCTCCGAGCTTCACCTCGGAGATGGCATCTTCACGCATGATTTCATCTTCTCCGATGATGCACTCCACCCCACGTCGACGCAAGCTCTGCCACCTTGGCAGAGGACACTCACCGGACCACCTCATCACCATTCAAGCCTCTTCCCGTACCCACGATCATCCCATGAACACGCTAGCATGCCTCGGCTATTCACTAACCTCTGCAAGAAATCCAACCTTGATGGCCGGATCTTCATCGGCGCTCTTTCGAGCTTCTCTGCCACCGCTCTCCAGAGCCGTTCAACCACTCCTGAGACCGCCAGTGGATCCTAGATGCTTCCACAACTCTTCCCAGCCACTTGGGAGCCATCGATGATCTTCCTCGACGACCAGAGGAGGGGGCGGAGCTTGATCCCCTTCACCGGAGCGCAGACACCTCCGCCGCAAAAGGCGACTGACCGGTTGAAGACGAAGAGCAACAACCGTCCGACCCCCTTGATCGGACGGTCTGGAGCATGCCACATCGCCATTCGTACAGAGCTCTAGGGAGCCGTTGGATTCATCTGGATCCAACGAGCTTGATCTGAAGGATATTGAGTATCCTCAAGCGCATCACGGAAGCGTGTCGATCGCATCGTATGCAATCGGAGCAACTAGTCGCACTAGTTGCTAGATGCAGCAGAAATTAAAATTTTAACTTTAAAGATGAAACCACATGATCACGAGAACACTTCTCGGATCGTTTCATCAAACCACAAAGTACAAGGAATACCTCTTGAAGCGTGGTTGTGATCGCGAGATCCCAAAGTAGAGATCCTCCTATCTTAAGTCCGATCCACGAAGAACGCACTTGCAGGCGCGATGATGAGTCACGTTCCTTCCCGCAATCCTCGATGAAGATCCAAGCGATGGCTCCCCCGATTTCGTCAAATGAAATCCGTCATCTTCCTTTAGAGTAAGAAACTCCAAAGAAGATGGAGATCCACGAGTCGTCGAAGAAGAAGCAGAGAGTCTCTCCTTTCTCAACACAAAGTGGACGGCCACTTAATGGAGAAGAGAAAGAGAGAGAGGGCGAGAATGAGAAAGAGAGAGAGAGAGTTGCAACCATTTACAACTCTTGATTATGTTGTATCTTGGAAAGGCTACCCTAGCCCTCTTTTTATACTAGTTTAGGGTCCAGTGGATCTCAATCCATGGGACTCATGGATCCAAGGGCTATGCATGGTCCATGCAAAATCAATGGCTATGATTGTTGTTGGTTAAAACCAACAACATTTATTTAAATTAAATAATGTTGCAACATTATCAACATAATTTAATTTAACATTAACTAATTAAGAAATAATGTGATAAATAAAAAGGGAGTCAACCAACCACCCTAAATTATAGGGTGTTATTTTGTCTCCTTTTATTTTATCTTATTATTTCTTAATAAATTGCAATAACTATTATTGCAATAATATCCACCAAATTAATTCCAAATTAATTTGTGAATATTTCAATCATGCCATTGATCATTATGTGAATCATGTTCACAACCCAAACTAATTTGTAAATTGCATTTCCAATTACTTAATAAATGTGAATCCAATCCACATTATTAATTAACAAATGCTATTTTCATAAATTCTCTCTCTTATATATGTATATTATAAATCATATTTATAACACACATATATCATGGATAGTGTTATCCACATTCTCTTAATCCTTGATAATTAAATCCCATTTAATTATCTTAGATAATCATTTTCACAATATGAATCATATTCATATTTAAGCTTGATAATTAAATCTCATTTAATCATCAAGTCCTTGCTTGGATATTTCATCAAAAGAATTATTCTTGAACCCTTTCAAGAATAATGTGCTTTCTCCGCAGATACTTGGAGATAAGGACAGGGCGATTGTATTATTCCACGTATAGTGACTTGGATATTGAGATATTATCTCAAATCCAGATCTTACGAACCTCCCACAGATGCTTGATTAAATCAAGACCGCAAATCCAATCTTCTCATTTAATCTGAATCTCATTCAGATCAATGTCCAACACTTGGACTAAGATCGGATTGCTTCTCTACTGAAAGGAGTCACTAAAATCCAGACCTGTTTCATCACTCCCTCGGAATAGAAGCGTCATGGATATACAATCGTTTATGATCACATCACCCTCAGGTATTCCCAATACCTATACATCCTGCATACTGGAAGACCCATGGTCAACCCGAAGATCAAGATCTATTTTACACTGTCTTCTTCAGGGTTTGATCACTAGGTTTCTCATTTGATCATTGGGATTTGGTATCGATCATATACTTTCCAAAAGCATATATCATACCTAGGTCTTGATCACATACTTTCCAAAAGTATATATCAAACCTACAAATTCAGTCAAGCTTCCAAAGCGAGACGACCGTGCACGGAATTTGATTCTTCCCAATATCTCATGAGTGAGCTCATGTCTTCCGGTTCAGTAATGAACCTGTATGATCCCTTTGAGAGATCGTATTACTCACATGCCCTTATATGCACACCAACGCGCCGGTGTATAGACCTTGGTTAGGTCATCAACCTATTGGTCTGTCAAATGTACATACTCAGATATATAGCAATACATCTGTCTCCGGTCAGAGGATGCGTGCCTATGCTGTGACAGCATTCAACATAGGACTTAGGTTATCTCGATCTCATTAAGTCAACTCTTTGACCTAACTAATCTGACACCTCCGAATCTCTATTCCTATGCAGAGGACCTGCATCAAGAGGTCGGTCAGATATCAGCCTATGTGAGAAAGGATTGCCATCTCCTACTCAGGCTGGAGATCACATCTTAACAATCATTTGACTGTGCTTGATGAGTCCTCAATCTAACTCTTTAGATATTCATCCAAGCACCAGCCTCTATGATCCAATAATTGAATCAACAGCTGTATGATCATTAAGATAGCCATGGTACATAGCCCTAATTGTACAGAGGGACCTATTATGCAAATTATTTATTCTTCATTTCAGATCAGGGAATGATATTTGCAATAACATTTATTGCATAATGGCTCGCCGTGGGCTCACATGTCCAACAATCTCCCACTAGCCCAAAGAGCCATTAATGGGCTAATCATTTAAACCCACACTCATGTGACAATCATAGGCTATTTAGAAATAGCTAGGTAAGCTGATCAGTCACTCTGTTCCCAAAAGACTATGCCAAGTCCTTTTACGGTACTTGCATATTCCTAGGTAACAGTGCTCGCATCCAATGCGAATGTTGCATCTTATGCAACCAATACTCAATCTAGTCAAAGCACTTATAGTGTCCTTGACACTATTGCTCAATAACTATTATAACCAGTATTTCCATAATCCTTATCAGAATACCCTTATTCCGGGAGATCACTATCTCTCAAGGTATCCACAGTTAAGACCTTTTAGATCTCTATCTATAAAGTCTTAAGCTCTTGAAGATAAGACTTAGAGATCACTATCTCTATAGCCTTCTCATCTTTGAAGATATCGTTATTACTGCAATCAAGTGTTCTTTCTCCATAGTAGGATTACTAACAGTTTACTACTCCCACTGCATGGCAGATATCTGGCTTTTGTACACATCAAGCATACACTTCCTCAACTCTTTGAGGTGCTATTCCTTTTGATAGGTCAGTACCAAATCTCAAGGGAAGGAAGCCTTTCTTGGAATTTCCAAGAATGGAATACGTTCAAGGTGTACTACAAATGTGACAGTCCCAATACCCTCTTTTCTTTGCTTCTAAACAACTTCAGAACTAAGATCTAAGAGGTATTCTTGAGATCATATCTCAAGGTATGGAATAGCCAGAATATAAAACACTTATTATCATCCTTATATCATTCCAAATGATTAGGATATTATCTACATTTAGCACGATGAACACAATGGCACTCCCATTAAGCTTCACATGGTACATCAAGATTCTATTTGAAATCATAACATTTATAATTTCATCAAATCTTATGTTCCAACTGCTTATTTGAGTCCACAGATGGATTTCTTTAGCTTTCACACCTTACTTTCTCCAAACATGAAGCCCTGGGGCTACTTCATGTGAATATCCTCAGAGAGGTATTCTTTAGATGAATGCAATCTTGAATTACATCTTGAAGATGCAATAGTCAAGTTGTGTAGCTAAGGTTAGCAATATTCTGATGAGTTTAAGCATGGTCACCGAAGAGCAAGTCTCATTGCAAGCAATGTCTTCTCTTCCGGTGTGTAGCTTATGGCTACAAACCGAGCTTTGAAGGTCTTTACCTTCTCACCAGGTTCCTCTTCTCTTGAAGATCCATTTACACCTTAATGGGTCTAACCCTTATAGGTGGATCCTCGAGGGTCCATATACAACACATGTATATGAAGTCTACTTTAGACTTTATTGCTAATATCCATCATTCCATGTCATGATCCTTAGGAGCTTCATCACATGAAGTCCGATCATTGTCAGACTTGGCTGACACATGGAATACATCCTCAAACTCATTTGAAGAGGTATTAATGTTTCATCTTTAATTGTCCTTTTAGTTTCCGATTTCAGGAGTCTCATTATCTTCTCAAGATTAAATGAGTTCCTTTACTTCATTTTCATCTTGATTCTCAAGATTCTCAATCCTCCAAGAATCACATTCTCAGAGATGAGATCTTTTAAGAATCTCAAGGTCATAAAGTAGGTATCCAATACCATACTTTATTTTCCTAATGAAGTAGCTTTCTCAAGTGCTAGATTCCAGCTTACATGCATGGAACCTCATTAAGGATATATATTGTAGTCTCTACTACACATATATACTTGGAAACTAAGGGATAATTATGCTAAAATTCATCATTGACCAAATCATGTCACACATGATCCAATTGTATCTCCCTACAACTCTATTGAGTTCAGGTTTATCAGGAGGAGTGAGATAGAAATGATATTCATAACTCCATAAGGTATTCTTTGAATTTTATCTAATAGGTACTTGCTACCTTGTTTAGATAAAATTCATTTAATCTTCCTTCAAACTTTGGTTCTAAACCAAAATTGTGAAATCTTTGAACATTTCAAAGGTTTCTCAGGTGAAAAGAAGAAATCTCATATCATACATAATCATCAATAGATATTACATATCCATAATGTTTACTATGATATAGATGATCTACATACATCAATATGTATGAGATCTTGAATACCTCGACATCTAACACCATTCCCAAAGAAGGGTGTTTTGGATATTTTACTTTGAATACGATATTCACAAGTATGTAAGATTTGAAATTTTAGACATTCTAAAGTTTCATATCTTACTAGTCCATTGATCAAATCAACAGACAAATGTCCAAGGCTTGATGCCAGATCATTGTCAAATGATCTTCATCCTCCTATTGATCTTGTAAGGTTTGATTTTCAGTATTAGAAATCTTAGTGAACCATTCATTAATTTTGTGGAGTCCACTAGATGTTAGATTACTATCTGAAATATTTCCATCATAACTCTTTATGATAGTTCTATCTCAGAATTCATGTTTATTTCCAACATTTAGAAACAAACAATGGGGTATTCTAATATCTAGGTCATAGAGACATTCTCTAAGACTAAGGGCTCTCCCACTGAGAATATGAAGTCTATCTATCCAATAGCGATTGCTGCAACAATTACAGTAATATCCATGTAGATGACTACTAAACCTTAAGATCAAATTTCTAATCTTCTAATATATATGCAACCAGTTGCAAATGTCATTAGAAGATTGGGATACAATTGTCAGACTTTATCTTATGAAATAATAAAGTCAGAGTCAATGATTATATGTAGATTATTCTGATGCTCTATCTGAGTCCTTCACTAAGGATTTGAGACAGATTTGATAGTCATACTATCAACACATCACCTTATTGCAGTATTGGCATTCATCCAACTCTTTGGATGTCATATGGAAGTCACAGAAGTAGGTCAACTCTTTGACTTTCCTTCTTACTCGGGTCTGACCCATGCTTCCACTGTGCTCTCTTCATCTATAATCAACATTTATACATGCTTCATTAAATTCATTCAAAATGATTAATACGAAGCTTCATGAATGATTAGAGTATAGATAATAGAATGATGACACTCATCATATCTACATACATCTTAACTCTTAGAGACTTAGGTTCAGGTAGGTATTCAAACATTTTGAATACATCATCTCTTTCGAGCTACCATTCTGCATAATGCAGAGAACCATGTCATTCATGAATAAATGTCTAGAGCACATATGTATGCCAAAATATCTTCTTTTATTTTATAAGGATTATTCGACAATTACGATCACCATCGACATGTCACTTCCAAAGTACACTCGATGAAGGATCAAGACTACAGAGACATACAAACCCTAAGGCGATGTCTTATTGTCTTACATAATTGTCATTCCTCATTATGTTGAGGAAACTTGCACACTGCAACCACATACATTATGTGTCCAATTGCAAGTACAATATCTGGATCAAGAGTCAATCCATGACATTTCACTGGTTATTATTGAGTATAACATTGAGTGGGTTTAATGAAGGATTATCTGAAATAAGAAATTTGCATAAGTGTATATATATTATATATACATGTTTTACTTTGATTTAGGAATTTTTATATCAAAGTTGTCTTGCCTTGTCAACACTAAAAGTTCATTCCCTTAATCACTTTCAATGTAAGAGATATTCTTACCATTATATCTCTAGCAAGATCTGGGATCTCCTTTCCTATCTTCGTTGCATCCCAATAATATGAGAACCTACAACTCGGATAAAAAGAAGCGGGAACACATTCCGCCTTGCAAGTCCAACTTGCATTTCCCAATTCGGTCTTTAACACTCGGGCCCACCACCCCTAAGATGATGTTGACCCGTCATTAATTGAACCAACCGTCAACAGGCTTAATACTCGCTATACGCAATCCAATATCGCCCCAATAATATGAGGACCCGATATTGGGGTCACTACGTATACGGCCTTACTCTTTCGAGAAGCAAAGAACCCGATCCAATTAAATCATGCACAGGATCTGTCACTTCGGACAGGCATCTCCCATACACAACAACTGGCGACGGAATCCTTTGCCTTGACGGGAGACCATGGATGTCACTTATGTGATCCTCCACCTCATATTCAAATTGTAATTAATTATTGTGAATCATATTCACATAATTAATTCTTCCAAGGGAAATACACATCTATTCAAAATAGAGTGTTTATTGGATATAATTAATTTAATCACATTAAATGAATCATCAATCCAATCATCAATCAACAAACATGTCTTTTACTTGAATAGTAGGTATATACTCAAAGTACGTATTATTCGAATTTTAATAATTAGAAAAATACACATTGTCTGTCTCCGGTATTATACAGTCCCTACCCGCTGTCATGGCCAGTACCGACGAGAGTGGGACGGACCACATACGTTGCAACCCGCTACCCCAATGCTCTCCGACTAGGCACCACATCCGCCTCGGGAAAGGATAATACCAGATAGACCATCATGTACTTTGAGATGTTCATCGGTTTTTCAACCGAAATTATACCATATAATATAAATCAAAACATTTTTGATTATAAGGAGATTTGCTAGACAAATCCCCAATCCTATTCAAGCAAAAGGGTTTTTCATGTAAAAGTTGTCCTACAACAATTGTAGGATAAACTATGGTTTTCATGAAAGCAATGTTTGTTGATGAACCAATGATCAAGATCTAATATCTCATCATTGTGGTTTAGGTAAGTGTCATTTAATGAAATAATTATCTCTTTAAATATTTCACAAATATTTATCACTAATTATTCCAAAAAATTAACAATTAATTTTCATCATGATAATTGAATGACATATCACAAGGTTCAAGATCAAAATTGTTAATTTCCAGCAGTGACCCCCAATCACTAAAATTAACTTATCTTGATCAATTTAAATCCAAAAAATGCAAACTCAATTTCCAAAGATTGCCTATTTTATTTATTAAAGAACCCAAGTGATAATTCACGCATTTCAATGCGGATTAAAACCGTAATTATCTCATTAATCACGTTCAAATCCGCAGTTCCCGCAACAGTGAATATAGTCATATTCAAAAAGCCATATCTTGAGCAAATAAAGTCCAAATTTAGTAAACTCAAGTCCTATGGTTTCCTTGTTTAATGGAGAACAAAATCCAATTGAAAATTTCGTGTTTAAACATTTTAAACAGTACAGAAAAATTCAATTAGACAGAGGTGCGAAAATTGAAATGCAGTAAAAATTTCGCAACCCTTTCAAGAACCAAATCGTCTAGGGTCTATGGATCATATCCAAAACCTTATTCGACCTATGGCTCTGATACCACTTGAAGGATATTGAGTATCCTCAAGAGCATCACGGAAGCGTGTCGATCGCATCGTATGCAATCGGAGCAACTAGTCGCACTAGTTGCTAGATGCAGCGGAAATTAAAATTTTAACTTTAAAGATGAAACCACATGATCACGAGAACACTTCTCAGATCGTTTCATCAAACCACAAAGTACAAGGAACACCTCTTGAAGCGTGGTTGTGATCGCGAGATCCCAAAGTAGAGATCCTCCTATCTTAAGTCCGATCCACGAAGAACGCACTTGCAGGCGCGATGATGAGTCACGTTCCTTCCCGCAATCCTCGATGAAGATCCAAGCGATGGCTCCCCCGATTTCGTCAAACGAAATCCGTCATCTTCCTTTAGAGTAAGAAACGCCAAAGAAGATGGAGATCCACGATTCGTCGAAGAAGAAGCAGAGAGTCTCTCCTTTCTCAACACAAAGTGGACGGCCACTTAATGGAGAAGAGAAAGAGAGAGAGGCGAGAATGAGAAAGAGAGAGAGAGAGTTGCAACCATTTACAACTCTTGATTATGTTGTATCTTGGAAAGGCTACCCTAGCCCTCTTTTTATACTAGTTTAGGGTCCAGTGGATCTCAATCCATGGGACTCATGGATCCAAGGGCTATGCATGGTCCATGCAAAATCAATGGCTATGATTGTTGTTGGTTAAAACCAACAACATTTATTTAAATTAAATAATGTTGCAACATTATCAACATAATTTAATTTAACATTAACTAATTAAGAAATAATGTGATAAATAAAAAGGGAGTCAACCAACCACCCTAAATTATAGGGTGTTATTTTGTCTCCTTTTATTTTATCTTATTATTTCTTAATAAATTGCAATAACTATTATTGCAATAATATCCACCAAATTAATTCCAAATTAATTTGTGAATATTTCAATCATGCCATTGATCATTATGTGAATCATGTTCACAACCCAAACTAATTTGTAAATTGCATTTCCAATTACTTAATAAATGTGAATCCAATCCACATTATTAATTAACAAATGCTATTTTCATAAATTCTCTCTCTTATATATGTATATTATAAATCATATTTATAACACACATATATCATGGATAGTGTTATCCACATTCTCTTAATCCTTGATAATTAAATCCCATTTAATTATCTTAGATAATCATTTTCACAATATGAATCATATTCATATTTAAGCTTGATAATTAAATCTCATTTAATCATCAAGTCCTTGCTTGGATATTTCATCAAAAGAATTATTCTTGAACCCTTTCAAGAATAATGTGCTTTCTCCGCAGATACTTGGAGATAAGGACAGGGCGATTGTATTATTCCACGTATAGTGACTTGGATATTGAGATATTATCTCAAATCCAGATCTTACGAACCTCCCACAGATGCTTGATTAAATCAAGACCGCAAATCCAATCTTCTCATTTAATCTGAATCTCATTCAGATCAATGTCCAACACTTGGACTAAGATCGGATTGCTTCTCTACTGAAAGGAGTCACTAAAATCCAGACCTGTTTCATCACTCCCTCGGAATAGAAGCGTCATGGATATACAATCGTTTATGATCACATCACCCTCAGGTATTCCCAATACCTATACATCCTGCATACTGGAAGACCCATGGTCAACCCGAAGATCAAGATCTATTTTACACTGTCTTCTTCAGGGTTTGATCACTAGGTTTCTCATTTGATCATTGGGATTTGGTATCGATCATATACTTTCCAAAAGCATATATCATACCTAGGTCTTGATCACATACTTTCCAAAAGTATATATCAAACCTACAAATTCAGTCAAGCTTCCAAAGCGAGACGACCGTGCACGGAATTTGATTCTTCCCAATATCTCATGAGTGAGCTCATGTCTTCCGGTTCAGTAATGAACCTGTATGATCCCTTTGAGAGATCGTATTACTCACATGCCCTTATATGCACACCAACGCGCCGGTGTATAGACCTTGGTTAGGTCATCAACCTATTGGTCTGTCAAATGTACATACTCAGATATATAGCAATACATCTGTCTCCGGTCAGAGGATGCGTGCCTATGCTGTGACAGCATTCAACATAGGACTTAGGTTATCTCGATCTCATTAAGTCAACTCTTTGACCTAACTAATCTGACACCTCCGAATCTCTATTCCTATGCAGAGGACCTGCATCAAGAGGTCGGTCAGATATCAGCCTATGTGAGAAAGGATTGCCATCTCCTACTCAGGCTGGAGATCACATCTTAACAATCATTTGACTGTGCTTGATGAGTCCTCAATCTAACTCTTTAGATATTCATCCAAGCACCAGCCTCTATGATTCAATAATTGAATCAACAGCTGTATGATCATTAAGATAGCCATGGTACATAACCCTAATTGTACAGAGGGACCTATTATGCAAATTATTTATTCTTCATTTCAGATCAGGGAATGATATTTGCAATAACATTTATTGCATAATGGCTCGCCGTGGGCTCACATGTCCAACATGATCGCCCACGTGTCTACCTCCCCGAGCTCCAGAGACCGTTGGATCAAACTTGATCCAATGCCACGTGCCTGTCATCCACAGCCGTTGGATATTCACTTGATCCACGGTCCAGAACGCTTCCACGTTGCCTACTCCGAGCCTCTTCCCCGACCATCAGGATCGGATCCCCCGAAGCTAGCCGTGCCGAGTCCGAGTCGAGTCCGAGCCGAGTCTGAGCCGAGTCCGAGCCTCCAGAGTCTCCCGAGCCTCATCCCGAGCCTCTAAAGTCCATCGAGCCCGGGACCCCCACGTGGTTTGCACGTGCAACCTGGGTATTCTGCAACGAGGCCCCTGGAGGTTGTCATATTTGCATTCCAGTCCCTGCGAGGAGCCCCACGTGAGGCACACGTGTTCTTTGGGTATTTTGCATACATACTCCCTTCATTATAGGTAATTGCATATTCGTCCCTATCAGCATGTTTAATTTTTATCAAATTTATTTCTTGTAATTGCAGTTAGGGCCCTGTCTTTGCACACATCTTTAGGCATTCATTTTAAATCGTTTTTCAAGTTTGAAAAGTGCATTGTGTAGCTTAATTTGTCCTCTTGCATATGTGACACTTGTCATATTTTTGTGATAACAGTGGATTTTGTTATTAATTAATTGGTGGATTTTGTCATATTTTGCCCATTTATGCCTTTTAATTTTTAGTAATTTCTCTGTGACTCCAAAAATCACCAAAAATTCTCATTAGACCTAAGAAACTTAAGTTTACATTATGTCCAAAAATCATCTCATTTATACATACCCCGAGGCCTGAATAAATCATTTAGTGATTTCCTTAATTAATTTTTAATATGTCCATTTCACATAGAAATTTAGGTTTATCAATTTTCCTAGATTCTTCACATTTTGATCTATCTAGGATAATTTTTATATCTGAAAATATTGTGATTTGGTATTTATTAAAATTAATTTAGTCAAAATTACCTTGCATGAAAATTCTAAAAAATTAGAGTAGCTTAATTTCATTGCATTTCACCATCTGACCAAATTTCATAATTTTTGGACTTGATTTGATCACTAATCTGATTTAACTTGTAAATTGGCATGATTTTGCATGTGTCTTGCATAAAATATATTGAAAAAGACTAAAAAAATATCTTCTAAAAATCCGACCTTGGAAATTTGCTGAAAGTCTACCTAAGGAGACAACTGCCTCCCTGAGTTCGACCTTGGGCTTGCCCAAGTAAAATAAATTTGCCGCTTGAAATTAATTTGACTTTGATTGAAAGTGGTTTTTGATCAGCTCTTATTATCTGACTGCAACAAACCATACGACCATTAACTTGACCATTAATTTGACTAAATTAACAAGGGTAGTTAGACGCTCTTCACCGTCCACCGTAATGCCCTAAAGAGAGTTGCCATCGCTGCAGGATCGTCGTTATGCTGTCGGATTATTCACTTGTGGATCCCTGTCTCCTTCGACGCACCTCTCTCACGAAGAAGATGCCGTATCTCATGTGACGAGATCATGAAATTCATCGCTTGTATCGTCAACATTGATTGCGAGAAGCACTCATTTCATCAACGCGCTTGCAAGCATCTCCTCCGTCGGATCGGACTTGAGACAGGAGGTCTCTTCGTTTAGAGACTCGATCGCAACCACACTTCAAGAGGTAACCGTAATTCTTGTTTGTGGTTTAAATGAAATGATCCGAGAAGTGTTCTTGGATCATGTGGTTTCATTGCATGATTTTTTTTAAATTCCGACGCCTCGAGGAACTAGTGCGACTAGTCGTTCCCGATCACATACGATGTGATCCTCATGCTTTTGTGATGAGCTTAAGGATCTCACAATATCCTTCAAGTGGTATAAGTGCCTTAGGTTAGAGGTTTTGGATACGATCCGTAAACTTAAGTAGACTTGGGTTTATTAGGGCTTGTAAAAATTTTATCTCATTTTATTCTCGCAACCCTATTTTGTGATTATTTTCAGCCATGTTTAAAATGTTTAAACACGAAATTATTAATGTTACCCACTAATTAAGGAAACTATGGTATTTTAGTTTGCATGATTTGGAATCCGATATCTCAAGTTATGATTTTTAGTGAACTTGTATTAACTATTTTAGGGACTGCTAATCTTGATGTAATTAAGGAGTTAATTAATATTTTGAAACACCTATAAATACATGCAAATCGATTGAGTTCTATTGTAAATAAAATTAGAAAATGTTGGAAACTTATTTTGCATGATTTGGATTTAAATTGATTGAGATATGCTAATTTTAGTAAGTGAGGGTCACAACTGGAAATTACATTCCTAATCAAGAACCTTGTGATTGTCATTTAATAAATTAGTGAAAATAATGTTAATTTCCCTACATATTTATGGATAAATAGTTTATAAATATTTTATGATAATTATTTCCTTAAATGACATTACCTTAACCAATAATTGATTAGATATGATCTAGATCACAAATTGGTTACTCAAGCTACATTCCAACAAACATAGTTGCTTGAATTGGAATGGAAATTTGTTTAGAAAATTTCCTTATAATGTTAATAAAAATGTTTTGATTATTATTATATGGTATAACTTCGGTTGAAAAACTGATTATCATCTCAAATACAAAGTGATCAATTTGGTATTATCCTTTCCCGAGGCAGATATGGTGTCTAGTCGGGGAGTGCTGGGGTAGCAGTTTGCATCGTGTGCGGTCTGTCCCACTTCCGTTGGTATTGGCCATGGCAGCAGGTAGGGAAGGGATAATGTTAGAGAGATCATGACGTATTTATAATTATTAAAAGTTGAATAATACATATTTGAGATAATACCATATTTCAAGTAATAATAAAGAATGTTTGTTGGATATTAACTGGATCATTGATTTAACGTGATTAGATTAATTAGAATCCAATTAAAATTAAAATTCTCTATTATGAATAGAGTTTTATTTCCCTTGGAAGAATTAATCGTAATGAATATGATTCATAATGATTAATTAGAATTTGAACATGATATGGAGGATCACATAAGTGACATCCATGGTCTCTCGTCAAGGCAAAGAGTTCCATCGCCATGGGTTGTATGTAGGAGACACATGTCCAAAGTGACAACTCTTGCATACAAATGCATCTGGATTGGGCTCTTTGCTTCTCGAAAGAGTAAGGACTTATACGTAGTGACCCCAATATCGAGTCCTCATGTTATTGGGGCGATATTGGATTACGCATAGCGAATTGTTTTTCTGTTGACTGTTGGTTCAATTAATGATGGGTCAACATCACCTTAGGGGTGGAGGGCCTGGGTGTTAAGGACCAAATTGGGAATGCAAGTTGGACTTGTAAGGTGGAATGCATTCCCGCTTCTTTTTATTCGAGTTACCGGTTCTCATATTATTGGGATGTAACAAAGATAAGGAAGGAGATCCCGGATCTTGCTTGAGATATAATGGTAAGTATATCTCTTACATTGAAAGTGATTATGGGAATGAAATTTCAATGTTGACAAGGAAATACAACTTTGATATAAAAATTCCTAAATCAAAGTATATATATATATATGCAAATTTCTTATTTCAGATTATCCTTCATTAAACTCACTCAATACTATACTCAATAATAACTAGTATAATATCATGGATTGGATCCATGATCAAGATATTGTACTTGCAATTGAACATATAATGTATATGGTCGCAATGTACAAGTTTCCTCATAATAATGAGGAGTGACAATTAAATAGACAATAGATCTACAACCTTAGGGTTTGTATATCTCTGTAGTCTTGATCTCTCACCGAATGTACTTTGGAAGTGACATGTCGATGATGATTACAATTGTCAAATAATCCTTACAAAATATAAGAAGATGTTCTGGCATACATATGTGCTCTTGACATTTAATCATGAATGACATGGTTCACTGCATTATGCAGAATGGTGGCTCGATAAGAGATGATGTGCTCAAAATGTTTGTGTACCTACCTGAACCTAAGTCTTTAAGAGTTTAGATGGATGTAGATACGATGAGTGTCATCATTCTACTATATATACTTAAGTCATTCATGAAGCTTCATAATATTCACATTGTATGAATTGATGATGCATGTATAAATATTGACATTGTCTTATATTGAAATATTTTGAGTTCAATATAAGCGATCCTTTGTCTTAAGCAATGATTGTTTATAGATGAAGAGAGCACACTGGAAGCATGGGTCTGACCCATGTGAGAAGGAAAGTCAAAAAGGGTTGACTGTACTTCTATGACGTCTATATGACATCCAAATAATTGGATTAATGCCAATTCTGCAATAAGTCGATGTGCTTATAATGTGACTATCTAGACTATCTTGGATACTTAGAGGACTCAGATAGTGCATTGGAATAATCTATATCTACATGTAATCATCGAATTTACTTTCTTATTTAATAAGATCAAAGTTTGATAATTGTATCTCACTCTTATAAGAACACTTGCAATTGGTTGCATATGTTTTAGAGGACTAGAAAATTTGATCTTAAGGTTTAATAGTCATCCACATGGATCTTGATGCAATTGTTGCAACAATCTCTATTGGATGGATAGACTTCATAATTTCCATGGGAGCCCTTAGTCTTAGAGAATATCTCTATGACCTAGATATTAGAATACACTCATTGTTTGTTTCTAAATGTTGGAAATAAACACGAATTCTGGAATAAACCTATCATAAAGAGTTATGATGAATATATTTCACATAGTAATATGACATCTGGAGGACTCTACTAAATTAGAAAATTAATTAATGGTTCATTAACATTTTTAATACCGAAAATAAAACTTTAAAAGATCAATAGGAGGATGAAGATCATTTGACAATGATCTAGAATCAAGCCTTGGACACTTATCTTTTTATTTGATCAATAGACTAGGAAGATATTGAACTTTAGATTGTCTAAAGGTTCAAAACTTACATACTTGTGAATATTGTATTCAAAAGGTAGATATTATACAATGCACCCTCTAGGAATGGTGTTAGATGCCAAGGTATTCAAGATCTCATACATATTGATGTATGTGGATCATCTGTATCAAAATAAACATTAATGATATGTGATATCAATTGATGATTATTTGTGATATGAGATTTCTTCCATTCACCTAAGAAAGCTTTGAAATGTTCAAAGATTTCACAATTTTGGTTTATAACCAAAGCTTGAAGGAATATGAAATGAATTTAGTCGAACCTAGGTAGCAAATACCTATTAGATGAATTCAAGGAATACCGTATGGAGAAAGGAATATCATTCCTATCTTACTCCTCTGAATGCAACCAAAACTCAATAGAGTTATAGGTAGATACAATTAGATCATGTATGACATGATTTGATAAATGATTATTTTTAGCATAATTACCTATTAGTTTCTGGGTATATATGTAGTAGAGACTTCAATACATATCCTTAATAAATTTCCATGCAAGTTAGCTGGAATCTAGCACTAGAGAGTGCTACTTCATTAGGAAAATAAAGGACGATATTGGATACCTACTTTATGACCTCGAGTTTCTTAAAAGATCTCATATATGAGAATGTGATTCTTAGAGGATGACTCTCTTGAGAATCAAGATGAAAATGAAGTGAAGGAACTCATTTAATCTTGAGATGATAATGAGGGTCCTGCAATTAGAAAATAAAAGGATAATTAAAGATAAAACACACATACCTCTTCAAATGAGTTTGAGGATGGTTTCCATGTGTTAGAGAAATCTGACAATGATATTACTTCATGTGATGAAGCTTCTGAGGATCATGTCATGGAAAGATGGATGTTAGCAATAAAGTCTAAAGTAAAATTCATATACAAGTGCCATATTGTTGGACACGTGAGCCCACGGCGAGCCATTATGCAATAAATGTTATTGCAAATATCATTCCCTGATCTGAAATAAAGAATAAATAAATTCCATAATAGGTCCCTCTGTACAATTAGGGTTATGTACCATGGCTGTCTTAATGATCAAACAGCTGTTGATTCAATAATTGAATCATAGAGGCTGGTGCTTGAATGAATATCTAAAGAGTTAGATTGAGGACTCATCAAGCACCGTCAAATGATTGTTAAGATGTGATCTCCAGCCTGAGTAGGAGATGGCAATCCTTTCTCACATAGGCTGATATCTGACCGACCTCTTGATGCAGGTCCTCTGCATAGGAATAGAGATTCGGAGGTGTCAGATTAGTTAGGTCAAAGAGTTGACTTAACGAGATCGAGATAACCTAAGTCCTATGTTGAATGCTGTCACAGCATAGGCACGCATCCTCTGACCGGAGACAGATGTATTGCTATATGTCTGAGTATGTACATTTGGCAGACCAATAGGTTGATGACCTAACCAAGGTCTATACACCGGCGCGTTGGTGTGCATATAAGGGCATATGAGTAATACGATCTCTCAAAGGGATCATACAGGTTCACTACTGAACCGGAAGACATGAGCTCACTCATGAGATATTGGGAAGAATCAAATTCCGTGCACGGTCGTCTCGCTTTGGAAGCTTAACTGAATTTGTAGGTTTGATATATACTTTTGGAAAGTATATGATCAAGACCTAGGTATGATATATGCTTTTGGAAAGTATATGATCGATACCAAATCCCAATGATCAAATGAGAAACTTAGTGATCAAACCCTGAAGAAGACAGTGTAAAATAGATCTTGATCTTCGGGTTGACCATGGGTCTTCCAGTATGCAGGATGTACATGTATTGGGAATACCTGAGGGTGATGTGATCATAAATGATTGTATATCCATGACGCTTCCATTCCGAGGGAGTAATGAAACAGGTCTGGATTTTAGTGACTCCTTCCAGTAGAGAAGCAATCTGATCTTAGTCCAAATGTTGGACATTGGGCTGAATGAGATTCAGATTCAATGAGAAGATTAGATTTGCGGTCTTGATTTAATCACGCATCTGTGGGAGGTTCGTAAGATCTGGATTTGAGATAAGATCTCAACATCCAAGTCACTATACATGGAATAATACAATCGCCATGTCCTTATCTCCAAGTATCTGCGGAGAAAGCACATTATTCTTGAAAGGGTTCGAGAATAATTCATTTGATGAAATTCATATCCAAGCAAGAAGAACTTGATGATTAAATGATATTTAATTATCAAGCTTAATATGAATATGATTCATATTGTGAGAATGATTATCTAAGATAACTAAATGGGATTAATTATCAAGGATTAGAGAATGTGGATAATACTATCCATAATATTTGTGTATTATAAATATGATTTATAATATACATATATTCAAGAGAGAGAAATTTAGTAAATAACATTTGTTAATTATTAAATGTGGATTGGATTCACATTTGTTAATTAACTAGGAAATGTCATTTACAAATTAGTTTGGGATGTGAATATGATTCACATAATTTTTCAATGGCATGATTGAAATATTCACAAATTAATTTGGAATTAATTTGGTGGATATTTTTGTGATAATTGAGAGATAATGTAATATAATAAAAAGGAGAAATAAATCCACCAATTTAGGAGGCAATATTATCTCCATTTTATTATGATGATTAATCTCTCAACTAACTTATTTATGTTAAATTAAAAATGTGTTGATAATGTTGCAACATATATTTAATTTAATCATAAATAAATGTTGTTGGTTTTAACTAACAATAATTATAGCCATTGATCTTACATAGACCAAGCCTAGTCGTTGGATCTATGAGTCCATGGATTAAGATCCAATGGATCCTAAACTAATATAAAAGGAGGGCTAGGGTAGCCTTCCAAGGTACATCATTAAGAGTTGTACAAGGTTACAACTCTCTCTCTCTCATATTCTCACCCTCTCTCTTTCTCTCCTCCAAAAGATGGCCGTCCATCTTGTGTTGAGAAAGGAGAGACTCTCGGATTTCACCTTCGACGACTCGTGGATCTCCATCTTCTTTGGATTTGCTTACTCTAAAGGAAGACGACGAATTTCGTTTGACGAAATCGGGGGAGCCATCGCTTGGATCTTCATCGAGGATTGCGGGAAGGAACGTGACTCATCATCACGCCCGCAAGTGCGTTCTTCGTGGATCGGACTTAAGATAGGAGGATCTCTACTTTGGGATCTCGCGATCACAACCACACCTCAAGAGGTATTCCTTATACTTGGTGGTTTGATGAAATGATCCGAGAAATGTTCTCGTGATCATGTGGTTTCATCTTTAGTTTTAAAATTGTAATTTCCGCTGCATCTAGCATCTAGTACGACTAGTTGCTCCGATTGCATACGATGCGATCAACACGCTTCTGTGATGCGCTTAAGGGTTCACAATATCCTTCAAGCGGTATCAGAGCCAGGTTAAATAAGGTTTTGGATATGATCCATAGACCCTAGACGATTTGGTTCTTGAAAGGGTTGCGAAATTTTTATTGCATTTCAATTTTCGCACCTGTGTCTAATTGATTTTTTAGGCACTGTTTAAAAAGTTTAAACACGAAATTTTCAAATGAATTTTGTTCCCCATTAAATAAGGAAACCATAGGACTTGAGTTTACTAAATTTGGACTTCATTTGCTCAAGATATGGCTTTTTGAATATGACTATATTCACTGTTGCGGGAACTGCGGATTTAAACATGATTAATGAGATAATTACGGTTTTAATCCGCCTCGAAATGCATGAATTATCACTTGTGTTCTTTAATAAATCAAATAGGCAATCTTTGGAAACTGAGTTTCAATTTTTGGATTTAAATTGATCAAGATATGCTAATTTTAGTGATTGGGGGTCACTGCTGGAAATTGACATTTTTGATCTTGAACCTTGTGATATGTCATTCAATTATCATGATGAAAATTAATTGTTAATTTTCTGTAATAATTAGTGATAAATATTTGTGAAATAGTTAAAGAGATAATTATTTCATTGAATGACACTTGCCTAAACCACAATGATGAGATATTAGATCTTGATCATCATGAAAACCATAGTTTATCCTACAATAGTTGTAGGACAACTTTTACATGAAAAACCCTCTTGCTTGAATAGGATTGGGGATTTGTATAGCAAATCTCCTTATAATATAATCAAAAATGTTTTGATGCATATTATATGGTATAATTTCGGTTGAAAAATCGATGAGCATTTCAAAGTACATGATGATCTATCTGGTATTATCCTTTCCCGAGGCGGATGTGGTGCCTAGTCGGAGAGCATTGGGGTCGCGGGTTGCAACGTATGTGGTCCATCCCACTCTCGTCGGTACTGGCCATGACAGAGGGTAGGGACTGTATAATGCGGGAAAAGGTCAAAGTGTATTTTTCTAATTATTAAAATTCGAATAATACGTATTTTGAGAATATACCTACTATTCAAGTAAAAGACATGTTTGTTGATTGATGATTGGATTGATGATTAATTTAATGTGATTAAATTAATTACATCCAATAAACACTCTATTATGAATAGATGTGTATTTCCCTTGCAAGAATTAATTATATGAATATGATTCACGATAATTAATTACAATTTGAATATGAGGTGGAGGATCACATAAGTGACATCCATGGTCTCCCGTCAAGGCAAAGGATTCCGTCGCCAGTTTTTGTGTATAGGAGACGCCTGTCCGAAGTGACAGATCCTCTACATGATTTAATTGGATCGGGTTCTTTGCTTCTCGAAAGAGTAAGGCCGTATACGTAGTGACCCCAATATCGAGTCCTCATATTATTGGGGCGATATTGGATTGCATATAGCGAGTATTAAGCTTGTTGACGGTTGGTTCAATTAATGACGGGTCAACATCATCTTTGGGGTTGTGGGCCCGGGTATTAAAGATCGAATTGGGAATGCAAGTTGGACTTGCAAGGAGGAATGAGTTCCCGCTTCTTTTTATCGGAGTCGTAAGTTCTCATATTATTGGGATGCGACAAAGATAGGAAAGGAGATCCCAGATCTTGCTAGAGATATAATGGTAAGAATATCTCTTACATTGAAAGTGATTAAGGGAATAAACTTTCAATGTTGACAAGGCAAGACAACTTTGATATAAAAATTCCTAAATCAAAGTAAAATATGTATATATATAATATATATACCCTTATGCAAATTTCTTATTTTAGATAATCCTTCATTAAACCCACTCAATGTTATACTCAATAATAACCAGTAAAATATCTTGGATTGGACTCATGATCCAGATATTGCACTTGCAATTGGACACATAATGTATGTGGTTGCAATGTGCAAGTTTCCTCGACATAATGAGGAATGACAATTAAATAAGACAATAAGACATCACCTTAGGGTTTGTATGTCTCTATGTTCTTGATCTTTCATCGACTGTACTTTAGAAGTCACATGTCGATGGTGATCGTAATTGTCAAATAATCCTTATAAAATAAAAGAAGATATTTTGACATACATATGTGCTCTAGACATTTAATCATGAATGACATGGTTCTCTGCATTATGCAGAATGGTAGCTCGAAAGAGATGATGTATTCAAAATGTTTGAATACCTACCTGAACCTAAGTCTCTACGAGTTAAGATGTATGTAGATATGATGAGTGTCATCATTCTATTATCTATACTCTAGTCATTCATGAAGCTTCATAATATTCATATTGTATGAATTTAATGAAGCATGTATTAATGTTGAAATGCACTTGTATTGAAATCATTGGAATTCAACATAAGAGATTCTTTGTCTTGAACAATGGTTGTTTATAGATGAAGATAGCGCAGTGGAAGCATGGGTCGGACCCGAGTAAGAAGGAAAGTCAAAGAGTTGACCTACTTCTGTGACTTCCATATGACATCCAAAGAGTTGGATGAATGCCAATACTGCAATAAGTTGATGTGTTGATAGTATGACTATCAAATCTGTCTAAAATCCTTAGTAAAGGACTCAGATAGAGCATCAGAATAATCTACGTATAATCATTGACTCTGACTTTCTTATTTCATAAGATAAAGTCTGACAATTGTATCCCAATCTTCTAATGACATTTGCAATTGGTTGCATATATATATATGTATATATATTAGAAGATTAGAAATTTGATTTTAAAGTTTAGTAGTCATCTACATGGATATTACTGTAATTGTTGCAGCAATCTCTGTTGGATAGATGGACTTCATATTCTCAGTGGGAGAGCCCTTAGTCTTGGAAAATGTCTCTATGACCTAGATAGTAGAATACACTCATTGTTTGTTTCTAAATGTTAAAAATAAAAATGAATTCTGAGATAGAACTATCATAAAGAGTTATGATGGAAATATTTCAGATAGTAATCTAACATATAGTGGACACAAAATTAGAAAATTAAGGAATGGTTCATTAAGATTTCTAATACTGAAAACCAAACCTTAGAAGATCAATAGGAGGATGAAGATCATTTGATAATGATCTGGCATCAAGCCTTGGACATTTGTCTGTTGATTTGATCAATAGACTAGTAAGATATGAAACTTTAGAATGTCTAAAATTTAAAATCTTACACACTTATGAATATTGTATTCAAAGTAAAATGTCCAATACACCCTTCTCTGGGAATGGTGTTAGATGTCGAGGTATTCAAGATCTCATACATATTGATGTATGTAGATCACATGTATCATAGTAAACATTATGGATATGTGATATCTATTGATGATTATGTATGATATGAGATTCTTCTCTTCACCTGAGAAACCTTTGAAATGTTCAAAGATTTCATAATTTTGGTTTAGAACCAAAGTTTGAAGGAAGACTAAATGAATTTGATTTAACCAAGGTAGCAAGTACCTATTAGATAAATTCAAAGAA
Source organism: Ottelia alismoides (assembly GCA_037367405.1). Lineage (NCBI taxonomy): Eukaryota > Viridiplantae > Streptophyta > Magnoliopsida > Alismatales > Hydrocharitaceae > Ottelia > Ottelia alismoides. The sequence continues at coordinate 791,598 of JAZKJV010002146.1, forward strand.
TACCTTATGGAGATATGAATATCATTTCTATCTCACTCCTCCTGATAAACCTGAACTCAACGAAGTTGTAGGGAGATACAATTGGATCATGTGTGACATGATTTGATCAATGATGAATTTTAGCATAATTTCCTCTTAGTTTCCAGGTATATATGTGTAGTAGAGACTACACTATATATCCTTAATAAGATTCCATGCAAGTAAGCTGGAATTAAGCACTAGAGAGTGCTACTTCATTAGGAAAATAAAGGATGGTATTAGATACCTACTTTATGACCTTGAGATTCTTAAAAGATCTCATTTATGAGAATATGATTCTTAGAGGATGACTCTCTTGAGAATCAAGATGAAAATGAAGTATAGGAACTCATTTAATCTTGAGATGGTAATGAGGCTCCTGAGATCGGAAACTAGAAGGATAATTAAAGATGAAACATTAATACCTCTTCAAATGAGTTTGAAGATGTATTCCATGTGTCAGTTAAGTCTGACGATGATTGGACTTCATGTGATGAAGCTCCTAAGGATCATGACATGGAATGATGGATATTAGCAATAAAATCTAAAGTAGACTTCATATACAAGTGTTGTATATGCACCGTCGAGGATCCACCTATATGGGTAAGACCCATAAAGGTGTAAATGGATCTTCAAGAGAAGAGGGAACCTGATGAGAAGGTAGAGACCTTCAAAGCTCGGTCCGTAGCCATAAGCTAAACATCGGAAGAGAAGACATTGCTTGCAATGAGACTTGCTCTTCGGTAACCATGCTTAAAATCATCAGAATATTGCTAACCTTAGCTACACAACTTGACTATTGCATCTTCAAGATGTAAGTCAAGATTGCATTCCTCTAAAAATACCTCTCTGAGGATATTCACATGAAGTAGCCCCAGGGCTTCATGTTTGGGGAAAGTAAGGTGTGAAAGCTAAAGAAACTCCATCTATGGACTCAAATAAGCTTCTTGTAGTTGGAACATAAGATTTGATGAAATTATAAATGTTATGATTTCAAATAAAATCTTGATGTACCATGTGAAGCTTAGTGGGAGTGCCATCGTATTCATCGTGCTAAATGTAGATAATATTCCTAATCATTTGGAATGATATATGGATGATAATAAGTGTTTTATAGTCTGGCTATTCCATACCTTGAGATATGATCTCAAGAATACCTCTTAGATCTTAGTTCTGAAGTTGTTCAGAAGCAAAGAAAAGAAGGTATTGGGGCTGTCACATTTGTAGTACACCTTGGACATGTTCCATTCTTGGAAATTCCAAGAAAGGCTTCCTTCCCTTGAGATTTGGTACTGACCTATCTAAAGGGATAACACCTCAAAGAGTTGAGGAGTGAATACTAGAACTGGTTGCTCTTTTGTGCATCAGTTACGAGAAGCTGAAAGTGTGCTAAATATGTACAAAAGATAGATATCTGCCATGCAGTGGGAGTAGCAAAGTGTTGCTAATCCTACTATGAAGAAAGAACACTTTTGCAGTAATAACAAAATCTTCATAGATGACAAGATTTTTTGAGATAGTGATCTCAAAGTCATATTTTCAAAAGCTTAAGACTTTATAGATAGAGATCTAAAAGGTCTTAACTGTGGATACCTTATAAGATGGTGATCTCCCGGAATAAGGGTATTATGATAAGGATTATGAAAATACTGGTTATAATAGTTATTGAGCAATAGTGTCAAGGACACTATAACTGCTTTGACTAGATTGAGTATTGGTTGCATAAGATGCAACATTCGCATTGGATGCGAGCACTGTTACCTAAGGATATGCAAGTACCGTAAAAGGACTTGGCATAGTCTTTTGGGAACAGAGTGACTGATCAGCTTACCTAGCTATTTCTAAATAGCCTATGATTGTCACATGAGTGTGGGTTTAAATGATTAGCCCATTAATGGCTCTTTGGGCTAGTGGGAGATTGTTGGACATGTGAGCCCACGGCGAGCCATTATGCAATAAATGTTATTGCAAATATCATTCCCTGATCTAAAATAAAGAATAAATAATTTGCATAATAGGTCCCTCTGTACAATTAGGGTTATGTACCATGGCTGTCTTAATGATCAAACAGCTGTTGATTCAATAATTGAATCATAGAGGCTGGTGCTTGAATGAATATCTAAAGAGTTAGATTGAGGACTCATCAAGCACCGTCAAATGATTGTTAAGATGTGATCTCCAGCCTGAGTAGGAGATGGCAATCCTTTCTCACATAGGCTGATATCTGACCGACCTATTGATGCAGGTCCTCTGCATAGGAATAGAGATTCGGAGGTGTCAGATTAGTTAGGTCAAAGAGTTGACTTAACGAGATCGAGATAACCTAAGTCCTATGTTGAATGCTGTCACAGCATAGGCACGCATCCTCTGACCGGAGACAGATGTATTGCTATATGTCTGAGTATGTACATTTGGCAGACCAATAGGTTGATGACCTAACCAAGGTCTATACACCGGCGCGTTGGTGTGCATATAGGGGCATATGAGTAATACGATCTCTCAAAGGGATCATACAGGTTCACTACTGAATCGGAAGACATGAGCTCACTCATGAGATACTGGGAAGAATCAAATTCCGTGCACGGTCGTCTCACTTTGGAAGCTTGACTGAATTTGTAGGTTTGATATATACTTTTGGAAAGTATATGATCAAGACCTAGGTATGATATATGCTTTTGGAAAGTATATGATCGATACCAAATCCCAATGATCAAATGAGAAACTTAGTGATCAAACCCTGAAGAAGACAGTGTAAAATAGACCTTGATCTTCGGGTTGACCATGGGTCTTCCAGTATGCAGGATGTACAGGTATTGGGAATACCTGAGGGTGATGTGATCATAAACGATTGTATATCCATGACGCTTCCATTCTGAGGGAGTGATGAAACATGTCTAGATTTTAGTGACTCCTTCCAGTAGAGAAGCAATCTGATCTTAGTCCAAATGTTGGACATTGGGCTGAATGAGATTCAGATTCAATGAGAAGATTAGATTTGCGGTCTTGATTTAATCAAGCATCTGTGGGAGGTTCGTAAGATCTGGATTTGAGATAAGATCTCAATATCCAAGTCACTATACATGGAATAATACAATCGCCCTTTCCTTATCTCCAAGTATCTGCGGAGAAAGCACATTATTCTTGAAAGGGTTCGAGAATAATTCATTTGATGAAATTCATATCCAAGCAAGAAGAACTTGATGATTAAATGAGATTTAATGATCAAGCTTAATATGAATATGATTCATATTGTGAGAATGATTATCTAAGATAATTAAATGGGATTTAATTATCAAGGATTAGAGAATGTGGATAATACTATCCATAATATTTGTGTATTATAAATATGATTTATAATATACATATATTCAAGAGAGAGAAATTTAGTAAATAGCATTTGTTAATTATTAAATGTGGATTGGATTCACATTTGTTAATTAACTAGGAAATGTCATTTACAAATTAGTTTGGGATGTGAATATGATTCACATAATTTTTCAATGGCATGATTGAAATATTCACAAATTAATTTGGAATTAATTTGGTGGATATTTTTGTGATAATTGAGAGATAATGTAATATAATAAAAAGGAGAAATAAAGCCACCAATTTAGGAGGCAATATTATCTCCATTTTATTACGATGATTAATCTCTCAACTAACTTATTTATGTTAAATTAAAAACGTGTTGATAATGTTGCAACATATATTTAATTTAATCATAAATAAATGTTGTTGGTTTTAACCAACAATAATTATAGCCATTGATCTTACATAGACCAAGCCTAGTCGTTGGATCTATGAGTCCATGGATTGAGATCCAATGGATCCTAAACTAATATAAAAGGAGGGTTAGGGTAGTCTTCCAAGGTACATCATTAAGAGTTGTACAAGGTTACAACTCTCTCTCTCTCTCTCTCATATTCTCGCCCTCTCTCTTTCTCTCCTCCAAAAGATGGCCGTCCATCTTATGTTGAGAAAGGAGAGACTCTCGGCTTTCGCCTTCGACGACTCGTGGATCTCCATCTTCTTTGGAGTTGCTTACTCTAAAGGAAGATGACGGATTTCGTTTGACGAAATCGGGGGAGCCATCGCTTGGATCTTCATCGAGGATTGCGGGAAGGAACGTGACTCATCATCACGCCCGCAAGTGCGTTCTTCGTGGATCGGACTTAAGATAGGAGGATCTCTACTTTGGGATCTCGCGATCACAACCACACCTCAAGAGGCATTCCTTATACTTGGTGGTTTGATGAAACGATCCGAGAAATGTTCTCGTGATCATGTGGTTTCATCTTTAGTTTTAAAATTTTAATTTCCGCTGCATCTAGCATCTAGTATGACTAGTTGCTCCGATTGCATACGATGCGATCAACACGCTTCCGTGATGCACTTAAGGATTCACAATATCCTTCAAGTGGTATCAGAGCCAGGTTAAATAAGGTTTTGGATATGATCCATAGACCCTAGACGATTTGGTTCTTGAAAGGGTTGCGAAATTTTTACTGCATTTTAATTTTCGCACCTGTGTCTAATTGATTTTTTCGGCACTGTTTAAAAAGTTTAAACACGAAATTTTCAAATGGATTTTGTTCCCCATTAAACAAGAAAACCATAGGACTTGAGTTTACTAAATTTGGACTTTATTTGCTCAAGATATGGCTTTTTGAATATGACTATATTCACTGTTGCGGGAACTGCGGATTTAAACGTGATCAATGAGATAATTATGGTTTTAATCCACCTTGAAATGCGTGAATTATCACTTGCGTTCTTTAATAAATCAAATAGGCAATCTTTGAAAACTGAGTTTGCAATTTTTGGATTTAAATTGATCAAGATATGTTAATTTTAGTGATTGGGGGTCACTGCTGGAAATTGACATTTTTGATCTCGAACCTTGTGATATGTCATTCAATTATCATGATGAAAATTAATTGTTAATTTTCTGGAATAATTAGTGATAAATATTTGTGAAATATTTAAAGAGATAATTATTTCATTAAATGACACTTACCTAAACCACAATGATGAGATATTAGATCTTGATCATTGGTTCATCAACAAACATTGATTTCATGAAAACCATAGTTTATCCTACAATAGTTGTAGGACATCTTTTACATGAAAAACCCTCTTGCTTGAATAGGATTGGGGATTTGTCTAGCAAATCTCCTTATAATATAATCAAAAATGTTTTGATGTATATTATATGATATAATTTCGGTTGAAAAACCGATGAGCATTTCAAAGTACATGATGATCTATCTGGTATTATCCTTTCCCGAGGCGGATGTGGTGCCTAGTCGGAGAGCATTGGGGTCACGGGTTGCAACGTATGTGGTCCATCCCACTCTCGTCGGTACTGGCCATGACAGAGGGTAGGGACTGTATAATGCCGGAAAAGGTCAAAGTGTATTTTTCTAATTATTAAAATTCGAATAATACGTACTTTGAGAATATACCTACTATTCAAGTAAAAGACATGTTTGTTGATTGATGATTGGATTGATGATTAATTTAATGTGATTAAATTAATTACATCCAATAAACACTCTATTATGAATAGATGTGTATTTCCCTTGGAAGAATTAATTATGTGAATATGATTCACGATAATTAATTACAATTTGAATATGAGGTGGAGGATCACATAAGTGACATCCATGGTCTCCCGTCAAGGCAAAGGATTCCGTCGCCAGTTGTTGTGTATAGGAGACGCCTGTCCGAAGTGACAGATCCTGTACATGATTTAATTGGATCGGGTTCTTTGCTTCTCGAAAGAGTAAGGCCGTATACGTAGTGACCCCAATATCGAGTCCTCATATTATTGGGGCGATATTGGATTGCGTATAGCGAGTATTAAGCCTGTTGACGGTTGGTTCAATTAATGACGGGTCAACATCATCTTAGGGGTGGTGGGCCCGGGTATTAAAGACCGAATTGGGAATGCAAGTTGGACTTGCAAGGAGGAATGAGTTCCCGCTTCTTTTTATCGGAGTCGTAAGTTCTCATATTATTGGGATGCGACAAAGATAGGAAAGGAGATCCCAGATCTTGCTAGAGATATAATGGTAAGAATATCTCTTACATTGAAAGTGATTAAGGGAATGAACTTTCAATGTTGACAAGGCAAGACAACTTTGATATAAAAATTCCTAAATCAAAGTAAAATATGTATATATATAATATATATACCCTTATGCAAATTTCTTATTTCAGATAATCCTTCATTAAACCCACTCAATGTTATACTCAATAATAACCAGTAAAATATCTTGGATTGGACTCATGATCCAGATATTGCACTTGCAATTGGACACATAATGTATGTGGTTGCAATGTGCAAGTTTCCTCGACATAATGAGGAATGACAATTAAATAAGACAATAAGACATCACCTTAGGGTTTGTATGTCTCTATGTTCTTGATCTTTCATCGAGTGTACTTTAGAAGTCACATGTCGATGGTGATCGTAATTGTCAAATAATCCTTATAAAATAAAAGAAGATATTTTGGCATACATATGTGCTCTAGACATTTAATCATGAATGACATGGTTCTCTGCATTATGCAGAATGGTAGCTCGAAAGAGATGATGTATTCAAAATGTTTGAATACCTACCTGAACCTAAGTCTCTAAGAGTTAAGATGTATGTAGATATGATGAGTGTCATCATTCTATTATCTATACTCTAGTCATTCATGAAGCTTCATAATATTCATATTGTATGAATTTAATGAAGCATGTATAAATGTTGAAATGCTCTTGTATTGAAATCCTTGGAATTCAACATAAGAGATTCTTTTTCTTGAACAATGGTTGTTTATAGATGAAGAGAGCGCAGTGGAAGCATGGGTCGGACCCGAGTAAGAAGGAAAGTCAAAGAGTTGACCTACTTCTGTGACTTCCATATGACATCCAAAGAGTTGGATGAATGCCAATACTGCAATAAGTTGATGTGTTGATAGTATGACTATCAAATCTGTCTAAAATCCTTAGTAAAGGACTCGGATAGAGCATCAGAATAATCTACATATAATCATTGACTCTGACTTTCTTATTTCATAAGATAAAGTCTGACAATTGTATCCCAATCTTCTAATGACATTTGCAATTGGTTGCATATATATATATATTAGAAGATTAGAAATTTGATCTTAAAGTTTAGTAGTCATCTACATGGATATTACTGTAATTGTTGCAGCAATCTCTGTTGGATAGATGGACTTCATATTCTCAGTGGGAGAGCCCTTAGTCTTGGAAAATGTCTCTATGACTTAGATAGTAGAATACACTCATTGTTTGTTTCTAAATGTTGGAAATAAACATGAATTCTGAGATAGAACTATCAAAAAGAGTTATGATGGAAATATTTCAGATAGTAATCTAACATATAGTGGACTCCACAAAATTAGAAAATTAATGAATGGTTCATTAAGATTTCTAAAACTGAAAATCAAACCTTATAAGATCAATAGGAGGATGAAGATCATTTGATAATGATCTGGCATCAAGCCTTGGACATTTGTCTGTTGATTTGATCAATAGACTAGTAAGATATGAAACTTTAGAATGTCTAAAATTTAAAATCTTACATACTTATGAATATTGTATTCAAAGTAAAATGTCCAATACACCCTTCTCTGGGAATGGTGTTAGATGTCGAGGTATTCAAGATCTCATACATATTGATGTATGTAGATCACATGTATCATAGTAAACATTATGGATATATGATATCTATTGATGATTATGTATGATATGAGATTTCTTCTCTTCACCTGAGAAACCTTTGAAATGTTCAAAGATTTCATAATTTTGGTTTAGAACCAAAGTTTGAAGGAAGACTAAATGAATTTGATCTAACCAAGGTAGCAAGTACCTATTTAATAAACTCAAAGAATACCTTATGGAGATATGAATATCATTTCTATCTCACTCCTCCTGATAAACCTGAACTCAACGGAGTTGTAGGGAGATACAATTGGATCATGTGTGACATGATTTGATCAATGATGAATTTTAGCATAATTTCCTCTTAGTTTCCAGGTACATATGTGTAGTAAAGACTACACTATATATCCTTAATAAGATTCCATGCAAGTAAGCTGGAATTAAGCACTAGAGAGTGCTACTTCATTAGGAAAATAAAGGATGGTATTGGATACCTACTTTATGTCCTTGAGATTCTTAAAAGATCTCATTTATGAGAATATGATTCTTAGAGGATGACTCTCTTGAGAATCAAGATGAAAATGAAGTATAGGAACTCATTTAATCTTGAGATGGTAATGAGGCTCCTGAGATCGGAAAGTAGAAGGATAATTAAAGACGAAACATTAATACCTCTTCAAATGAGTTTGAAGATGTATTCCATGTGTCAGTTAAGTCTGACAACGATCGGACTTCATGTGATGAAGCTCCTAAGGATCATGACATGGAATGATGGATATTAGCAATAAAGTCTAAAGTAGACTTCATATACAAGTGTTGTATATGTACCCTCGAGGATCCACCTATATGGGTAAGACCCATAAAGGTGTAAATGGATCTTCAAGAGAAGAGGGAACCTGATGAGAAGGTAGAGACCTTCAAAGCTCGGTCCGTAGCCATAAGCTAAACATCGGAAGAGAAGACATTGCTTGCAATGAGACTTGCTCTTCGGTAACCATGCTTAAAATCATCAGAATATTGCTAACCTTAGCTACACAACTTGACTATTGCATCTTCAAGATGTAAGTCAAGATTGCATTCCTCTAAAAATACCTCTCTGAGGATATTCACATGAAGTAGCCCCAGGGCTTCATGTTTGGGGAAAGTAAGGTGTGAAAGCTAAAGAAACTCCATCTATGGACTCAAATAAGCTTCTTGTAGTTGGAACATAAGATTTGATGAAATTATAAATGTTATGATTTCAAATAAAATCTTGATGTACCATGTGAAGCTTAGTGGGAGTGCCATCGTATTCATCGTGCTAAATGTAGATAATATTCCTAATCATTTGGAATGATATATGGATGATAATAAGTGTTTTATAGTCTGGTTATTCCATACCTTGAGATATGATCTCAAGAATACCTCTTAGATCTTAGTTCTGAAGTTGTTCAGAAGCAAAGAAAAGAAGGTATTGGGGATGTCACATTTGTAGTACACCTTGGAAATGTTCCATTCTTGGAAATTCCAAGAAAGGCTTCCTTCCCTTGAGATTTGGTACTGACCTATCTAAAGGGATAACACCTCAAAGAGGTTAGGAGTGAATGCTAGAACTGGTTGCTCTTTTGTGCATCAGTTACGAGAAGCTGAAAGTGTGCTAAATATGTACAAAAGACAGATATCTGCCATGCAGTGGGAGTAGCAAAGTGTTGCTAATCCTACTGTGAAGAAAGAACACTTGATTGCAGTAATAACAAAATCTTCATAGATGACAAGATTTTTTGAGATAGTGATCTCAAAGTCATATCTTCAAAAGCTTAAGACTTTATAGATAGAGATCTAAAAGGTCTTAACTGTGGATACCTTATGAGATAGTGATCTCCCGGAATAAGGGTATTCTGATATGGATTATGAAAATACTGGTTATAATAGTTATTGAGCAATAGTGTCAAGGACACTATAACTGCTTTGACTAGATTGAGTATTGGTTGCATAAGATGCAACATTCGTATTGGATGCGAGCACTGTTACCTAGGGATATGCAAGTACCGTAAAAGGACTTGGCATAGTCTTTTGGGAACTGAGTGACTGATCAACTTACCTAGCTATTTCTAAATAGCCTATGATTGTCACATGAGTGTGGGTTTAAATGATTAGCCCATTAATGGCTCTTTGGGCTAGTGGGAGATTGTTGGACATGTGAGCCCACGGCGAGCCATTATGCAATAAATGTTATTGCAAATATCATTCCCTAATCTGAAATAAAGAATAAATAATTTGCATAATAGGTCCCTCTGTACAATTAGGGTTATGTACCATGGCTGTCTTAATGATCAAACAGCTGTTGATTCAATAATTGAATCATAGAGGCTGGTGCTTGAATGAATATCTAAAGAGTTAGATTGAAAACTCATCAAGCACCGTCAAATGATTGTTAAGATGTGATCTCCAGCCTGAGTAAGAGATGGCATCCTTTCTCACATAGGCTGATATCTGACCGACCTCTTGATGCAGGTCCTCTGCATAGGAATAGAGATTCGGAGGTGTCAGATTAGTTAGGTCAAAGAGTTGACTTAACGAGATCGAGATAACCTAAGTCCTATATTGAATGCTGTCACAACATAGGCACGCATCCTCTGACCGGAGACAGATGTATTGCTATATGTCTGAGTATGTACATTTGGTAGACCAATAGGTTGATGACCTAACCAAGGTCTATACACCGGTGCGTTGGTGTGCATATAAGGGCATATGAGTAATACGATCTCTCAAAGGGATCATACAGGTTCAATACTGAACCGGAAGACATGAGCTCACTCATGAGATATTGGGAAGAATCAAATTCCGTGCACGGTCGTCTCGCTTTGGAAGCTTGACTGAATTTGTAGGTTTGATATATACTTTTGGAAAGTATATGATCAAGACCTAGGTATGATATATGCTTTTGGAAAGTATATGATCGATACCAAATCCCAATGATCAAATGAGAAACTTAGTGATCAAACCCTGAAGAAGACAATGTAAAATAGATCTTGATCTTCGGGTTGACCATGGGTCTTCCAGTATGCAGGATGTACATGTATTGGGAATACCTGAGGGTGATGTGATCATAAACGATTGTATATCCATGACGCTTCCATTCCGAGGGAGTGATGAAACAGGTCTGGATTTTAGTGACTCCTTCCAGTAGAGAAGCAATCTAATCTTAGTCCAAATGTTGGACATTGGGCTGAATGAGATTCAGATTCAATGAGAAGATTTGATTTGCGGTCTTGATTTAATCAAGCATCTGTGGGAGGTTTGTAAGATCTGGATTTTGAGATAAGATCTCAATATCCAAGTCACTATACATGGAATAATACAATCGCCCTGTCCTTATCTCCAAGTATCTGCGGAGAAAGCACATTATTCTTGAAAGGGTTCGAGAATAATTCATTTGATGAAATTCATATCCAAGCAAGAAGAACTTGATGATTAAATGAGATTTAATTATCAAACTTAATATGAATATGATTCATATTGTGAGAATGATTATCTAAGATAATTAAATGGGATTTAATTATCAAGGATTAGAGAATGTGGATAATACTATCCATAATATTTGTGTATTATAAATATGATTTATAATATACATATATTCAAGAGAGAGAAATTTAGTAAATAACATTTGTTAATTATTAAATGTGGATTGGATTCACATTTGTTAATTAACTAGGAAATGTCATTTACAAATTAGTTTGGGATGTGAATATGATTCACATAATTTTTCAATGGCATGATTGAAATATTCACAAATTAATTTGGAATTAATTTGGTGGATATTTTTGTGATAATTGAGAGATAATGTAATATAATAAAAAGGAGAAATAAAGCCACCAATTTAGGAGGCAATATTATCTCCATTTTATTATGATGATTAATCTCTCAACTAACTTATTTATGTTAAATTAAAAATATGTTGATAATGTTGCAACATATATTTAATTTAATCATAAATAAATGTTGTTGGTTTTAACCAACAATAATTATAGCCATTGATCTTACATAGACCAAGCCTAGTCGTTGGATCTATGAGTCCATGGATTGAGATCCAATAGATCCTAAACTAATATAAAAGGAGGGCTAGGGTAGCCTTCCAAGGTACATCATTAAGAGTTGTACAAGGTTACAACTCTCTCTCTCTCTCTCATATTCTCGCCCTCTCTCTTTCTCTCCTCCAAAAGACGGCCGTCCATCTTGTGTTGAGAAAGGAGAGACTCTCGGCTTTTGCCTTCGACGACTCGTGGATCTCCATCTTCTTTGGAGTTGCTTACTCTAAAGGAAGACGACGGATTTCGTTTGACGAAATCGGGGGAGCCATCGCTTGGATCTTCATCGAGGATTGCGGGAAGGAACATGACTCATCATCACGCCCGCAAGTGCGTTCTTCGTGGATCGGACTTAAGATAGGAGGATCTCTACTTTGGGATCTCGCGATCACAGCCACACCTCAAGAGGTATTCCTTATACTTGGTGGTTTGATGAAACGATCCGAGAAATGTTCTCGTGATCATGTGGTTTCATCTTTAGTTTTAAAATTTTATTTTCCGCTGCATCTAGCATCTAGTACGACTAGTTGCTCCGATTGCATACGATGCGATCAACACGCTTCCGTGATGCGCTTAAGGATTCACAATATCCTTCACATATATGTACCCTCGAGGATCCACCTATATGGGTAAGACCTGCTAAGGTGTAAATGGATCTTCAAGAGAAACATGGAACCTAATGAGAAGGTATAGACCTTCAAAGCACGACTTGTGACCATGAGCTACACACCGAAGAGAAGGCATTGCTTGCAATGAGACTTGCTCTTCAGTGACCATGCTTAAACCCATCATAATATTGCTAATTATATCTACATAACTTGACTTTGACATCTACAAGATGAAGTCACTATTGCATTCCTCTATGAATAGCTCTCTGAGGATATTCGTATGAACTAGCAAATGCTTCATGGTTAGGAAAGCAAAGTGTGCAAGCTAAAGAAATCCATCTACGTACTCAAATAAGCTTTTTGTAGTAGGAACATAAGATTTGATGAAATTATAAATGTTATGATTTCATATAGAATCTTGATGAATCAGGTGAAGCTTTGTGGGAGTGCCATTGTGTTCGTCATGCTTAATGTAGATGATATCCTAATTATTTAAAATGACATAAGGATAATAATAAGATAAGTCTTTTATAGTCTGGCTATTCCATACATTGAGATATGATCTCAAGGATACCTCTTAAGATCTTAGTTCTGAAAGTGTTCAGAAGCAAACAGAAGAGGGTATTGGGACCGTCACATTAGTGGTACGTCTTGGACATTTCCATTTCTGGAAAATTCCAAGAAAGGAATCCTTCCCTTAAGATATGGTACTGACCTATCTGAAAGGATAACACCTCAAAGAGTTGAGGAAGTGGACGCTAGAACTGCTTACCCTTGTGCATCAGTTACGAGAAGATGAGTGTATGCTAGATGTGTACAAATGCCAGATGTCTACAATACAGTAGGAGTAGTAAACTCTTACTAATCCTATTATGGAGATAAAACATTTGATTGCAGTAATTACAATATCTTCAAAGATGACAAAACTTTAGAGATAGTAATCTCTAAATCTTATCTTCAAGAGATTAAGACTTTATAGATAGTGATCTAAAAGATCTTAACTGCAGACACCTTAGGAGATAGAGATCTCCAGGAATAAAGTTATTCTGATAAGGATAATAAAAATTACATACTGGTTATAATAATTATTGAGTAGTAGTGTCAAGGACACTATAACTGACAAAATTGAGTATTGGTTGCATAAGATGCAACATTCACATTGGATGCGAGCACTGTTACTGGGGGATATGCAAGTGTCGTAAAAGGACTTGGCGTAGTCTCTTAGGAACCAAGTGACCGATCAGCTTACCTAGCTATTTTTCTAAATAGACTATGACTGTCACATGAGTGGGGGTTTAAAGATTATCCCACCAATGGCTCTTTGGACTAGTGGGAGATTGTTGGACACACGAGCCCACGTCAAGCCATCATGCAATAAATGTTATTATTCCCTGATCAGAAATGAAGATTAACTAATTTGCATAATAGGTCCCTTAATACAATCAGTGTTATATACCATGGCCATCTTAATGATCATATATTTGTTGATTCAATTGTTGAATCATAGAGGTTGGTGCTTGGATGAATATTTAAAGAGTTAGATTGATGACTCATCGGACACCGTCAAATGTTTATTAAGAGAAGATCTCCAACCTGAAAAAGAGATGGCAATCCTTTCTCTAAAGGCTGATATATAATTGACCTCTTGATGCATGTCCTTTGCATAGGAATAGAGATTTGGAGGTGTTAGATAAGTTATGTCAAAGATCCGACTTAACGAGATCGAGAAACCAAAGTCCTATTTCGTATGCTATCATGATATAGGCATGTATACTCTGATCGGAGAAAGATGTGTTACTATATGCCTGAGTATGTACATTTGGCAGACCAACATGTTGATGAATGATGAAACTCAGTTTCATCACCTTAAATTGCATTTTTTAACCCCCTTGCTTAAAAGTGTGTTAGTAAGAAGCAGATAAAGTCCTGTAATTATCAGAGTCTTGAATAAACTAAAAATCACAAAAAATATAAAAATTAAAAGCTGCGGTGTTTTTAGCCTTAAAATGACCTCAAAAATATTTTGTGTCTTCAAATGACCTCGTCTTCGTTTTTGGTCAAGATCAAAGACTCGCGATTGTAAATGGATGATATATGTGGTTGTATGGGGATCGTCCCCCCTTGAGTGTCGACCTAGGACCAGGCACGCGGCTCTTCGAGCCTGTTTCATTGTTTCATTTTTTATGTGCTTGTTCGTAGGTAGGACACACTAAAACTATAGACGCACATAACCTCGCTTCACTTAGCCAAATTTAAAAGAAGTTCTTCCCCGCTAATAGAAGCATGTTAGGTGCGACTTTTGATCGACTTGCATACATGATTTTGGTTTTTAAAATAGTCCAAGTTTTCATGTATTTTTGCCAAGTCACTACATGTTTTATTGCTTAGCCTAAATCATGTTTTTATCAAATGCATGGTTTTTCTCGATTTCCCCTCCTAGCTTGATCACCTAGGTTAATGGAAAATGGGAATGAACGGTAGACGATGAATGCTTGGTATTTGTTCTCACCTAAATTCAGTGACAACCTTAGAAAAAAATTGGGACTATTAACCACAAGTCAACCTAAAAATGGAGTAAAATATTGTTTTGGGAGAGCAACACCCTCGTTTACGCAGTTGATTTTAATTAGCATCTCTTTTGTGTAAAGATAAAATGATTTAATCACCAATGAAACCGACAAGATAATACACCAATCTAGGTTGGTTTCATGTGTGAGTTGGTGAAATTGAAGGGTCTTGCATGTTTGATTGAGCCATGTTTGCTCCGACACCCTCCCTAGAGCCTTAGACACTCCATTAATCTCCGCAGATTTATCCACTCACTTGTATATCCATCCTTCTTCTTCGTTCACCTTGGGTCTCTCCCAACATCAAATCTTTATCTTTATACTTAGGCTAATCTCAGCCTAAGTATAGGGAGGACCGAGTCCCTTTGATCTTCTCCACTCATCTTTCCTTGCCTTTATACTTAGGTTATTTCTAACCTAAGTATAGGGGGAGCCCCCTTAGTTTCTGTATATTTCTCTATATTTAAATAGACTTATGAACTTGTATCATCTAGTGCTATGAGAACATAGCAAAGTTTAAATATAGGGGGGGGTATACCGTGTATACAATATATGTACTTTAGCTAAAATCTGAAAAATTTGAAAAATGTAAAACTTTTTGGCTAAAGTGAAATTCTTTGAACTAAGTGGACTCAATGGTTTTCAAGACTTTTCTATATTATGTTACACTATTTTTATATAAAAATATTTTTGAAAAGGCTTTGAAAAATGAGTGTCCCTTATTTTGAAAAAAATCTTTTGAAAATGTTTTGAAAATATTTATTTGTGTGACATGGTATTGAATTTTCTTTCTCTTTTCAAGGAAAGTTGAGTCTAACCAGTGTTCTAACCTTTAATTAAAAAAATCCATAAAAATGGGAAAATACTTTATGAGTCAATAATGACTACTAAGACCAATTAAGTAGCCACGTTCAGTGAGGGTTCACCCTTAGCAGATTGGGTGGTTTAGAGGACATCGCGTAAGGCCCCATCGTCAAGCAATGGGCTCCGGCCTGTACTTACAGCCATACTGACTGAATGCAGACGCATCTACTTAATTGAGTTTAGGCCGTCATAATATCTCTTGAAGTAAAAAAATGTTTTTGAATGAAAGAGTTGGATTAATCCTCTACAATCACACCCAGGATCTGAAATGTTCAAGGAAACTTAGTTTGTGAGGACTTGAGATTTTAGGTTAGCCAGCCTTAGCCATCAGGGTCGTAGACTTAATCATCCACATTTCCCTAAATTTTCAGATTTGCATGCTATATTTCATGCTTAGTCTCAGACCATTAAGAATATGATCAGTACATCATATGCACGACTGCGGTTTCGATGAGATGAGTTGACTCTTCACTTGAGGGACTGTGATGAGAGATTCGAGTCTGGACTTGATCTAATGATGCTCGAGGATGGGATAAAATCTTTGAAGGCTTCATGAAACCTGAGTGTCAACAACTTTAGCCAGTATGAGAACTTGGTTCTTATACTAATCTCTTGATATTGACCTAAGTGCCGGGGTCTGAAATAAATAAAATGTTGATCAGTGTGCGCCAACTCTGGGTAAAAGCAGTGGAGCTAGCAAAAAATAATACAAATCAATGAAATGTCAAATAAAAGCTCTCATTCCACAAAGTTACATATCAAAGAGCTTCCACCGAAGGCAAGCGCTCACAACCTTTTCAAAGTGTCCACTTGGACCACCGCTATTAGGACCAGGAGTCGAGCTTGCACCAAAAAAGGGCTCTGCATTGTAAATGCTACAAGTCTGGGTGTAGAAGGTATGATAGGTACTCAAAAAAGACACATCCCGGTGTATTCCCAGGAAAACAAGTGCAGACAGCTCCAACTTCTCTTGACGGACGCACTGATCAACAACAACAAAAAAATGTATGTTGTGTAATAAGGTACTAAGAGAGAATCCTTGATTCCAATGAGAGGGAGAGAAGAAATGACACAATCCCATACCATCCATTACTGGCCTGCCATCTACATTTTTAAATCTGACAATTAAAGAGACGGTGAACTGAATGCAAGATTTGATTTATTCCCTAGTGTTGAGGATTGAGTCCTTAGGAGAGTTTTTCAGACCAAGACCTTGGGTGAAGATTTGACTCTACTCTCGTGAACACAGTCAACACTAATTATCATACCCTTAGATTATATGTACATCCAAGAGAGTCTGGATAATAAGAGGAATTGGGCGCCTCTTGATTAAAGCTGGGTTGAGCTCTAAAATTTCGGACCTCTAAAGTTGAGTGGACTTGAACATATTGGATCCTGTACTCACATGCACAGGGGGTTAATCTAGTTTATTCATTCTCTTCGATGCTCGGGGACGAGCATAAGTTAAGTATGGGGGGGGGTGATGAAACTCAGTTTCATCATCTTAAATTGCATTTTTAACCCCCTTTCTTAAAGGTGTGCCAATAAAAACCAGATAAAGTCTTGTAATTATCAGATCCTGAATAAATTAAAAATCACAAAAAAATCAAAATTAAAAGTCGTGGTGTTTTTAGCCTTAAAACACCCTCAAAAATATTTTGTGTCTTTAAATGACCTCATCTCCGTTTTTGGTCAGCATGAAACTTGTAGATCTCATCGATATCTACAACTTTCATGTTTTGAGTTTTCTCAAATTCGGCCATTTGGCCCTTCAAATTCAATTTCTTCTTTCGAATAATCTGATTGGGTCACGTGGCCCTTTCTGGTTGCGCCACGTTGCCCGGTCCTTCTCGCACCATGCAGTCGTCTCTTTTTCGCCGTCTGATGGCCCGCCTGATCTCCCCACCACCGTCGTTCATTCCGCACTTGATACCCGCCATCCGATCAGATCTTGGACCCATCCCAACCCTCACTAGCGCCTTAACGACAACGTGACACGCGGCCAATTCTTCCCCTTTCGATCACCTACATGCATTTCCATCCCAGCCATCTACTTCCGCCTCAAACCTCAACCCTCCGATCTTTCTAGATCTGATCTACGCCGCCCGCTTCTGCCTGCCTGTGCGCTCGACACGTGGCGACATCCTGGGCCCTCTGATCAGCCGCCCTCGATCAGATCCAAGCCACTGGTTAGCGCCTCTCTCCTAGACGTTGGATCGCATGATCCAACGACTTAGACACCTTCTCCTACCTCCTGACCCCTTCTCTTTCCCACATTCTCCATCTTGTGAATCCCCTTCACCCTTCTCATTTTCTTGCCCACCATCGCCACCTTCTCCACGCACCAACCACTCCAGGGTCTTCCCTACTCATCCACGACCCTCGCGAGATGTCACACACTCCACGAAGCTCCTCCGGTCACTCCCTATCCCTCGGTCAAACCACGTACGCCACCTCTGAAACTGCCATCTCCCCCCTTCAAATACTTCGCCTCCTCCTCCATTCACAAGGGTCCACCTTTACGTGAGGGGCTACCCAGCAAGCCTCCGCCCCCGGTGAGAGCGAGGGGGCGACGAGGAGCACGAAGATGATGGCGCCCTCCAGTGTTGAACCCTGGCCATGGTAGGCCAGGTCTGCGGTGGTTGAAGCCCCACCAAGCTGTCTCCAGTCGCCGCGGAGATCCAGCAATGACCAGAGTTCCTCACCGGGGCTCACGCACAGGCTCCACTCCGCCATAGCCAGGTAAGTTCTTCCTCGACCTTCTTTGTATTTTTTTCTTTAATTTTCGCTTAATTAATGAGGTTGCCACACACATCCTCACTCTCTACTGAACCTCGACCTTGTTTCACCGCACATCCCCCACCTTCACGATGCACTCCAGATCATCCTCCCTACTCTCCGTAACCCCAATCACCTCCGACCCAACTCCTCCGCCCTCATAGCGGAGGGGATCTGAGCTCCCGCCGTCTTCGCTCACGTAGCTCCCATCCCACGCACACACGCTTTCCCCTTTTTGCTTCGGCTATGCAATTAACGATGCAGAGACTCGAAGCCTTCGTTAGTCAGAGTTTACGCCGGAGCTTCTTCGCCAAGCTCGTCTTCGGCATCCGTGCTGTGTCAGACCCCTACAGACGTTCCGGCTGCTCCATTGAGCTTCAAGGATGATTTCCAGGTGGTTGAGAGCGGCGGGGAACCTTCACCGACACCATAGGGGAGCGGCGGAGCTTGGGCTCCTTCGCCGGCGCTCGAACTTCGCCGCCCGCTGCAGCCGAAGATGAAGGTACAAGCACCGTTGGATGCTCCTCTCCAGAGCACATCCAACGGTGTAGGAGCGTCCACATCGCCAACGAGCGCTATCTCTAGGTGCCGGTGGATCCTCGAGATCTAACGATGATTGACCGACCACGTGTCATCCCTAGAGCACATCCAAGCCGCAACACCAAAGCTCTAGGCTTGGATATCCCAAGCCGCACCAAGCCTCATACGAGACCAAGCCTAGAGGCTCGTCCATTTCGAGCCTTCTCCGAGCCTTCGAGTCGTCCCGAGCCTGGATGAGCATGTGTCGATCACGTACGACTTGGGAAATTTGCACAGAGGGCCACAGACTTCTTCAAATTTGCAGACAGGTCTAGATTCACGTGTTGTCCACGCGCGCCTGGGGTATTTTGCATCTATACCCTCACGTGTTTTAATAATTGCAAAAATACCCCCACGTGTGTGGAATATTTGCATGGAAGGCCTCATGCTTAATTTTAATTACATTTTAGTCCCTCCCATGGACCTATTTGCAGTTATCTTTCATGTTTTTCATATAGTTATGCCCCTGTCTTCTTTCACATATCTCGAGCATCATACCTCCATTTTAGTTGATTTCAGTTTCATTTCGGAGCTTGCTTGATGATCTTTTTAATGGCATATTTATTTATTGTATTGGATACTGTTATTCTTATGTATTATTATAATAATAAATGTCTCTGATTACTCCAACTTATGCCTTGTTTAAATTAACCATCAAGTTTGTCACTTGAAATTAAACCCGAAATTGATTCATTTTTTTAATTGTTCATTATTTTGGTCTGGGGCATATTTCCATTGCATCTCATCGTATATATTTGCATGATTAAAAATTAAATAAAAAATGCATGTTTTATATTCGCTTGATGCATTGTATTGTCTTCATGCATTGTTTGACCTACAGTTCTCCAACTCAACACTTAATAAATAAATAAAAGTCTAAATAATTACGAGAGAGGCTCGTATCCCTGTGTTCGACCTTGGTTCTTACCAAGTAAAATAAACTCATGACCATCCGATTTCACATACATATCCAACTTAGATGTTTTTTTGATGGACCAAATCCAACCCAACTACAATGTTCTTGAGTGTTAATTCCGCACCCTTAAAGGGCCGGATTTGCGGTTCGTCAATGACCTAACTAAGGTTTATACACCGATGCACTAGTGTGCATGCAAGGGCATATGAGTAATATATGATCTCTCAAAGGTATCATACAAGTTCATTTACTAAACCGGAAGACATGATCTCACTCATGAGATATTGGGAAAACTCAAATTCCACGCACGGTCGTCTCGCTTTGGAAGCTTGAATGAATTTTTAAGTTTGATATATGCTTTTGGAAAGTATATTATCAACACCTGGGTATGATATATTCTTTTGGAAAGTATATGATCGATACCAACTCCCTATAGTCAAATGAGAAACTTAATGATAAAATCATGAAGTAGACTGTATAAAATAGATCTAATACTTCGGGCTTATTCTCAGTCTTTCAGTATGCAAGATGTACATGTATTAAGAATACCTGAGGGTGATGTCACATTTTTCTTCTGAAGATATATATGGTCGGGGTCTGTTTATTAAGATGTTATATTAGGCTGAAGCAGGCTTAACACATGTCGGAGGGTTCACCACCCTACTCTTCTGCAACATGAAAGTCAAGCTGCTTGTAAATCATCCTACCCCTTGTGAGGTGCGAGCGATAAAGAGGTCAATCCCTGTTTTGTTAGCCTTAGGATCGCTGACTCGCAGGCTTGCACGCACGACTCCTAGGTCTCTGTCGAAGATTTGCCGGTTCAAGGATCATAAAAGATTGTATAACCATGATGCTTCCATTCTTAGGGAATGATGAAATAGGTCCGGATTTTAGTAACTCCTCTCAGTAGATAAATGATCTGATCTAGGTCCAAATGTTGGGCATTGATCTAAATGTTATTCAGATGCAACGAGAAGATTAGATTTGCGGTCTTGATTTAATCAAGCATCTATGAGAGGTTCTAAAGATTTGGATTTGAGATGTGATCTCAATATCCAAGTAACTATACATGGAACAATACAATCGCCCTATCCTTATCTCTAAGTATCTACGGAGAAAGTGCATTTTCCTTGAAAGAGTTCAAGGATAATTTCATTGTTTATATATGTATCCTAGCATTGAGAAAAGTGATATTGAAATGTGATTTAATTATCATGAATAATATATATTTGATTCATATTATAAGGAGAGTTATCTTAGATAATTAAATGTGATTTAATTATCAAAGATATGAATACTGTGAATGTGATTCATATTATTTGGGCACACGAGAATAGAGATCCAAGATGATTAATTGTGATTTAATTATCATGGATTTGAATAATGCGGACATCACTATCCAAATTATTCATATATATTAAAATGTGATTTATAATGTATTAGAGAGACCATATTATGATTTATTTGTTGATTAATTATTGATGTGAATTGGATTTGCATTGGATAATTAATTGAAAATGTAAATCATATTTTATTTTGGGTTGTGAATGTGATTCAAATTTTTCCAATGGAAAGTTTGCAATATTCATAAAATAATTATGAACTATTTTTGTAGAATAATTTACAACAAGCGTTGTTGTAAATCTTGGAGATTTCCATGGAATAATGTAATCTCATGAGATTACATGAGATTGCCACCAACTCCCATATTATGGAAGGTGGCAAACTTCATTCCATAATCTCCATACTTGATTGATATAATTTGATGACTAGTTTATATTGATTTACCAATATAGATTTAATCTAAATTTAATTAATTGTTGTTGTGTTTTTACAACAAAAGCTTGGCCATTGAAAAAAACACAAATCAATCTCATCCATTGATTTTATGCGGTCTACAATATTCATGGACTCTCAAAATATTATAAATAGAAGGGTAGCCCTAGACTTTTATTATTACACAAGTTGGAGACAACAATATATGATCTCTCTCTTTCTCTACACTCCATCTCTTCCTCTCTCTCTTGTGGCCATCCACCATGATGCCTTAGAGAGAGTCGCCATCGTTGCAGCATCGTCGTTATGCTGCCAGATTATTTGCTCATGGATCTCTATCTCCTTCGATGCGCCTCTCTCATGAAGAATACGTCATATCTCGTGTGACGAGATTGAAGATTCGTCGCTTGGATCATCAACATGGATTGCGACAAGCATGCGTTTCATCAACGCACATGTAAGCGTCTCCTCCATCGGATCGGACTTGAGACAAGAGGTCTCTTCCTTTAGAGACTCGATCACAACCATGCTTGAAGAGGTAACCCTAATATTTGTTTGTGGTTTATATGAAATGATAAGAGAAGTGTTCTTGGATCACGTGGTTTCATTGCATGATTTTTTTTAAAATTCCGCCGCCTCGAGCAACTAGTGCGACTAGTCGCTCCCTATCGCTACGATGCGATCCTCACACTTCCATGATGCACTTAAGGATCTCACAATATCTTTCTTTGGAACCTATCATAGTGTTGGACAATTGATCATTTAGGGTTACTTGGTCCATCACCATATCATGGATGCAAGAATGCTGGAATCTAGCACCAGAGAGTGCTACTTCATTAGGAAAATAAAGGATGGTATTGGATACCTACTTTTTGACCTTGAGATTCTTAAAAGATTTCATCTTTAAGGATATGATTCTTGTATGATGACTTTCTTGAGAATCAAGATGAAAATGAAGTAAAGGAACTCATTGAATCTTGAGAAGATAATGAGGCTCCTGAAATCAGAAACTGATAAGACAATTAAAGATGAGACACTCATACCTCTTCAAATTAGTCTTGGTGTGGTGACACCATCTAAAGGGTATGAATTCCACGTATCACTTAAGTCTGACAATGATCTGACTTCATATGATGAAGCTTCTAAGGATCATGACATGGAGATATCCATGTTACCAATAAAGTCTAAAGTAGATTTCATATAAAAGTGTTGTATATGGACCCTCGAGGATCCATCTATAAGGGTAAAACCTATTAGGTGTAAATGGATCTTCAAGAGAAAGAGGGAAGCTTATGAGAAGGCAAAGACCTTCAGAGCATCGCTCTTATCCACAGGATACACATGAAGAGAAGACATCGCTTGTGATGAGACTTGCTCTTTAGTAACCATGTTTAAGCCCATCAGAATATTGCTAACTACAGCTACACAACTTGACTATGACATCTATAAGATGGAGTTAAGATTACATTCTTCTATGAATACCTCTCTGAGGATATTCATATAAAGTAGCCCCAGGGCTTCATAATCGAGGAAGGCAAGATGTGCAAGCTAAAGGAACTCCATCTATGGACTTAAACAAGCTTCTTGTAGTTGGAACACTAGAATTGATGAAATTTTAAATGTTATGATTTCATATAGAATCTTGATGAACCATGTGAAGCTTAGTGGAAGTGCCACTGTGTTCATCATGCTAAATGTAGATAATATCCTCATCATTTGGAACGATATAAGGATGAGAATAAGTGTTTTATAATTTGATTGTTCCATACCTTGAGATTGATCTCAAGGATACCTCTTAGATCTAGGTTTTGAAGTTGTTTAGAAATAAAAAAGAGGGCATTGGGACCGTCACATTAGTGGTACACCTTGGACATGTTCCATTTTTGGGAAAACTCCAAGGAAGGCTTCCTTCCCTTAAGATATAGTACTGACCTATCTAAAGGGATAACACCTCAAAGTTGAGAAAGTGAATGCTAAAACACTTGCCCTTATGCATCAATTATGAGAAGCCTTGTGTATGCCATATGTGTGCAAAAGTCAGATATCTGCCATACAGTTGGAGCAGTAAACTGTTGCTAATCCTACTATGAAGATAAAATACTTATTGCAATAATAAAACCACCTTCAAAGAGGACAAGAATTCTGAGATAGTGATATCAAAGTCTAATATTCAAGAACTTAAGACTTTACAGATAATGATCTAAAGGATCTTAACTACAGATGCCTTATAAGACATAATACCGGGTCGTAGTCTTAGGAGATAGAGACATCCGAGAATAAGGGCATTCTGATAAGGATAATAGAAATTACATACTAGTTATAATAATTATTGAGTTTTAGTGTCAAGTATACTATAACAGCTTTAACAAAATTGAATATTGGTTGCATGAGATGCAACATTCGTATTGGACCGAGCACTGATACTTGGGGATATGCAAGTACTGCAAAAGGAATTAGCATAGTCGCTCAGGAACAGAGTGATTAGAAAGCCCACCTAGCTATTTTTCCAAATACCTTATTATTAGCACATGAGTGTGGGTTTAAAGATTAGCCCATTAATAGCCCTTTGGTCTAGTGGGAGATTGTTGGACGTGCAAGCCCATGGTGAGCCATTATGCAATAAATAATTTTGCAATTCATTTTTTGATCTGAAATGAAGAATATGCATATAAGGTCCCTTAGTACAATTCGGGCTATGTACCATGGCTATCTTAATGATCATACAACTGTTGATTCAATTGTTGAATCATAGAGGCTGGTGCTGGGATGAATATCTAAAGAGTTAGATTGATGACTCATCAAGCACCGTCAAATGATTATTAAGAGGTGATCTCCAGCCTGAGTAGGAGATGTCAATACTTTCTCTTTTGGCTGATATCTGACCGACCTCTTGATGCAGGTCCTCTACATAGGAATATAGATTCGAAGGTGTCAAATAAGTTAGGTCAAAGAGTTGACTTAGCGATATTGAGATAACCAAGACCTATGTCATATGTTGTCACAATATAGGCATGCATCCTCTGATCGGAGATAGATGTATCGCTACATGTCTAAATATATACATTTGGAAGATAGTTAGGTTGATGGACTAATCAAGGTCTATACGTTGGCAAGCTGGTGTGCATACAAGGGCATATGAGTATTATGAACAAGAAGACTTGACCTCACTCATGGGGTATTTGGGACCGATCAAATTCCATGCATGGTCGTCTTGCTTTGTAAGCATGACAAGAATTTGTAGGTATGATATATGCTTTTGGAAAGCATATGATCGATACCAACTCCCAATGACCTAATGAGAAACTTAATGATAAAACCCTGAAGGAGATAGTTTAAAAGAGATCTTAAACTTCGGGTTTATTCTAGGTCTTCCAGTATGCATGATGTATAAGTATTATGAATACTTGAGGGTGATATGATCATAAACGATTGTATAACCATGATTCTTCAATTCTGAGGGAGTGATGAAACAACTCTTGATTTTAGTGACACCTCCCACTAGAGAATTAATACGATCTTAGTCCAAATGTTGGACATTGATTTGAATATGATTCTGATGCAATGAGAAGATTAGGTTTACAGCTTTGATTTAATCAGACATCTATGGGAGGTGCCCGAGATCTATATTTGAGATATGATCTCAATATCCAAGTCAATATACATGGAACGTACAACCACACTGTCCTTATCTCTAAGTATCTACGGAGAAAGCACATTATTATTAAAAGAGTTCAAGAATAATTCCATTGACGAATTATGTATCTGAGCATTAAGAAACTGACAATTAAATGTGATTTAGTTATCATGAATAATGTAGATGTAATTCATATTATTTAGATGTATGAGAATGACGATCTAAGATAATTAAATATCAAGGATATGAATAATATGGATATCACTATCCACATCAATCAAATATATTATAAATGTTATTTATATTCTATTAAAGGGAACTAATTGTAAATAGTATTTACAAATTAATTGTTGACGTGAATTAGATTAACATTGGATGATTAATTGAAAATACAGTTTACATTTTTTTGGATGTGTGAATGTGATTCACATTATTTAATGGCATGATTTCAGTATTCACAAAATTAATTTGGAAATATTTTTGCTAATTAATTTGCACCAAAGGTTATCGTAAATAAATAATAAATTATAGGAGATATAATAATCTCACATAATTGGAAAGGAGCCACCTTCCTAATATGGAGGGTGGACGACCACCCTTGACTAATTCAAGGTGACCATCCCCTCCATACATGGAAGGTGGCGAGCCACATTCCTTATCATTTATTGGTTGTTGATTTAGTCAAAATAAATTATTTTGATAATATCTCTATATATTTAATTTGATTTAAATTAATTATTATAGTATTATAATACAACAAAATCATGACCATTGAATAGAAACACAAATCAATCTCAATTATTGATTTTGTGCTTCACATGGATTGCAAACCATGGACTCCCAAAATACTATAAACGAAGAGGCATCCCTAGCTTTTCTTTTTACAACAAAAACATTTTGCAAATCTCTCTCTCATTCTCACTTGCTTGTTTTAGTATAGACTCACATATATATTATTCATATATATATACTCGTATTTATGCTTATTTTAACTCCCAAATCCTAACTTTCCAAGCTACTGCACCGATTCGATGCTTAAACCTTATTTTAGTTGGAATCACAAAGCAACTTTTCATACTTTCTAAAAAATAGCCAAAATTAAGGTTCTTCATAGCAAAGAACACAAAATCAAAAATTTCGGTGATCTCATATGAAAACCCAACAACAAAAGGAAGGATTTCGTTACCTAATTGAGCTCTCTCGCACGTATACAATGCTTTATCGTGAATCTTTTTCAAAAAGAAAGATTTATAGCTCCTGAAATGATTTAATTTCATTTTCATACTAAAATCACTAAGAATGTGCTAAGAACACGAAGAACGAACGAAGAACACGAAGAACACACGAAGAACACGAAGAACGTGAAGAATATATTTTTCTCTTAAAACTTCGGCAAAACTTCCCCTTATATAGGGTGATATTTCTAGGAAAATTTCAGTAGAGTTTCCCTCTGTATCGGGACATATTTCTATAAAAATTTCGGTAGAGTTTCCCCTTATATCGGGACATTTTTCTAGACAAATTTCGGCAGAGTTTCCCCTTATATCGGGACATATTTCTAGAAAAATTTCGACAGAGTTTCCCCTTATACCTGGACATATTTCAAAAGAAAAATGGAAAGAGTTTCCTCTATAAAATCATCGAGAGTAAAATAATAACGAAAATGAAAGAATATACTCAAACAACAAGAGATGAAGAATCGGTAGACACCACACATCTTAGGTGAGTGAATGTGTGACGAATCACAAGGTTCACTGACGTGCATAGCCGCCCGCACCTAAGTTGGATATTACACATATTCCTCCATCAAAATAACTATAAAAGCAGAATTGGAAGAATAGAATCTTAAGCGATGGAGAATCGGCAGATGATGAATCCCCATTCATCACTCTTTATTCCTTTATTTTAGCTAGAAATCTTGGCAAAATACCATGTAAATACTTGTAAATAGAATAAATTGTCAAATTGCATGTTGTGTGTAAATAGCCATAATTATCATGTTTTGTGTAAAAATAAAGGAATAAAGAAATAAAGAAAAAGAAGGAAATATTTAAAATAAATACTGAGTGACCATAACCCAAGGGAGGGGCCATCATTGGCCTGACCGTAAAATAAAACAAGTAGAGAGAGATAGGGCCATTCTCCATCATACACATATTCCCCCTTTATGTATATATTTTATTTTCATAAAATAAAAATAATTATGTGTTCCTCATAATGTGTATATATTTATAAAAATAAAATAAAAATGAGAAAAATAAAAATAAAACAAAAATAAATTCTCTCTCTCGCACTCTTATATATACCATGTAAATATGTACATATACCTATTTATTTTCTCCTTGTAAATACATAATAAAAATTAAATAAAAATTATTTAATATCCCAAATTTTATGTTATAAACAAATAAAATATAAAATGGGGATAATTGTACAGAAATAAACTAATAAAAATAAAAAATACCCAGGTATTTATACCTATATATAATAATATATTATGTATATACATTAAATTATCTTTTCAAAATAAATAAATTACAATCACTATAAAATAATTTGAAAAATAATAAAAAATTTTCATGTTGAAAATAATTTGAAATAAAATCATTTACTATTTTTTATTTAATTTACAAATAATTAATAAATACTGGATTCTAATTGGTCCACGGGGGATTGTTGACCCCCGGTCAAGCCCCCCCGAGACCACTTAGGATCCGGACCTCATTTCGACCCGATTTTGCCCAATTATCCTGGTTTGATCCGATCTCCATTTACCTAAACCCCTAGCTCCGATTGAACCTTGATTATCTGGGATTAATGCCCGACCTTCTTGCTAGGGCTCCATGCATGGATCCGCACGCTCCACTCCTCTCTTATCGAACCTGTACCATTATATAGCTTCGCCTTCCGCCGCATATTCACGCACCTTCAGCCCTCATCTTCGATCCCCGTGACCTCCATTTTCTTCCTCGAGTGACAGCGAGTGCAAAGGGTGTTACAGAGAGTGATTGGAGGTGTTTGCCCCAGGTCTGGCGACCATCGTCGTAGAGCTCCGCCACCGGCGAAGCTTGAGCCTCTGGAGGCGTCGCTCCATCGAGGCGAAGACTGTAGGAGATCCAGCATCTCCCCCACAGATGATTCCATCCATCAGGTACCCCTGTTAGCACCTTGATTAGCGAATAGATTCGATCTTTCCTCTTTAGCTCCGCTAGCTCTGCCCTAGTGGTCGGAGCTCCGTCACCTCATTTTGACAGTATAGATAGGCGCACCGAAACATCATCACCCTTCCTCCACGATATAATCACCTCGATCTTGGCTATCCGAGCCAAGATCGGGCTCGGACCCGTCCGCCGCCTCCGCCGGGACCCCACTTCGCCAAATCACCCCGCTTCTCGTTGCTATTGATCTAATAACCCATGCTGGAGTCTTCCTCCGAGCACGAGCTTTCCTTTGCAGGTGAATAAGCGCGCGAAGTACCCCCCTGAGTCGCATCTCGCCTACCTCACCAGAGTAGCCTAGGTCCTCCCTCCCTTGCCAGAGGATCGGACCGTTGGGAGCTTCATCGGCCACCACCACCCGACGCGGATCGCCATTAGGAGACGAACCCTCCTTCCCGATCTTCCATCGAACGCTCTGAGCACTCCCAGCTCGTCAGAGAAGTTCGCCCAGGAGGAGTTCATCCAGACCATCTCTCCACCGTCGGATTGAGCCTCACGTCCAGACTTCATCAGAGTCGTTCGTCGCCTGCCTCTGACAGGCCGTTAGATCCACGATCTAACGGCCACGTGCACCCCACGTTCGCCTTCGTTCCAGGACCGTCCGATCTTCCAGGAGGCATCATCAGAGCCGCACGACCACCGCCACTCACCGCCTAACACGTCACCTCTCACGCGACCCGTACGCGCTCTGGCTGGGTAATTTGCGTCAGACCCCCTACATTTTCTTTTAGTTATTGTTTAATCTTAAATAAATTCACACACTTGGATATTTTGCATATCAGGACCTGTAGTTTATTGTATTTGCACTTTACTAACTATTTTATGGATGCACGTGCTTCGACACGTGACTTTTGTGGGCTTTTTGCATGTTTAGGGCTTGAGTTTTCTGACTGTTATGGAATGAACTTTTAGTTTTATTAATTGCATATATACCCCTGTGCGTACTAGAATTGGAACATGTACCGAATTAGTGTGAAATTTACATTTGAACCCTTATACTTTTCGTACGTGTTTCTTTTTAGCTCCTGAAACTTATTTTTCTTGCAAATAGGTCCCTATGTGCTGTGCCTTGTTTATTTGTTGAATAAAATATCAAATCAACTCCAAATTTGGTGAAATTTGGATACGTGGCTCCCGCTACTGTGTAAAAATTTCACTAATTTTTTGGGACATTTTTATTATTGTTTTATATTTTACAAAATAAAAACAACCATTTTTGCTATTGTTTGAATCGACAAATCAACTAAAAATATTAAAAACCACCCAAAAATTCTAAAAAAATTAGGTACGGTTTGTTTTCGTATTTACTTGCTTCAGTTCATTTTTTGTTGCATTTTGATTTATAAAACTCCTAAAAATGAAAAACCCTAAAAGCATTCAAAAAATCATTAAAAATTCTAAAAAATATAAAAAATGCAATTTCTCTTTCTGTAGCTTAGTTTTTATTTGTAGTTTGATATAAAATTGTCTCCAGATTTTTGTAGCTATTTATCTATTTTTAAATAACCTTTCAAATCTGGCTGCACATTAGTTCCCTGTTTTTGCCTTTTTCTATTTTTAGAAAATCAACTAAAAATCATAAAAATTTGATAAAATTACCAAAAACATCTAAAATAATATAAACCCAAAAATATTTTTATTACATTTTTCTGAGTTGATTTGTGTGGTTAAATAATTAGTTGTTTGTGCCCTTTTCTTGCTTTTCCCTTATTTTTTTCATAATTAAAAATACAAAAAAATTTAAAAATCATAAAAATCCACCAAAAAATTTTATCCTTTTATTTCATTTTTTGACTACTTCGTAGGCCACTTGGCCAATCCGTGCTCCTTGTGTTCGAACCTGGTCGCTATACCAGGTTAAATAAATAGCGAGACCGTTATTCGGTTTTTGACTGATTACTTTGATTTTGGTGGTCTATTTTCTTGTTGAGTCTAAGCCGCGAGATCCGGGTCGCAACGACTCTTGATTGATTTTACTTTTCTCAGATTTTGGGGGATTTTTCGGCTCATCAGTAGACACCACGCGTCTTAGATGAGGGAATGTGTGGCGAATCACAGGGTTCACTAACGTGCATAACTGCCCGCACCTAAGTAGGGGGTTACACAAATTTCTCTCGAACCACAATAGGAAATGAATCAGAACGAAAGATGAATCAAGAACAAAGCTTAAAAGAAAAGAGAATGAATTGAAATCCTATCTTACAAAGCAAACTAAGAGAGGATCATACCTTTCTCATCCGCGTTCTCCCGATAGTGCTTCGCTAGCGCTCTTTCCCCACCTCCCACTCCTCCTCCCGACCTCTCAACCCTAGCACTTGGGGTGGCGATGGTGGTGGAAATCATAGAGAATGAATGGGTTGGGGGGGGGGGTATTTATAGGCTCCAGAAAACCCCTAACCATGGTTAGTAAACCATGGTTTAGCCCTTAATCGCGGTTAACAGCCCATGGTTTTGGCCAAAACTTATTCGAAAGTTAGGGCTTAAGTTAGAACATTTCAGAGGATTCTAGATTTGGTAATGACGTTTAATTAACACTAATCGTGATTAACATTCACTAATCACAATTTAACTTTCGTAGCATCTTTTGCTAACTATTGATTAGTTTTCACTAATGGTCATTAGTGGTTTTTAATCTGTCATTATTTTATTTAATCATGTATATTAGTCTTAATGACGGTCATTATGGGTAAATGGCGTCTTAAACCTCTTTACTTCTCTTTCTTCTAAAAATCATAACAATTCCAAACGAAGTCCGATTCATACGAAACAAATTCCGTTGGTTTCCTCTTGACGAGCCGGATCTTATGATATAGGATCCGAGAGGGACCAAGTTAAACACTTTACAATTATAACAACCTTAAAGGAAGTCTCATACTCAAGACTAGAAATGTAGGCATAACAACCTTAAAGAGGATTGAAACCATAACAACCTTAAAGAGAATGAACGCCATTTCATTCATAAAGAAGATATACAAAATACATAGTGTTATCACTCAAACAAGTAGGGGTATTTCTCTCTCATTTCCTCCTCAGGTTCCCATGTGGCATCCTCAAACTCTTGGTTGTGCCACAACACTTTAACTAGAGGTACCTCTTTGTTCCTCAACTTTTTGATATCCCTGTCAAGTATTTGCACATATATCTCTTGGTATGTCAAGTCTGGTTCAACATGTAAATCATCATAACTTATCTTATGCTCTGGATCATTAACGTACTTTCTCAGATTTGATACATGGAAAACATCATGTATTGCGGAAAGATGTGGAGGAAGTGCAAGTATATAAGCCACTTTTCCAATGCGCTGAATAATTTCAAAGGGACCCACGAACTTGTGTGCTAACTTCCCACGCAAGCCAAACCTCTGAACTCCCTTCATAGGCGATACTTTGAGGAATACAAAGTCGCCTATTTTAAACTCAAGATCTCTTCATGAAGGATATGGAATTATCCTCAAGTGCATCACGGAAGCATGATCGTCGTATCGGATACGACAAAAGAACGACTAGTCGTACTAGTTGTTCTAAGCAGCGAAATTTAAAATTTTTCATGTGATGAAACCACATGATCCAAGAACGATTCTCGGATCGTTTCATCTATAACCACAACAAGTATAATGCAATACCTCTTGAAGCGTGGTTGATCAAGTCTCTGAAGAAAGAGACCTCCTATCTCAAGTCCGATCGTCGGTGAGACCGCTTGCGAGCGCGGGGATGAACTGCGTTGTCCTCGCAATCCAAGAAGTTGATCCAAGCGTGGTTGCTCCTGATCTCGTCGCACGAGATCGAACATCTCCTTCGTGAGCGTAGCACACCAAGAAGACGGAGAATCGAAGAAACGTCAAAGCGGCGGTGCGGTGGCGAGAGCGTCCACGAATCTCTCCTCTAGGGTATGGTGGACGGCCACCAAAATTAGAGGGAGAGAGGGCTGTCGTGTAAGAAGAAAGAGAGAGAGAGAGAGAGAGAGAGAGAGAGAGAGATCTCCAAAATTGCATGTAAATAGAGAGCATGGTATGCCTCTCTATTTATAGGGTTTTGGGATCCATGGATCTCAATCCATGGGACATATAAAATCAATGGGTGAGATTGATTTATGTCAATCCAATGGTCAAGATTGTTGTTGTCAAAAACAACAAATTTGGATTAAAATTTATTTGACAAAATCAAATATAAATCAATCCTAAATTAAACCAATAAATAAGGAGAGAATATATACAGGAGATTACATCTCCATGTATAACATGGTGGACGACCACCCATTCCAAATAGGGCATGGGTGCCGCCCACCTATTTCCTAATGGAGGGCAATCTCATGATAATTCATGAGATTGCATATCTCCACGGAAATCTCTCTTTATTTATTTACAATAAATTTTGTTGGGTTTTATTCTTCAAAAATAATTCACAATTATATTTGAGAATATTGCAATCTTGCCATGGAAAAAAATTGTGAATCATATTCACAACCCAACACAACATATAATTTATATTGTCAATTAATTATACAATGTGTATCCAATACACATAATAAATTAATCAACACATATAAATTATAATTAGCTCTCTCTAGTACATTATAAATCACATTTATAATATATTATGAATAATTGAATATTTCTATCCACATTATTCTTATCCATAATAATTAAATCACATTTAATTATATTGGATAGTTTCTTCACACATCAAGATGATTAAATCACATTTAATCATTATTTCTTCATTGCTTAGATCTTATGGAATTATTCTCGAACCCTTCAAGAATAATGCGATCTCTTCTCAGATACTTGGAGATAAGGAAAGGGTGATTGCATTGTTCTACTTATAGTGACTTGGATGTTGAGATCATATCTCAAATCCAGATCCCATGGACCTCCCACTGATGCTTGATCAAATCAAGACAGTAGATCTAATCTTCTCATTGCATCTGAATCTTATTCAGATAAATGTCCAGTTCATGGACTAAGATTAGGTCACTTCTCTAATGAGAGGAGTCACTAAAATCCAAACCTGTTTCATCACTCCCTCGGAATGGAAGCGTCATGGTTATACAATCGTATATGATCACATCACCCTCAGGTATTCCCAATACCTGTACATCCTGCATACTGGAAGACCTATGATCATTCTGAAGATAAAGATCACTTTCACACTATCATCTTCAGGGTTTGATCATCAAGTTTCTCAATCTTGGTCATTGGGATTTGGTATAGACCATATGCTTTCACAAAGCATATATCTTACCTTCAAATTCATGTCATGCTTCCAAAGCCTGACGACCATGCATGGAATTTGTTCAGTCCCAATACCTCATGAGTGAGCTCATGTCTCCCGCTTCACAAGTGAACTTGTATGATCCCTTTGAGAGATCGTATTACTCATATGTCCTTACATGCACACCAGCTCGTCGGTGTATAGACCTTGGTTAGGTCATCAACCTATTGGTCTGCCAAATGTACACACTCAGACATATAGCAATACATCTGTCTCCGGTCAGAGGATGCATGCCTATGTTGTGACAGTATTCAACATAGGTCTTTGGTTATCTCGATCTCGTTAAGTCAACCCATGGACTCAACTAACCTGACACCTTCGAATCACTATTCCCATGTAGAGGACCTGCATCAAGAGGTCAGTCAGATATCAACCATATGAGAGAGGATTGCTATTTCCT
This sequence comes from Ottelia alismoides, assembly GCA_037367405.1. Taxonomy (NCBI): domain Eukaryota; kingdom Viridiplantae; phylum Streptophyta; class Magnoliopsida; order Alismatales; family Hydrocharitaceae; genus Ottelia; species Ottelia alismoides. The sequence continues at coordinate 825,971 of JAZKJV010002146.1, forward strand.
ACTCAGGCTGGAGATCATCACTTAACAATCATTTGATGATGCTTGATGAGTCCTCTATCTAACTCCTTAGATATTCATCCAAGCATTAGCCTCTCTAATTCATCCAATGAATCAACAGCTGTATGATCATTAAGTTGGCCATGGTACATAACCCTTATTGTACAGAGGGACTGTCGCGACCTCGTTTCTTCGGGTCGTCGGAACCTCCCATATCCGGATCTGGTTACTCAGCATAATTTATTCAGCAATCACAACTAACATTCAGAAATAGACTGCAAATAAAAATACTCAGAAGAAAGTATTTCAACACTTTTCTATTCATAAAATAAAGTTCAGATGATACACTGTCCCACTATAATAATTTACATGTACATCAACTTGAAAGGAAAATATACAAAAGATTACTAACTACCTTAAAGAGTAAAGCTACTGTGGCTGGCTGGATGTCTAGTATGTAAGCTGCATGTAATTTTTAAAGTCCTTGTGATGGCTCACTGATACCGGTTGGGTTTTCCATAAATCATAGGATAAAAATTAGCGAATGCTAAGTAACGAAGAAGAGAAAAGCAAACAAATTGGGTAATTCTTCAAAACTTGATATCACAAAAATTTCATTCCTTCTCATTAATTTAAGTCCTATTCCTTTCTATTCCACATCGGGAATTAGTCCAGGGGAACCCCACCATTCTTGGACTCGAAGCTGTGGACACTTCGGGATTGGAGATTGTGTTGATCTTGGTAAGCTTATGCCGCCACACGTCGCCTCAACCAATCCTCCAATACTACCCCGACAATTTCCTTTTCTTTTATTAAACTGGGTCTCAAACCATCAGCCTGGAAAACCAAATGAGCACACCGTCCTTGAGGACTCGGTTGCTTAAAACCTCAGGATAACATTTAATCATATAACCTAGCAGCTTTAAATACATATTATCGTGACCCAGCCGCTATTGAACCACCCGTGCCTCCACATGACACGACCACATCTTCCGTCGTTCCAACCCGAGTATATTGGCTCCCGGTACCACGCGTTGCAAAACATTCAATTTGTGTGCACTTATCATAGCAGGGAAATCGTGTACCACCTAGGTAGGGAAACGCCAATACGGGTTCCTTCCGACAAACCTACAGGTTGCATGCTCGACCTGTAGTTCTACTCCCAGTCATCCTTAACGTGACACACGATCCTTTTCAGGATCTATCTCAAACCACATCAATTCCCATGATGTAATTCTTTCGTTAAGTCTTTGACTTGCATAATCAACAACACTTAGTATATACTCACATGTATATTATTCATAAACATATATACTCGTATTTATGCCCTTGTTAACTCCCAAACCCTAACTCTCAAAGCCAACACATCAATTTGATGCTTAAACCTTATTTTAGTGGGAATCACAAAGCAATTCTTCAGACTTTTTCAAAAATAGCCAAAATTAGGATTCTTTGTAGCAAAGAACACAAAATTAAGAATTTCAATAAATTCATATGAAAACCCAACAACAAAAGTAAGGATTTCGTTACCTAATTGAGCTCTCTCTCGTGTATGGAAGGCTTTATCGTGTTTCGTTTTTTAGAAAGGCTATTTTAAGGCTCCTGAAAGGATGGAATTTCATTTTCGTATCAAAAACGCTAAGAACGTGTCAAGAACGCGAAGAACGAACGAAGAACGCGAAGAATGTGAAGAACACGAAGAACACCAAGAACATATTCTCTCTTAATATTTCGGCAGAGTTTCCCCTTATATCGGGACATATTTCTCGGAAAATTTCAGCAGAGTTTCCCCTTATATCGGGACATATTTCTCGGAATTCGGCAGAGTTTCCCCTTATATCGGGACATATTTCTCGGAAAAATTCGGCAGAGTTTTCCCTTATATCGAGACATATTTCAAAATAAAATGAAAGGAATTTCCTCTATAAAATCAATCGCGAAGAAAACAACAACAAAATTGAAAGAATATACTCAAACAACAAGAGATGAAGAATCGATAGACACCACACATCTTAGGTGAGTGAATTTGTGACGAATCACAGGGTCACTGACGTGCATAGCCGCCCGCACCTAAGTAGGGTATTACATAGATTTCTCCATCAAAATAATGATAAAAGCATAATAGAAAGAACATAAACATAAACGATGGAGAATCAGTAGACACCACGCGTCTTAGATGAGTGAACGTGTGATGAATCACATGGTCACTGACGTGCATAGCCGCCCGCACCTAAGTAGGGTGTTACACAGATTTCTCCTTGAACCACAACAGGAAAATAAATCGGAAAGAAAGATGAATCAAGAACAAAACTTGGAAGAACAAGAGGATGAATTGAAAGCCTAGCTTACGAAGCAAACTAAGAGAGGATCGTACCTTTCTCCTTCTCGTTCTCCCGGCAGCGCTTCGGTAGTGCTCCTACCTCGCCTCCCACTCCTCCTCCCGACCTTTCGACTCTAGCCCTTGGGGTGGTGGTGGTAGTGGAAGTCGTAGAGAATGAATGGGGGGGGTCTATTTATAGGCCCCGGAAAACCACTAACCATGGTTAGAAAAGCATGGTTTAGGCCTTAACCATGGTTTAGCAGCCCATGGTTTTAGCCAAAACCTATCCCAAAATTGGGGCTTAAGTTAGAACATTCCAAAGGATTCTAGATTCTCTAATGACGCTTAATTAACACTAATCGTGATTAACTTTCACTAATCGTGGTTTATCCTTTGCGGCTTACGCTTATCTTTTGCTAACTATTGATTAGTGTTTACTAATGATCATTAGCGGTTTTCAATCCGTCATTAGTTTTTTTAATCATGTTTAATTAGTCTTAATTACAGTCATTATGGGTTAACGACATCTTAGCCTTCCTTCCTTCTCTTTCTTCCGAAAATCATAACAATTCGAAACGAAGTCCGATTCACACGAAACAAATTTCGTTGGTTTTCTTTTGACGAGCCGGATCTTATTATATAGCATCCGAGATATGCCAAGTTTAAGGCTTTACAATTATAACAACCTTAAAGGAAGTCTCGTCCTCGAGACTAGAAATACAGGCATAACAACCTTAAAGAGGATTGAAACCATAACAACCTTAAAGAGAATGAACCTCATTTCATTTATAAAGAAGATATATAATACACAGTGTTATTACTCAAATAAGTAGGGGTATTTCTCTCTCATTTCTGCCTCTGGTTCCCATGTGGCTTCTTCAAACTCTTGGTTCCGCCATAATATTTTAACAAGAGGCACCTTTTTGTTTCTCAACTTCTTGATATCCCTTTCAAGTATTTGCACAGGTATCTCTTGGTATGACAAGTCTGGCTCAACATGTAAATCATCATAACTTATCTTATGCTCTGGATCCCTAATGTAATTTCTCAGATTTGATACATGAAATACATCATGTATTGCCGAAAGATGTGGAGGAAGCACAAGTCTATAGGCAACTTTTTCAATCCGTTGAATAATTTCAAAGGGACCCACGAACTTGGGTGCTAACTTCCCATGCAAGCCAAACCTCTGAACACCATTCATAGGTGATACTTTGAGAAATACAAAGTCACCTACCTCAAATTCAAGGTCTCTTCACCTGGTATCACTATAACTTTTCTGGCGACTCTGGGCAATTAATAGTCTTTTTCTAGCAAGCTCTACAGCTTCCCGTGTCTCTTGAAGTCTATCTGAATCATAAAGGTTCTTTATTCCGACCTCTTCCCAACACAATGGAGTAGTACACCTTCGTCCATATAGTGCTTCAAATGGTGTCATGCCAATACTTGTATGGAAACTATTATTGTAGGTGAATTCTGCAAGAGGCAAATGTTTAATCCACGATCCCTTCCATTCTAAGGCACATGCTCGTAGCATATCCTCTAGTGTCTGAATCATACGTTCTGACTGACTGTCTGTTTGTGGATGATATGCTTAGTTCAAGCATAATTGTGTACCTAAGGATTTCATGAAGTTCTCCCAATAGTGTGAGGTGAATCGTGAATCTCGATCGGAAACTACTTCCTTTGGGATACCATGGAGGCGAATCACATGTGTAATATATAACTCAGCAAGCTGGTCTGGAGTGAAAGATAAGCTTATCGGAATGAAGTGTGCTACCTTTGTCAGACGATCTATTATAACCCAGATACTATCTTTACTACCAGTCGTCTGAGGTAAGCCAATAACGAAATCCATGGAAATGCTTTCCCATTTCCATTCAGGTATAGGAAGGGGTTGCAATAATCCCGGTGGCTTTTGGTGTGAAGCTTTTACCTACTGACAAGTGAAACATGAATTCACAAACTCAGCAACATCTTTCTTCATTCCCGGCCACCAAAAGTATGAATGAAGATCCTTATACATCTTTGTAATTCCTGGATGAATAGATAATCTTGAACAGTGCGCTTCTCGTAAGATGTCTTTCCTTAGTTCAGGTGTGTCTGGTACACAAGCTCTGTGATGGTTATATAGTAACCCATCTTGTATCTGGAATCCCTCTATCTCATGCTTCTCAAGTTGTTGTTTCAAGTCTTTAAGGACTGGATCATCCTCCTGTCCTTTCTTTATTTTATCCCAGATCTCTGGTTTGTATCGATGAGGAATAGTTATAGTATTAACACTACTATCAAATGGTTTCCATTCACTTAGCGTTGATAGTAAACCCAAAAAGTGGATAGCACTCACTAACCCAGGTGAATAAGTTCTGCTAAGGGCATCTTCTACGACATTCCCCTTACCAGGGTGGTAGGAGATAGTGCAATCATAATCTTTCAACAACTCTAGCCACCGTCTCTGTCTCATATTGAGCTCCTTTTGATCAAACAGATATTTCAAGCTTTTATGATCGGTGAAGATTCCAAAAGTAATACCATACAGGTAGTGTCTCCATATCTATAAAGCGAAAACTACGGCAGCTAATTCAAGGTCAAAGGTAAGTTCCTATATGTCTTAGCATGATGTACATAAGGGACAATGACTTGTGAATGGTACTGTAGTCAGTTATTAAGATCAAAGAATCTTAATACAACCTTAGTTTTCTGAATACCGCTCATAGTTGATAATTAATAAATAAATTATTGGAGTAACTTTGCTCTGATACCAATCTGTCGCGACCCCGTTTCCCCGGATCGTCGGATCCTCCCATATCCGGATCTGATTGCTCAGCAATAATTTATTCAGCAATCACAACTAACATTCAGAAATAGACTGCAAATAAAAATACTCAGAAGAAAGTATTTCAACACTTTTCTATTCACAAAATAAAGTTTAGATGATACACTGTCCCACTATAATCATTTACATGTACATCAGCTTGAAAGGAAAATATACAAAAGATTACTAACTACCTTAAAGAGTAAAGCTACTGTGGCTGGCTGGATGTCTAGTATGTAAGCTGGATGTAATTTTTAAAGTCCTTGCGATGGCTCACCGATACCTGTTGGGTTTTCCATAAATCATAGGATAAAAATTAGCGAATGCTAAGTAACGAAGAAGAGAAAAGCAAACAAATTGGGTAATTCTTCAAAACTTGATATCACAAAAATTTCATTCCTTCTCATTAATTTAAGTCCTATTCCTTTCTATTCCACATCGGGGATTAGTCCAAGGGAACCCCACCATTCTTGGACTCTGAAGTTGTGGACACTTCGGGATTGGAGATTGTGTTGATCTTGGTAAGCTTATGCCGCCGCACGTCGCCTCAACCAATCCTCCAATACTACCCCGACAATTTCCTTTTCTTTTATTAAACATGATCTCAAACCCTCAGCCTGGAAAACCAAATGAGCACACCGTCCTCGAGGACTCGGTTGCTTAAAACCTCAGGCTAACATTTAATCATATAACCTAACGGCTTTAAATACATATTATCGTGACCCAGTCGCTATTGAACCACCCGTGCCTCCACATGGCACGACCACATCTTCCGTCGTTCCAACCCGAATATATTGGCTCCCGGTACCACGTGTTGCAAAACATTCAATTTGTGTGCACTTATCATAGCAGGGCAACCGTGTACCACCTAGATAGGGAAACACCAATACGGGTTCCTTCCGACAAACCTACAGGTTGCTTGCCCGACCTGTAGTTCTACTCCCAGTCATCCTTAACATGACACACAATCCTTTTCAGGATCTAACTCAAACCACATCAATTCCCATGATGTAATTCTTTCGTTAAGTCTTCGACTTGCATAATCAACAACACTTAGTATAGACTCACATGTGTATTATTCATAAACATATATACTCGTATTTATGCCCATGTTAACTCCTAAACCCTAACTCTCAAAGCCAACGCATCAATTTGATGCTTAAACCTTATTTTAGTGGGAATCACAAAGCAATTCTTCAGACTTTTTCAAAAATAGCCAAAATTAGAGTTCTTCGTAGCAAAGAACACAAAATCAAGAATTTCAATAAATTCGTATGAAAACCCAACAGCAAAAGGAAGAATTTCGTTACCTAATTGAGCTCTCTCTCGTGTATGCAAGGCTTTATCGTGTTTCATTTTTTAGAAAGGCTATTTTAAGGCTCCTGAAAAGATCGAATTTCATTTTCGTATCAAAAATGCTAAGAACGTGTCAAGAACGCGAAGAACGAACGAAGAACGTGAAGAACACGAAGAACACCAAGAACATATTTTTCTTAAAATTTCGGTAGAGTTTCCCCTTATATCGGGACAAATTTCTCGGAAAATTTCGGCAGAGTTTCCCCTTATATCGGGTCATATTTCAAAATAAAAATGAAAAGAGTTTCCTCTATAAAATCAATCGTGAGGAAAACAACAACAAAACTGAAAGAATATACTCAAACAACAAGAGATGAAGAATCGATAGACACCACGCATCTTAGGTGAGTGAAGGTGTGACGAATCACATGGTCACTGACGTGCATAGCCACCGGCACCTAAGTAGGGTATTACATAGATTTCTCCATCAAAATAATGATAAAAGCATAATAGAAAGAACAGAAACATAAACGATGGAGAATCAGTAGACACCACGCGTCTTAGATGAGTGAACGTGTGATGAATCATAGGGTCACTGACGTGCATAGCCGCCCGCACCTAAGTAGGGTGTTACACAGATTTCTCCTTGAACCACAACAGGAAAACAAATCGAAAAGAAAGATGAATCAAGAACAAAACTTGGAAGAACAAGAGGATGAATTGAAAGCCTAGCTTACGAAGCAAACTAAGAGAGGATCGTACCTTTCTCCTTCTCGTTCTCCCGGTAGCGCTTCGGTAGCGCTCCTCCCTCGCCTCCCACTCCTCCTCCCGACCTTTCGACCCTAACCCTTGGGGTGGTGGTGGTAGTGGAAGTCGTAGAGAATGAATGGGTGGGGGGTCTATTTATAGGCCCCGGAAAACCACTAACCATGGTTAGAAAAGCATGGTTTAGGCCTTAACCATGGTTTAGCAGCCCATGGTTTTGGCCAAAACCTATACCAAACTTGGGGCTTAAGTTAGAACATTCCAGAGGATTCTGGATTCGCTAATGACGCTTAATTAACACTAATCATGATTAACTTTCATTAATCGTGGTTTATCCTTCACGGCTTGTGCTCTATTGATTAGTGTTTACTAATGATCATTAGCGGTTTTCAATCCGTCATTAGTTTCTTTAATCATGTTTAATTAGTCTTAATGACAGTCATTATGGGTTAACGACATCTTAGCCTTCCTTACTTCTCTTTCTTCTGAAAATCATCACAATTCGAAACGAAGTCCGATTCACACGAAACAAATTTCGTTGGTTTTCTTTTGACGAGCCGGATCTTATTATATACGATCCGAGATATGCCAAGTTCAAGGCTTTACAGGGACCCTATAGTGCATTCATTCATTAATCTCAGAAAGAGAGTGAAAAATTAACTTTCATTGATAGTTTATTCATTACAATAACATTTATTGTAGAAATGGTTCGCCTGGGGCTCACATTGCTAACAATCTCCCACTAGCCCTCAGAACCATTCAGGTACAATCCTTAAACCCATACTCATTACATGCTGGTCAAAAACCTTCTGTGTCAGAGGTTTGGTAAGGGGATCAGCAATGTTGTCGGTAGAGGCCACCTTGGTGATGATGATGTCACCACACTTTTGTATCTCCCGAATGATGTGGTATTTCCTTTCCATGTGCTTGCTCTTCTGATGCCATCTGGGTTCCTTCGCCTGGGCAATGGCTCCCGTGTTATTGCAGAGTAATAGGATGGGAGTATCAGAGGAAACTACGCCAAGCTCCAGGACGAACTTACGCAACCACACCGCCTCCTTTGCAGCATCCGATGCGGCAATGTATTCGGCTTCTGTTGTCGAATCTGCAGTAGTGTCCTGCTTCTTACTTCTCCAGCTCACATCACCACCATTCAACAAGAACACAAACCCTGATGTCGACTTTCGATCATCTACATCTGATTGGAAGTCAGAATCTGTATACCCCAAGACTTGGAGATCACCATCTCCATAGACCAAGATGTAATCTTGCATCCGTCTTAGATATTTGAATATGTTCTTTACTGCATTCCAGTGTTGCTCTCCATAACAGGATTGGTAACGACTTACCACTCCCACTGCATGGCAGATATCTGGCCTAGTGCACATCATGTCATACATTAAGCTTCTTACGGCTGATGCATAAGGACATCCAGTCATGGACTTCTTTTCCTCAACAGTTTGAGGAGCCATTCCTTTAGACAGGTGGATACCATGTCTTAAGGGTAGGAATCCTTTCTTAGAACTATCCATACGGAATCGTTCAAGAATCTTCATAATGTATCCATGTTGTGGCAATCCCAAAATCCTCTTTTCTCGGTTTCTGAACAACTTCAGGCCTAAGATGTAAGAGTCTTCTCCAAGATCTTTCATCTCAAAGGTATGTGACGACCAAATCTTTACACTGGTCATCATCCCTGTATCATTCCCAATGATAAGGATGTCATCTACGTAAAGCACGATGAACACAATGGTGCTCCCACTAGTCTTCTTGTATACACAAGGTTCATTAGGATTTTGCACAAAATCATAACTCTTTATGGTTTCATCAAATCTGATGTTCCAGCTACGAGAAGCTTGCTTGAGCCCATAGATGGATTTCTTCAGCTTGCATACTTTGCCATTCTCAGTCATGAAGCCCTGGGGCTGCTCCATGTAGATATCCTCCTCGAGGTATCCATTGAGGAAAGTTGTCTTGACGTCCATCTTGCTAGATGTCGTAGTCAAGATATGCAGCTATAGCTAGCAGTGTCCTGATGGATTTAAGCATAGACACAGGAGAGAATGTCTCATCATAATCGATGCCTTCTCTCTGTGTGTAGCCCTTGGCTACGAGCCGTGCCTTGAAAGTTTCTACTTTCCCATCAGGTCCCCTCTTTCTCTTGAAGATCCATTTACACCCAATGGATTTTACCCCTTTAGGTGGATCCTCTAGGGTCCATACGCCATTCTTATGCATGGAGTCAATTTCTGACTTCATTGCTAGCATCCATCTATCCATATCTTGACCCGTGAGTGCTTTATCAAATGAAGTAGGATCAATGTCAGTCCCACTTGACACATGGAATACATACCATTCAGGTGGTGCAACCACCCTCGAACTCCTTCGAAGAGGTATGGGTGTTTCATCTTTATTTATCTCTTAAGTTTCTGGTCTACGAAGCTCAGAATCCTCAGGGGATTCAATGAGTTCCTCTACTTCATTATTGTCTTGACCTTTAAGGAAATCATTCTCCAGAAACTTCACATCTCTAGAAACAAAAACCTTTTGGGTCTCAGGGTCATAAAGCTGGTATCCAATACCATCTTTAACATACCCAATGAAGTAACACTCACGAGAGCGAGATTCTAGCTTACTTGCGTCCACGTTCTTCGCATGGACCAAGCTCCCCCAAACCCTCAAGTGATTAACACTAGGTTTGGTTCCATACCAGAGCTCATGAGGAGTCTTAGGTACAGATTTGCTAGGAATCTTATTTAGGATATATATTGCAGTCTCTATTGCATATCCCCAGAAACTAAGAGGTAAATGTGTTTTGCTCATCATTGAACGGACCATGTCCATGATGGTCCTGTTGCGTCTTTCAGCAACACCATTAAGTTGGGGAGTTCCAGAAGGAGTGAGATTGGAAACAATTCCATTCTCCTTAAGGTATTCCTTGAATTCATCTGATATGTACTCGCCACCTCAATCAGATCGAATCCGTTTAATCTTCCTATCGATTTGGTTCTCAACCAAAGCCTTGAACTCTTTGAAATTTTCAACGGTTTCAGATTTATGACGTAATAGGAAGATAAACCCGTACCGCAAATAGTCATCAATAAACGTCAAATAATATCGATATCCATTTCGAGTCGCGGTATTGAAGGGACCACATACATCGGTATTTATTAGGTCAATAATACCTTCGCATCTCGTAACCTTGTTATGGAAAGGCATCCCAGTCATTTTACCCTGAATGCAATGTTTGCAAGTGGGAAAAGGTTGAACCTGTAGAAAATCTAGAGGTCCATCCTTTATCAATCTATCGATCCTATCAACAGATAAATGACCAAGCCTTTGATGCCAAATCTCATTTGAGATGTTTTTGTCCTCCCTGGATCTTTTAGGGTTTTTATTAGTGGTTGTAACATTCATCATACATTTATCAACGCACAACTCATAGAGTCCACCAGAAGTCAAAACACCATCCGCAATATATTTATCATAACGACTTATGACTACTTTATTACAGAAAAGGAATGAATATCCGCTTCTAACAAGCTTAGATACAGATATCAAGTTCCTTCTGACTTCGGGTACATAAAGACACTCTTTAAGTATAAGGACTCTACCACTAGATAATGATAGTCTACAAGTCCCGACGGCCACTGCTGCAACACTTACATCAGATCCCATCTGGATGACTATCTCCCCTTCCTCAAGACTTCTAGTTTCCTGAAACAAATGCAATAATTGCATACATGAACAGAAGCACCCGAGTCTACAACCCAACTTCCTTCTCGTCCAATGAGAAATCTAGTTTCAATGATGAAAGTAGATTTCATACCTGCTGGGGCTTTACCTTTGTCTGAGGACTTCAGGTATTCTGGGTAGTTACGCCTCCAGTGCCCTGGCTTTTGGCAGTGGTACCAGACATCGGTTTTTTTTGACGCCATAAGAGTGGATCCATTGGAAGAAGATCCAACACCTTGTCCCTTCTTCTTTCTCTTCTGGGCCGGACCCTTACGAGAACCTTGCTTCCGACCACGCTTCCCTCTAACCTGTGCAACATTGCACTGCCAGCAAGACCATCCTTCTTCATTACATCTTCCACAGATTTCAATGCGGCAAGAAGACCAACGCTTGTCAATTCCAGCTTGTTCATGTGGAATGGTACTACAAAGTTATTGAAAGATTTGGGCAATGACAGCAGAATGAAGTCATCTTGCATGTCTGCATCCATTGTTGCCCCAAGAGTCTCCAGCTCCGACAAGTACCCAAACATTTTGAGTACATGTTCACGGACCGAAGTCCCTTCCTGCATCCTGCAGCGAATGAGGTCTTTCATAACATTGTACCGCTAGGTGCGGTTAATGTCACCAAATATATCCTTAAGATTCTGCATTATCTCCTGGCAAGTACTCATCTCCACATGTTGCTTCTGCAGAACATTGGAGAGTGAACCCAGGATATAGCATCTAGCCAAGACATGATCTTCATCATACTTGTCATTGAATGCTTTTTCTTCCTTGGATTTAAGGTTCTCATGCTTGTCCTCGGAGAGCACATAACTTATGCGCTCAGCAGAGAGAACAAGCTCCAAATTACGGATCCAATCCGAGTAATTTGGGCCGGTCAATTAGTTGACCTCAAGAAGCCTACTAAGTGGGTTCAAAGACTTCATTTTTTGAAATTAAGAATGCACTATATTAGAATATATAAAATATATTCAAATTTATAACATTTGATTAAGGTATTTTAAATCAAATTATTCTTGCATTGTCGACTTTGAAAGTTCATTCCCTTAATCACTTTCAAAGTAAGAGATATACTTACCGCTATATCTCTAGCAAGAATTAGGATCTCCTCTTTATCTTTGTCACATCCCAATAATATGAGAATCTGCGACTCCAATAAAGAGAAGAGGGAACACATTCTGCCTTGCAAGTCCAACTTGCATTTCCCAATTCGGTCTTTAACACCCGAACCCACCACCCCTAAGGCGATGTTGACCCGTCGTTAATTGAACCAACCGTCAACAGGAATAGTACTCGCTATACGCAATCCAATGTCTCCCCAATAATATGAGGATCCGATATTTGGGTCACTACGCATACGACCTTACTCTTTCGAGAAGCAAAGAGCCCGATCCAGATGCGCTTGCATACAGGAGCTGTCACTTCGGACAGGCGTCTCCCACATGCAATCCCTGGCGACGGAACCCTTCACCTTGACGGGAGACCATGGATGTCACTTATGTGATCCTCCATCTCATATTCAAATTTTAATTAATTATCATGAATCACATTCACATAATTAATTCTTCCAAGGGAAATAATAACTCTATTCATAATAGAGTGCCTCAATTGGACATAATCAATTTAATGATATTAAATTAATTATCAATCCAATTCAATCAACAAACTTGATTATTTTACTTGAATATATATATGGTAATATCTCAAAACACGTGTTAATTCGAATTTTAATAATTAGAAAATACACCTTGATTTTCTCTAGCAATATACAGTCCCTACCCACTGTCATGGCCAGTACCAACGAGAGTGGGACGGACCACATACGTTGCAACCCACAACCCCAATGCTCTCTGACTAGACACCATATCCACCTCGGGAAAGCATAATGCCAGATATATCAATTTGTACTTGAGATGATCGTCGGTTATTCAACCAAAATTATACATGTATAGTAATAATCAAAATATTTTTGATTATAAGGAAATTCGCTACACAAATTCCCAATCTTATTCAAGCATCAAGTTTGATGAGTGTGTTTCCAATTAAGATTTAGATCAAATCTAATCAAATTATTGGTTGAGTCCAAGTCAATTATGTAAATAATCATCTTCCAATATTTCACAAATATTTTTCATGATTATTTCACGAAATTAACAATTAATTTCACTAATTGACAATTACTTGGTTCTAGATTAGGACTGCAATTTTAGTAGTGACCCCTACTCACTAAAATTAAAATATCTCAATCAATTTAAATCCAAATTAGACAAACTCAATTTTCAAATATTGCTAACTTGATTCAGGACAGAATAAAAGTGATGTTTCACTCATTTCGAGGAAGATGATAACAGTAATTAACTCTTTAATCATGTTAAAATCTACTGTTCCCCCAACAGTGCATACATGTTCATTAAAACAACCATATCTAGAGCATACGAAATCCGATTTATGTTAACTCAGATCCTATGCTTTCCTTATTTAATGGGGAACAAAATTCAAGTAAATAATTCGTGCTTAAATATTTTAAACATGGACGAAAATATTTACTAAACTGATCTGTGAAATCAAACGCGATAAAAACTTTCGCAACCTTAACGAACCCAAGTCGTCCTCAGTTTTCGAATCATATTCGAAACCATCGACCTAAGGCTCTGTACCACCTGAAGGATATGGAATTATCCTCAAGCGCATCATGGAAGCATGATCGTCGTATCGGATAGGACGAAAGAACGACTAGTCATACTAGTTGTTCTGAGCAGCGAAATTTAAAAATTTTCATGTGATGAAACCACATGATCCAAGAACGATTCTCGAATTGTTTCATCTATAACCAAAACAAGTATAATGCAATACCTCTTGAAGCGTGGTTGATCAAGTCTCTAAAGAAAGAGACCACCTATCTCAAGTCCGATCGTCGGTGAGACTGCTTGCGAGCGCGAGGATGAACCGCGTTGTCCTCGCAATCCAAGAAGTTGATCCAAGCGTGGTTGCTCCTGATCTCTTCGCACGAGATCGATCGTCTCCTTCATGAGCGTAGCACACCAAGAAGACGGAGAACCGAAGAAATGTCGAAGCGGCGGTGCGGTGGTGAGAGCGTCGACGAATCTCTCCTCTAGAGTATGGTGGACGGCCACCAAAATTAGGAGAGAGGGTTGTTGTGTATGAAGAAAAAGAGAGAGAGAGAGAGAGCTCCAAAATTGCATGTAAATAGAGAGCATGTTATGCCTCTCTATTTATAGGGTTTTGGGATCCATGGATCTTAATCCATGGGACATATAAAATCAATGGGTGAGATTGATTTATGTCAATCCAATGGTCAAGATTGTTGTGGTCAAAAACAATAAATTTGGATTAAAATTTATTTGACAAAATCAAATATAAATCAATCCTAAATTAAACCAATAAATAAGGAGAGAATATATACATGGTGATTACATCTCCATGTATAACATGGTGGACGGCCACCCATTCCAATAGGACATGGGTGCCGCCCACCTATTTCCTAATGGAGGGCAATCTCATGATAATTCATGAGATCGCATGTCTCCATGGAAATCTCTCTTTATTTATTTGCAACAAATTTTGTTGGGTTTTATTCTTCAAAAATAATTCACAATTATATTTGAGAATATTGCAATCTTGCCCTAGAAAAAAATTGTGAATCATATTCACAACCCAAAACAATATATAATTTATATTGTCAATTAATTACACAATGTGTATCCAATACACATAATAATTAATCAACACATATAAATTATAATTAGCTCTTTCTAATACATTATAAATCACATTTATAATATATTATGAATAATTGGATATTTCTATCCACATTCTTCTTATCCATAATAATTAAATCACATTTAATTATATTGGATAATTTCTTCACACATCAAAATGATTAAATCACATTTAATCATTATTTCTTCATTGCTTAGATCTTATGGAATTATTCTCGAACCCTTCAAGAATAATGCGATCTCTCCTCAGATACTTGGAGATAAGGACATGACGATTGCATTGTTCCACGTATAGTGACTTGGATGTTGAGATCATATCTCAAATCCAGATCCCATGGACCTCCCACTGATGCTTGATCAAATCAAGACCGTAGATTTAATCTTCTCATTGTATCTGAATCTTATTCAGATCAATGTCCAGTTCATGGACTAAGATTAGGTCACTTCTCTAATGAGAGGAGTCACTAAAATCCAAACCTGTTTCATCACTCCCTCGTAATGAAAGCATCATGGTTATATAATCGTATATGATCACACCACCCTCAGGTATTCCCAATACCTGTACATCCTGCATAATGGAAGACCTATGATCATTCTGAAGATAAAGATCACTTTTACAATGTCATCTTCAGGGTTTGATCATCAAGTTTCTCAATCTTGGTCATTGGGATTTGGTATAGATCATATGCTTTCACAAAGCATATATCTTACCTTCAAATTCATGTCATGCTTCCAAAGCATGACGACCATGCATGGAATTTGTTCAGTCCCAATACCCCATGAGTGAGCTCATGTCTCCCGCTTCACAAGTGAACCTGTATGATCCCTTTGAGAGATCGTATTACTCATATGTCCTTACATGCACACCAGCTCGTCGGTGTATAGACCTTGGTTAGGTCATCAACCTATTGGTCTGCCAAATGTACACACTCAGACATATAGAAATACATCTATCTCCGATCAGAGGATGCATGCCTATGTTGTGACAGTATTCAACGTAGGTCTTTGGTTATCTCGATCTCGTTAAGTCAACCCATTGACTCAACTAACCTGACACCTCCGAATCACTATTCCCATGAAGATGACCTGCATCAAGAGGTCAGTCAGATATCAACCATCTGAGAGAGGATTGCCATCTCCTACTCAGGCTGGAGATCATCACTTAACAATCATTTGATGATGCTTGCTCCTTAGATATTCATCCAAGCATCAGCCTCTATGATTCATCCAATGAATCAACAGCTGTATGATCATTAAGTTGGCCATGGTACATAACCCTCATTTTACAGAGGGACCCTATAGTGCATTCATTCATTAATCTCAGAAAGGGAGTGAAAAATAATCAATAACTTTCATTGATAATTTATTCATTACAATAACATTTATTGTAGAAATGGTTCGCTCGGGGCTCACATTACTAACACTTCATCTGGTAACACAATAGCTTTTCTGATGACTTTGAGAAGTCAATAGTCTTTTTCGAGCAAGCTCTATAGCTTCCCGTATCTCTTGCAGTCTATCTGAATCATAAGGTTCTTTATCCCGATCTCTTGCCAAAAAAAGGAGTAGTACACCTATGCCCATAAAGTTCTTAAAATGGTGCCATGCCAATACTTGTATGGTAACTGTTGTTGTATGTGAATTCTACAAGAGGCATATGTTTCAACCATGATCCTTTCCATTCTAAGGCACACCCTCGTAGCATATCCTCTAAAGTCTGAATAGTACATTCTGATTGAACATCTGTTTGTGGATGATATACTGTGCTCAAGCATAGTTGTGTACCTAAGGCTTTTATGAAGTTCTCTGAATAGTGTGAGGTGAATCGTGACTCTTGATCGGAAACTACTTCCTTTGGGATACCATGGAGACGAATCACATATGTAATATATAACTCAACAAGCTGGTCCGGAGTGAAAGATAAGCTTATTGGAATAAAGTGTGCTACCATTGTCAGACGATCTATTATAATCCAGATACTATCTTTACTCCAATCGTCTAAGGTAAGCCACCAACGAAGTCCATGGAAATGCTTTCCCATTTCCATTCAGGTATAGGGAGGGGTTGCTATAATCCTGGTGCTTTGGCGTGAAGCCTTTACCTGCTGGCAAGTGAAACATGAATTCACAAACTCAGCAACATCTTTCTTCATTCCCGGCCACCAAAAGTATGAATGAAGATCCTTATACATCTTTGTAATTCCTGTATGAATAGATAATCTTAAGCAATGCGCTTCATGTAAAATGTCTTTCCTTAGTTGAGGTGTGTTTGGTACACAAACTTTGTGATGGTTATACAACAACCCATTTTGTATATAGAATCCCCTGATCTCATTCTTCTCAAGTTGTTGTTTCAAGTCTTTAAGGACTGGATCATCCTCTTGTCCTTTCTTTATTATATCCCAGATCTCTGGTTCGTATCGGTGAGGAATAGTTATAGTATCAACACTACTATCAAATGGTTTCCATTCACTTAACGTTGATAGTAAACCCCAGAAGTGGATAGCACTCACCAACCCAAGTGAATAAGTTCTTCTGCTAAGGGCATCTGCTACGATGTTCCCTTTACCAGGGTGGTAGGAGATATTGCAATCATAGTCTTTCAACAACTCTAGCCACCGTATCTGTCTCATATTGAGTTCCTTCTGATCAAAAAGATATTTCAAACTTTTATGATCAGTGAATATTTCAAAAGTATACCATAGAGGTAATGTCTCCATATCTTTAAAGCAAAAACTACAGCAGCTAATTCAAGGTCATGTGTTGGGTAGTTCTTTTCATGTGTCCTGAGCTGTCGTGATGCATACACAACTACCTTATCATGTTGCATAGGAACTGCTCCAAGTCCTTCTTTATACGCATCAGTGTACACTGTAAACCTTTCACTCCCAGAGGGTAGAGTAAGGATAGATGCAGATGTTAGGCATTCCTTCAGTGTCTGAAAACTAGCTTCACATGTGTCAGACCATATGAATGGGACTTCCTTCTGAGTTAGACTAGTCATTGGCAATTCTATTCGTGAAAAATCCTTCACGAATCTTCTATAATATCCAACGAAACCCAGAAAGGATCGTATTTCTGTGACAGTCTTCGGGCGTTCCCCAACTCATTACCGTACTAACCTTTGTAGGATCAACCGATATACCTTCCTTAGAACTAACATGGCCTAAGAAAGATATTTAAGATAACCAAAATTCACAATTGTTATATTTAGCATACATTTTGTTCTTCCTTAATGTTTCTAGTGCCCGTCTGAGATGGTTTTCATGCAGATACTTATCCTTGCAGTAAATAAGCACATCATCAATAAAGACTACTACACAATGATCTAAGAACTCCTTGAATACTCTATTTATGAGATCCATGAAAGTTGCTGGGGCTTTTGTCAGTCCAAAAGGCATACCTAAGAATTCATAATATCCATATCTAGTTCGAAAGGCTGTTTTGGAGATATCCGCATCTTTTATCTTCAACTGATGGTATCCAGATCTTAAGTCAATCTTGGAATACACAGTCGAACCCTGTAATTGGTCAAAGAGATCATCTATTCTTGATAGAGGATACTTATTCTTTATTTTCCTCTTGTTTAACTGTCTATAGTCAATGCACAACCACATTGACCCATCCTTTTTTCTGATAAATAAAACATGTGCTCCCCATGGTGAAGTACTAGGACGAATGAATCCTTTATATATCAGTTCTTGCAACTGTGCCTTTAACTCTCGTAACTCAGCTGGTGCCATCCTATATGGAGGGATAGAGATAGGATGAGTATCTGGTATAAGAGAGATTTCAAATTTAATCTCTCGCTCAGGTGGTAATCCAGGTAGTTCCTCTGGAAATACATCAGGAAACTCGCACACTACAGGCACATCTTCTATCATTCTTTCTGACCATGATGTAGTGGATAAGCTAAATAGCCTTGGCACCCTTGTTCTAACAGTTGTTGAGCCTTTAGAGTGGATATGTACTTGACATCATCACTGGATGTCTTTCCAATAAATTGGAACTCTATCGAGTTAGGAATGTGAAAGGTTATTGTCTTCTGGAAACAATCAAGACATGCATGATGCCCTTCTAGAAAATCCATCCCAAGGATGAGATCAAAGTCATTCATTTCAATAAGTAATAGGGAAACATGTAACTGATGTCCTACTATCAGTACTACACAATCATCTAGGATTTCTCGGATTATAAATACTTGTCCTTCTGGTCCCTTGATCAGATAGGATTGTTGTGCTTCTACTAGTACCATACCGAAATGGGTACTAGCCGTCGAGCAATAAATGAATGTGAAGCACTAGAATCAAATAAGGCATGTACTGAAAAGCCATGAATAGTAACGGTACGTCGTACGATCATGCCTGAGTTGTAGGCTTATTTTTCAGTGATTGCATTGAGATGACCACTAGGAATATGCAAATTAGAAACTACAACACTTATGTGGTGGTTGCTATGTAGGAGATGCTCCTTGTGAGGCACAACCTCTACCATGTCTTCCTCCACGTGTTGCTCCATTGCTCGGAGTGGATGTTATACTGTTAATCGGAGTTGATTTAAACCCTGAACATCTCAACTGCAGATAGTATTTCCTGATGTGACCTTCTTGATGACAGTGATAACATGCACGTGTTTCTGTCCGAGATGAAGACCCAACCACAGAGGTACTAGTTCCTGGTGTTGAGTTATGGGGGTATAGTGGAGGTTTAGAGAAATCCCCTCTTCCTGATAATTCCTGACCCAAGGTCTGTGGTGAGCTTATACTGGAACTGGCTAGATGATAGCAACAATCTCTACGATTATAATGTGCCTTGCGTTTGGAAGGTCCACCATTAAAGTGGATACTTCTTCTTTGGAAGTTTTCATCCCTCTCCACCTGAATACGACAGGCGATGTCCATTGCTTCATCTATGGTTGTAGCTCTAAAACCAGCAAGCTTTTCTCACAGATCTCCCTAAAGACCGCTAACAAATTTGGTAAGACACTCTTGCAGTGAAGCTTCTAGAGCTGGTGAGTAAGGTAGTAGCTTGGTAAAGTGGATATGATCTTAGAACCTTGGTTCAGAGAAGCCAACTCTCTCCTCTTTAATTCTTACCAATGAGAGGGACAAAAGTGAGCTCGGAACCTCTTTTCAAAGATATCCCATGGAACATGATCTACTAATTTCTTGGAAATTGCTCTCCACCATCGCCGTGCATAATCTGCTAGGGAGTAATCAGCAAAGTGCACCCAAGTGTCAAATGGTGCATGGATTATCTTCAACATCCTACTAACATCATCGAGCCATAATTCAGCATCGGCAGGTGTCTCTACACCTTTGAATTAAGGAATTTTTCCCTTTCGGTAATTATCTACTAATGTTTGGTGTCTAAGAAGGGCCTTCTCCATTGCTCCTTCAATCGGGGTAGGAGCAGACTCAGTTGAAGGATGGTAACTAGATTTTTCCTTAGAAAGATGGACAGAACCTTCAATCCTAGATCCACAGGTCCGGATGCCTCATGTCTCTCAGCTTGTGCATTGAGCCTCTCCTCTAAGGCTTGCTGCTTTTGCCCCATTTCTTGCAGCATTGTCATCATAGTTGCTAATTTCCTAGACACATCTTTGTCTGCCATGATCCTGGGATGAGTCAAGGTCAAAGGTCAGATCCTATATGTCTTAACATGATGTACATAAGGGATTATGACTTGTGAATGGTGTTGCAGTCAGTTTGTTAAGATCAAAGGATCTTAATACAATCTTAGTTTCTGAATACCGCTCATAGATGTCAAATACTAATTAAATTACTAGAGTAACCGGGCTCTGATACCAAAACAGGTATCGGTGAGCCATCGCAAGGACCTTAGTAGACATCCAGCCAGTCACAGTAGCTTTACTTTGTAAGGTAGTTAGTAATCTTTTTGTGTATTTTCCTTTCAAGCTGATGTAAATTTTCCTTTCAAGCTGATGTACATGTAAATGGTTATATTAGGACAATGTATCATTTGAACTTTATTTTGTGAATGGAAAAGTGTTAAAATAATTTCTTCTGAATATACTTTATTTGCAGTCTATTTCTGAAGAATGATAGTTGTGATTGCTGAATAAATTACTGCTGAGTAACCAGATCCGGTTATGGGAGTATCCGATGGTCCGAGAATCGGGGCCGTGACAGATGTTAGCGGTCCATAGTTTAGGCCAAAACTTATCCGAAACTTAGGGCTTAGGTTAGAACATTCCAGAGGATTCTAGTTTTACTAATGACGTTTAATTAACATTAATCGTGATTAACTTTCACTAATCACGATTTAACTTTTGCGCCTTATGACTATCTTTTGCTAGTTATTGATTAGTGTTTACTAATGGTCATTAGTGATTTTTAATCTGTCATTAGTTTCTTTAATCATGTTTAATTAGTCTTAATGATAGTCATTATGGGTTAATGACGTCTTAAACCTCTTTACTTCTCTTTCTTCCGAAAATCATAACAATTCCAAATGAAGTCCGATTCATACAAAATGAATTCCGTTGGTTTCCTCTTGATGAGCTGGATCTTATGATATAGGATCCAAGAGGGACCAAGTTCAAGGCTTTACACCAGGAGCTTGATCGAGCCATCAATTGCGCCTCCAGCCTCGAAACACTTGAAGCGCCTCCCGAACCTCGCAACTTTGCCATGTGGACATCTGGGTCCGAGCCGCACTTGACATCTAGCCTCACATGCAGAAGCATGTGGTGGGAAATATCGCAGAAGGGCCCTCCCACCTTTCCATAATTACATCTAGGTCCCTCTCATGCGTAGAGTCTACACCCGCTGGGACATTTTTCTACCAAGCCCCAACAATTTTGAATAATTACAAATAAGTCTTTCTTAGGGCTATTTTGAAATAGAAACTTTATTTTATTTACATTGTAGTCCTTAGAATTTTAGTTCATCGTATATTTATCATCTTTTGTCCAATTTTAGCATGCAATATGTCATTTTGAAGCTTGTTGCTTGCTTTTTCATTTAATGAACTTTGTGAACTGATCAGAGCTTGGATGAACTAAATTATTAATTGAGGACAATTTAGATACATGCTGGTTTTGTTTAGCCTAATTGATGATATTATATTTTAGAGAAAATTTGATCTATCTCTACATGGGCTCTAGAGTGGAGGATTTATTAATTCATTCCTTTATTTCTTTATGCTTCAAAAACTATTTCTTTGAGGATTAAATTATAGGGGATTTGGAGATCAATTCTTCTTGAGAATTATCATTGATCTCTTTATTTGCATGTATATGTAGTCATTCATTGATCTTGTAGCATATAGTCTTGAATATAATTGTTAGATACTTCTTGAATTATCTCTGTTAATATGTGAATCATTTAAAGGATAATCGATCATTCTTTCTGAGGACTAAAGAGAGACAAAGTCATAGATCATGTTCTTTATTTCTTTCTAACTGTATTTTATTCATTTTCTTTTATTTCTTTTCTCTATGCTTTTTTTCTGACACATAAATCATCATTATAATTATTTAATCACTTAAGTTAATTTGAAACTATGTAACTAAAAATCATCGTTCTTTGAGTTTGACGTTGGTATACTTACCAAGTAACTAATATTCTACAATATTCAAGAATTGTGGTTTCTAATAGATCATATTCTATCTCCTATACTACATATTTATATTCTTAAAGAGTTGGGATTTTGATTCATCAGATGGCATCATTGTCCGAGAATGGTGTATTTCTAGGGTTTTAGATTTATTTTTGTAATTTATTTTGTGATTATAATTTCTGTGTCAGTTTTCTTTCATTTTCTTTATTTTCATCAAATTTTGTTTTATTCATTGCATCTCTCTCTTATCAGATACTAACCATATTTCTCTCATGGCAAATAGCTCAGAGCATTTTGGAAGATTTTAAGGATCTACAAAGAATTTTCAATTTTTTAGTTTTTTGGGAGAGAGAGTTAGCTTAGGTTTTAACTCATGCATTTTCTTTTATTTTCGAGGGTCTATTTGAATGCACAAGCTTGTAATAAAACATGATTGACTTTTGTGTGGACACTTGGGCCTATTTTGACCTCTACTTTGCGGTCAGGGACCTAAGTGTGTTGTTTCGTAGAATTAGGACATGCACTCGTGGTAGAGTAATTTTTATTTGATTGTGCTCGATTATAATTTTAGGACACATATCACATAACTGTACGTACTGTAGATCATTCAACTTAGCCAAAGTTTGAATCTATTCTTTTCGCTAACAGAACTATTTGCTTAGGAGCATTTTCATTGGTTGCATTCATTTAAAATAATTTAAATCTTGTTATGCATCCCACATGAAGAGCATTAGAAAGCACTATAAGTCCTCTAACCGAGCATACATCATAGTTTTCATAGTGCATTGGTTTTTCTCTATTACTCTCTCTATTTTATCGTTTAAAGTTAAAAAATGAATTGGGACTAATTGGTAGATGATATTTTTGTGCTCATTAAGACCCACAGTGATAACCTAACTTAAAATGGGGACTGCTAACAGGGCTAATTAAAAGAACTGGAATAAAATCAATCCTTGTTTTGGGAATCAATTCCCATCATTGGACACAGGTACCTTCCAGACTGAACGAGGCACGCTACACTTAAGGATTAGAGCCTAATCTAGGCGTGTTTGCTTAAAATATAAAGTTGTAAGAAACCTTACTCAATGGTATGGATTAGAGATCTGCATATTGGCACTAGAACGGAGTTGGAACTCCCCACAAGTGTTGTTGGGTTTTCTGAAGTATTGTTAAAGATATCTTGCTAGTGACCGTGCCCCCACTGGTGTTTACTACTCGGAGATATGGGGTGGAATGGTACATCTCATCGGGACTTCGATGAAGGCCATCGTCTCGTGTACAATTGAATATGGTAGGCGACAATTTTGGTATTGCAAGTACTCATCCTCAGGTTAAATAGTAATTTTATGTGGTAGGTCATATAGGAGGATTGATTCATTGTTACCTCAAGTGAGGAATCTTCAGGTCTCTCCAAGTATACCTTGACCACCAATCACTATAGGTCAACTGAGTGCTATAGTTGAAAATTTTGTTTGAAAATAATCCTTAAAATTGAAAAGATAAATGATCAAACTCTCATCTGCCTTCACAAGTGCCTAATTGGTGAAATTATAGGTTTGATTTGTGTTTGCTTTGTGTGTGTACAAAGACTATACATTTGTACCCCCTGTGGATTCTCTCTCTTGATTATTTTATCATGCTCTTACAAACCTCTTGACATTGGAGGTGTATTTCTCTATGGAATTTCATTCGAAATTTGCGAACACTATACAAAACCCCTTACACCTCATGTCTCCCCGGGATCGAGATGACCCTCTTCTCGAACCTACTTCGTCGTAGGATGACCCTCCCCAAGACCAAGACAAATAAGTCCCCGGACTAACACTCTCTTTCATTCCTCTAATAAGGTAACCCTTATCTTTTATTTGAGCTTTCCATCCTTCTTCATCTAACTCAGACCTCTCTACATTTGAAGGTGAGGAAGAAGATGGCAAGATACCTCCAAAGAAGAGTCCAGGTGAGGACGAGGACAATAATGATCCTATCCGAGCCATCCTTGCCTAGATAACTACAACCGAGCAACACAATGAGTGACTTAGAGCTCAGTTGATGGATCTACAAGTACCTATAGATCAGGAAGAGGCATCAATGAAAGACATGTACATCTCAGAAATTGATGATGATTACAACTGGATGGGACCAGTACCTCCTGAGGATGTGTTCGAGCACAAACCTCATTTTCTCGCACTGCTCCTGAAGTTTAGTAGAAATAACCATGAATAACCTACCTCTTTTCTTTAGGATTTTGAGTTACTCTATAACAAATTGTCTCATCCTAGGGTTAGGCAAGACTACAATAGGTTGAGAGCCTCTCCCTTTGCCTTGACAGATAAGGCTGCATATTGGCTGAAGAACTCAAGAGTGGTGGTCTACACTTGGTTTGCATTCAAGACTCTTTTCTTAAAGAAATTCTACCCAATACATAGAATTAACCGAATGAGGATCAAACTCACAAGCTTCACCCAACTTTCGAACAAACCATTTCATGAACCTGGGAGAGGTTACAATCCTAATACAGAAATGCCCAGGGCACATCATTACAAAGATGATGTTGGTCCAGAGACGTATAAGTGATCTGAACATGGAAATGCAAGGGTTAGTGCGGAGGAAGCTACAAATGTGATGAATCTCCACTTCATCACATTTATTATGCTATTTTAACCTTAAAAACCCTAGCTAATGCGTGTAAATATCATTATTTTGTACGAATTAACACTCATTACTTATTCCATTTACTATATATAAAATAATATTTTTAATGCCAAAATTATAGAATAAAGAAAAGAAAAAGTATAAAACGCCAAAGGTATTTTATGACCCTAAACCCCTAGACATAGGCATCTTGATGACTGGGTCGATAGGGAATAACGTAGGGGGAGGTAAGGGCCAATAATAAAATAAAATTCCCATTCATTAATTCATTTTTGGGACATACATTATTTTCTATTTTCTATACCTCAAATAAAGAAACATTATACATGATTGTAGATAATAATATATAGAAAATGCAAAATTGATTTCATGCAAAAATAATATACAATGTACATTTTATATCCTAAATAAAAGCTAAAACCCAAACTTCGCAGACCAATATCTCCTAAATAAAAACTCAAAATGTATAGAAATCACCTTTTAGTTATAATAACTTTTAATAAGATATTTAATGAAAGTGGTTTCTCATTTTTTGGAGTTAAGATGTGGAAGTTTGGTTTTGGATCATTATTGTATAGAATACATGATTAACATACTTTTTTATTTATTCTTTATTTTTTTTATAATTTTATATATTTTTATTTTTTAAATATTATTTATAATATACGTACACATTTAGAATATAATAAAACCACAAAGAAACATATAATAAGTATATATAAATACATCGATGAATATATAACACTTATATCTATATAATGTATACCCCTTTCTATTTAAGTATACAAATAACATCAGAAAAATACAATAAAAATATATTTATGTTCATAAAAGTAAGTTGTAAATATATAAAATAAGATAAAAATAATAAAATCAGAAAAGGTAAAATAAAAATAAAATACCCAAATCATAGATGAATATACCTATAAATATACGCTTAAAACTTAATTTGTAATAAATAAGACCAAAAAAATAAATAAAATTCATAATAAAATACTATATAAAATAACAAATTATTTTCATTTTATAGTAAAAAATTAATAAAATAATTCACTATATTTAATTAATCATTTTCCAATAATGAGGACTATTTTGTCCTGTAGTGTCCCTCATGGACCAATCAGGTCACGGGGATATTGTCTCTGATTAACTCCATATTTTCTCTCTAACTTCCGTCAGATGCCTCGAGCAGCTCGACTTCTTCAATTTTTCCCTGCCGCTCTGATTCTCCATTGTCCTCGAGCCCTTCACCAACACTGACCCCCGATCATCCATCATCCTCGTCACATCACCAGGCCATTCGTACATAATATAGATTCTTGTCAAATCACCAATCAAAAAGGGTGCCTCTTTGATCTTTAAATAAAAGCCTCCGTCCTCCTTGGCTCTGGTCACTTTTCCAAGACCTAACGCCCCCATCTCCAATTAAGCGTGTTACCAGGTGACAGTTGGCATACCCCCGGAGTATTTGTTGCAGCTGAAGAGGAGGAGGTGCACCCATGACGAGCCTCTCCGCCTGCCTTGCTCCCTGGTCTTCAGCAAGGTATAAGAGATGCGCACTTGATTTTGTAGGTCAATTTTGTTCTTGTCATTTGTTTTATGCAGTTGATTTTGCTTTTTAGTTCATGATTTGGCATAGCTTAGCTTAGGTACCTTGTCGAAAATATTGAGCTCTGACTGTGTTTTCACCGTACACCCTAGTGTTTCCGACCATAACGTCCACCCCATATCCCATTCCCAATGTTTCTCCACCTTCCTACACTATCAACCACCTTCGGTTAGCCTCGTATTGAAGCCTCGATGCTCCTCCTCCACCACTCGCTAGAGCATCTCTGCCCCATGCCATTCTGGCGCCCGATCATCCACCAAATAAATGCCAAGAACATCACCATTATTTCACCATCATTTATAACCCTTTTGCAGGTCTTAAAGGGTGTGTTTGAGCCCCATCTTCCTTAAGAAGGACTCTCCAGGTGCCCTTGCCCTCCAAAGCTCTTCTGACGAGCTTCGGAGCTCTTTGAGGTGTCCAGCAGGTCCGCGACACGTGCAGAGGCGTGTAGAGCCCAAGATTATTGCTGGAGGCCATAGGGGGAGTGAGAACCATCTGATTGAAGTTTTCCCGGTGGCTGTTCTTTCCTGTTTTCAGGAAGAGAAGCAATCGTTGGATCAACCTCCTCTCCCAGTTAAGATCGTGGCCGTTCATCCATAGCTAGCCTCATCCGTCCAATGGAAGTCCAGATGAATTCCTAATTATGGATCGACAAAGCATCATCAAGCCATCCCATGCTACCACGTGTATAAGTGACAAGCCCTGCACTGTCCGATGGCACGCCTTTTGGGGTAATTTGCATATCTCACCCGGCTTATTTTGTATTTATTTATTATAGATGTAAATAAAATATATAAAGTAAATAAATGTTGTCATTTTGCATAAAGCCCATGAGTTTATTGAAATTGAAACTACGTCAAGTCCAACTTAGGTCACGTGTCCTCCTACGTGGGCTAGGCAAATTGCATGTATACCCCTAGTGGTTTTTGTATTTATGTTTAATCCAACAAAAATGAATATTAGTTGTATATTTCTGGTACATTTGCGGATGAACTCCTAAAATATATTTTAATTGCAAATATACCCTCTCTAGTACTTGTATTTTTGAGTATTTCTTCTATTTATTAAATATAGCACCCGTACTCTAAAAATTATGCAAAAATAGGGTTAGGGCCTGCCAATATGTAATTTCACGCTATATATTTATTTTGGCATTTTGTCATTTTATCTATTTATTAAAATTGAAATGATCACAATTTTATCCCTGTTTAACTCAAAAATTCCAAAAAAAGAAAAATGTTTAAAATATTCCCCAAAAATATATGTTGTTTATTTGAGTGTTAATAAATCTAGACCAAAAACCACTAAAAATAGAAAAAACCCATAAAAATTAAAAAGCTCCAAAATCCAACAAAAAATTAAAATAACAAAAGATCCCAATAATTTAAGAATCCCAAAAATATTTATTCTTTTTTCTGAATGTTCTTTATATTATTATCTACACACTAAAATTGATTTGAGGAATTTTGTATTTGCTTTTCTATTTTTAATCTTCAATCAATTCCATTTATTATTTATCTCATGATTTGGGATATTTCTGACTTTAAAATCCATAAAAAATAGCAAAAATGCTTAAAAACTCACATAATAATAAAAGGTTAATTAAAACCTCAAACCATTTTATTTTCTATATTTTGATTATTTTTATTAGTATTTTGATTAGTATACCTTGTATTGTATGTATATCCTTGTATATTATCTATATTATACAATTAAAAGAAAAAAATATATAATTAGAAAATATATAAAATGAAAATAAAAAGCGTAAATTTAAAAACAAAAATATATAAGTAAATAAATAATAAGATTAAAAACCCACAAAACAATAAATAAACAAGAAAAAAGAATTGAGCTTAATTGCCCAATCTACTAATTTCTCCTCTAGTTCGATCTCTACACATGCTTGCACGTTATACATATTCCTTATAGAGTTATAATACATTTTAACTCCACATTTTTTCTATTCATTGTGATTATTTTATTGTGGGTTAATTCTTGATTAATCGGGATTTCGTGAGCACTCGCCACAATGACATTGTCTTTGCCTTGTGAGGACATATTGTCCCTCGGGAAACCCTAGTTATCAGATGGCGCCATTGCCAGGGAGCAATGCCACATAGATTGTAATTATTGATTTAATTCTTTACTATTGTCTATATTTGGCATTTATTCATTTTTATTTCTATTCGATATTAATTGTGAACTGTCTAACACTCTCCTTGTTTGAACTTGTTGCAGGGATATCAATGCACCCAAGTAAGGCAGATTCAACATTCTGACCTAGCTGGCAGGAGGGAGCAATAAATGAAGACCATGAGGAATTTTGGAAGACATTATCTCTACATTTTTTTATTTTTATTTATTTATTTTTAGTCATATTTTATTTATTTTGTAATTAAAGTGAGAGAGTGACATTTAATTTCTAATAATTAGGACTCTCTCGAACTTGAGTACTCTACAAGGTCCATTGCCCGAGGGATTGTTCCCTTGGGGGCCTCATCTTGTTTTTTCAAGTTTTTATCACTTTGTTTTTCTTTGTTTTTCAATTTTATTTTTATTTTATTTGTGTGAATGAGCCCATGCTTAGAAATTGCTTGCTCGATAAGGTCCAAAGCCCTAATATATCTGCATATATCTATAGAATCACTTTTGGACTTAGTCAAATCATAATTTTTGATTGCTTAGACTTGAGATTGCATGCCACTAGGAACATCATACAACGCTTGCAGGACCTGTTGTGGCGGGCACCGAGAGGTTCCCAAAATCAGACCTTACGTTTCATATCTAGATAATTAACGTATGGTGCTTCATGATAATAGAAATTATATTTGAGGAAAATTTCATCAGCTTGCATTTCATGTATTATAGCTTTCAATTCTGTT
Source organism: Ottelia alismoides (assembly GCA_037367405.1). Taxonomy (NCBI): domain Eukaryota; kingdom Viridiplantae; phylum Streptophyta; class Magnoliopsida; order Alismatales; family Hydrocharitaceae; genus Ottelia; species Ottelia alismoides. The sequence continues at coordinate 855,369 of JAZKJV010002146.1, forward strand.
ATGCATCCTGCATGGAGAGATTTGGGAAGCACTGTAAGTCTTCTGACTTCGCCTGCATCATCGATTCCCGACTTGCATGGCTTTTCTTACCTTCTCCATCCTATTTTGATCACTTAGGATATTAGTGGAATCGAAAGCTCGTTAGTGATTCACCGAGAAATACAACAGTCTAAATGTCTCACACAAGGCGGAGACAAAGTCGCTGCAACGACCCTCGATAAATCCCGATTAAGTCAACAATTAACCCTCAATAACAATCAAACAATGAGAAGCAAATGCGGGGTTAAATTTTATTATAACTCTACAATAAGTTTGTATAGGTGAAAGTAGTGTAGAGTGTCGAACTCAAGGAGCAAGCACGGTAGATCAAGGCAATAATGCTAAAAAATGTGAAAGTCATCAAATGCCTACAATTGTGCTATTTTTTGTGGGTTTTTAATTTTATATATATTTAGTTGATTTTTGATTTTATACTTTTGTATTTTAATTTACTGATTTTGTATTTTCTTTTTATATTTTGTATTTTTTTATATTTCTTTTCTTGTAATAGAATATATATATATATATGCAAAGAAGAAAAAAGAGACATGGTATATAGAGAAAAATAAGCACACACAAGCAAAAATCAGGAAATAAAATCTTTTTGGGCTTTTGATGTTTTATAATGTTTTTGTGATTTTTCTAGATTTTTTCTAATTTTTTTGGTATTTTTAAGGGAAAAAAATACTAAAAATAGCGAATAAAATAGAAGGGCTGAAACTAAAATGAGGATGAGAAATATTAAACAGAGTTCAAAAATCCTCAAATTAATTTTAAACTAAAGGAAGCAAAATAGGAATATTTCAAAAATTGAAATTATATTTTTAGAATTTTTGTGGATTTTTAAGATTTTTATGAAGATTTTAAGTGTTTTGCAATTTTTAAAAGTTTCCTTTTAAATGTTTTAATGATTTTTGGAGAAGTTAAAACACACGAAAACAATCCAAATATATATTTTTTGGAATTTTTCAAAAACTTTTATAATTTTTAGGTATTTTCTAATGCAAATAGTGCTGAAAATGCATGTTTTTGAATTTTTATAAATATGAAAATGAAGAAAAATGTAAAATAAAAATATGGTGTGAAACAACAATACAACATGGACTTATTAATTTTTATGGATTTTTTAGCAATTTAGATATGCGTGAAATAAATAAAGGCAGTAAAGAGAAACTACACTACTGACAAGGGCATATATGTCAATATTCAGGAGTCCAAAGGGCACAATGCAATTTTCCACAAAATATATAACTACTAAACAAAATTCAAGGACCAAATACAAATAACAAGACCCACAAGGGTACGCCTACAATTTCTCCAGGCCCACATGTGACTACACACGCGTCTGGGGAGGACTCAAATGCGAATACAAAAACCTTAGGGGCCTACTTGCAATTGTTCCAAAAAATATTACACGTGATAGATAAGTTCATAGACTGAAATCAAATATAAAAACCCGTAGGGGGTCCCTTACAAAATACCCAGTCCCCTCACGCGCACAGGCATGTGAGGTGACGCGGATAGGGACCTTAATGCAAATATTAAAAACCTAAGGGTCTAAATGCAAATATTACAAATATTTTACACTACAGATGGAAGTTTAAATACTAATAATTAAATAGACAAAATGGCGAGGGCTGAGGAGCAAAATACCTACGCCTAGCGCATCCAACGGCAGGCGTCGCTTCACTTGATACGTGGCGGCTCAGGAACGCCCGATTACGGTTCGGACACGGATGGCTACGATTAGATCTCCAACGATGGATCAGACTGCTGGGCAGCATGGAGATCCAACGACTTCTGTGCGATTTGGAGGGCGGCCAAGATCCAACGGTGGAGAGCCTCGGACGAAGAACAGGGAAGCAACGCCGGCGAGGCGAGCTTCCTCTCTCCAGATCTCGGCGCTCCAGCGTTCTTCGAGCTTCAAAAGTGGCCGGCGAGCCTCCTAGGGAGGTCCTCTATGTGTTGAAGGGCTTGGATTCGTCGGAGAGGCACGAGTGCACCGCCAGAAGGGTGGCGGAGGAGATGGGCTCCTGGTATCTCCGGCGAAGCTCCAAAAATGAGCTCCAGCTATCTGTAGTTCGCTCTGACCTGCAAAAAGGAGTGAAGGAACCAAGGGCAAACTACCTGGGTCCTGTGGAGGTGCGGATGCGCGGTGGTGGATGTGAATGCGAGGTGGCTGGAGGTGCGCTCCGATGAGGTGATCCTGGAAGATGAACGGGTGATCGTCGGTCGATCTTAACTATGCTAATCGATTCCTAGAACTACGAGGGCTAAGAAAAGGCAAGAAGACGCAAGGAAGAGGAGCTACCTCGATGGCCGGAACCAGAGGGAGGAACCTTGATGCCGGCGAATGGCGGAGGTTGTGGAGACCGCTCTAGTCTACGCTGCGGCTTGCTGAAGGTGCTGGGAGGAAGCCTGTCACACTACCTCGCACGGGCACACACAAAGAGGGGCTGGATTTGGTCCAAGAGGGTTCAAAATTCGAAAGGAAGTCAGGGGTGGTATTTTTGGAGTTGACGAACGGGCTCCAAGGATCGAGAAGGATCGCTCGAATCGACGACCCTCGGCCCAAGGAAAGATGGCGGCGTGCAAGAGCATTGACCAAGGCACAAAAGTCGCGAAGGGATCGACATGAAAAAGTGAAAGGATTGACCTCGAAAAAATCAAGAAAATGGGGGCGAAACGAGGTCTGACAAGGGCAGAGGGGGGAGGACATCCAGTTGACCGCGGTCAACGTAGACTGTCTCCTGGTTGGTCCACGTGGACCAACCGAGAAAAACCCTGCAAAAATTCATTGCAAATTCATTAGAAAATAGTAACTGAATTTATTATTTTTAAGTTATAAAATAAAAAAATGTTTATTATTGTATGAAGTATTTTATCATGATTTTTATTTATTTTTATGAGGTATAAAAGTACAAGTTGCCTTTTTAGGCCTATATAGGTATACATATCTGCATATTTTAGTATTTTATTTTTATTTTATGTATTTAATTTTATTTATTATTTTATAAATTTATAAAATATTTTTATTCACTTAAATATATTTTTATACACTTAATAAAATAGAAGTATTAATTATGTAGGTATATATACAAGTATTATACCTAGGTATGTTATACACAAGTATTTTATTTTGTATTTTCTTGAGGTTTTTATTACTCTTTTAACGTACATATATATTATAAATAATATTTACAAAATTATAAAAATATAAAATTATGAAAATAAAGAATAATAAATAAATTGAATATTTCAATCTGTACAAGTATACAATAGGGGTCCAAAACTCAACTTTCAAACCGTAGCTCCGCCAAATGCGAAACCACCTTCATTAAATGGCTTATTTAAAATTATATACAATTAAAGGGTGATTTTGATGTGTTTCGAGTTTTTATTTGGGAGATACATGTCTGGAAAGTTGGGATTTTGGAATCTTATTCAGACCATATCTTTTTATCTGTACATTATTTTTGAGTGAAATCAATTTTGTATTTTTCTTTATTTAATTATCTACAACTTTCGTTTCTTTATTTGAAGTATAAAAAGTGGAATAACAAGTATTTTTATTGGTATTATGGCCCTTATCTCCCCCTACTTTATTCCTTGTCGACCTATTCATCGCAATGCCTAGGTCTCAAGGTTTTGGGTCATAAAATATTTACAATATTTTATTCTTTTTCTATTCTTTTCTTTATTCTATAATTTTGTCTTTAAAACTGTATTTTGTACACTATTTACTTACACATGCATGGATACTAAGATGCATGAATTAAGGGTAGTTACAAGCATTTGCCAGGGTTTTTGAGGCCAAAATGATAGAATAAAGATGATGAAATGTGGATTCATCAGTTAGCCGATTGCATTGAAAAATGACAACAAAAGTGATAACCAAAAATAAAAGTGGAACTGCTAAGTCTATTGGATAACTAAAATAAATGTAATGGATTCATTGCTTTAGGGAGAGCAACTCCTTAATTTTATGTGCATTTTAGTCTCACGTAAAAAACTAAGGATTAGTGTCCAAATCTCGGGCCCACCTACATGTTTGTACAACTTTTTTTGATGCTCACTTAACTTTAAAATAGAAAAGATAAAAAACATCATCTCATTCTTCACTGTATTGAGTAGGTGAACCCGAGGGTTTGCTTTGTACATTGATTGTGATTTTGGGTCCTTTCACTTTCATTATTCTTTGAGTTGGTAGATCCATGAGTCTTTGAGTTTTTATTTTTATTTAGTCCTTCTCTTTCTCTCTGTCTATATTTTATCTTCTTCATTGAGTCGTGATATGGAGTCTTGATCTTCACTTCTGTATCCAGATTTTTAGCAATTTCCTTGCTCTGATCACCCTATTTTTGGTCTTTTTCAAGAAGGCTCTCTTCTTGAACCACAATTTTGTCTTTGTTCTGCCATTTTCTCCCACCCTCCTCGTTCCCTTCTATATCACCCCTTCTTTCACCTGGGAGTGAAGCGCTCGTAGAAGAAACCTACATCAAGATTGTGATTATAGGAATTATTTGAGTAAGTCGGACATATTTGAGAATGTTGAGATTGGTGTGCTATTCTTGAGGAATATGACTTTGATATGTGCACGAATATTCTTGAGGATTTTGATTTTGGCACGATTACATGAATGATTCTTTATTAATGATTTTTGATCTCGCACACCGAATTGAGGATGTGATTGATTCCTGATGATTTGATGATGATTCCATGAGCTATGACTGTATGATCTCTTATGTTGTTCCACCCATTTTTATTTAGACATTTGATGAATTATCTTTATATATGCTTCGAAGCGATGATGCTCAGAACCCACATGGTTTCGCTCATTTTCTTTACTAATCCACCTTCCATCTCCTGACCTCTCTTATCCCAATTTAGCACTTTGAGAATATTTTTATTATATATTTATCCATCTCAGTTGATTTGATTGATTTGAGGGATTGCATTGCGATTTACCTGATGATCTCTTATCCCTCTTATAGTCTTATGCCCTTCTACTGACGATTTATTGATCATTTTTTAGGATCTGAGACTTGATGCAAGCACTTCCTGGATTTGACTGACTTAGTTTGCAATACTCCCTGAGGACTATCTATGGGAGGATGCAACATTTTCTTTATGATCGATTTCATTCACTGCTCGTGTGTCCTTGGTGGAGCATGAAACCGAGAATTATGATATGGGATGTCAGTATCCCTATCTGTCAGAGCACAATATCATTGTCTAGACTCCTTTGAGTCTTCCCTCCTTGATGGTCCTCGCAAGGATGAGTTACTTTCTTCTAATTAGTAACAACCTATATCATAATATTCCCCAAGGGTTATCTATGGGAGACTGCGATATTTTCTAGATCTTTTGAACTCTGCTGCAGACTGATCCTTCCTCCTCCATGTCTTACGATATCAGCGTGGATCTTTCACTCTTTTCTTATAATCCCATGTTCTGCTTCTCGCTACCGGATTCTGGCTTCGCTTTGGATCTCTTTTCCTTGGTAGAAGACACCCATTTGATTGTATATTACAGTGTCTTTCTCTTTTTGACTGCGCCACCATTCTCACAGGGAGATGATGATGAGAGTACAATATTCGACTATCTGATACTGTCCTGCACTTCACCAATCTTTACTGCTTGTGTGTATATATATATATATGTTTTGTCTTTTAATTTCTTTTTTACTCCGTATGTCATGTGTACCCCGGATCATCCACTATATCTGTATGTTTATACTTAGACTTTGTCCTAAGTAACCCTAAGTATAGGGGTATCAATTTGTATATTCATTCGATGTATTTTCTCTTTTTAAAGCTTCTTTTTATTGATCACCTCGCTTGTCTCCTCTCTTGTTGCTTTTTTTGCTATAATTAGGGATATCTCACCCTAAGTATGGGGGGACAAACCAAGGTTCACTTTCCCCTAGTTTTGACCCCTCAGAGCGCCTTTGTAGTGTTGAGGCTTGTGACAGGGGCCTCTACTGCTCTTCGCAACAAGGAAGAAGCTGGGTGGGAGCATCCCCAGCTATCCCCTGCCACCTTGGTTGTAAGGTCTCCTCTCTGAAGATTAGGGAATAACCCTTAAGCGCATCACAGAATCTTGAGGATCATATCATATACGATTGAGAACGACTAATCGTACTAGTTGTTCTATGCAACGAAATTTAAAAAATTTCATGTGATGAAACCACATGATCCAAGAACGATTCTCGGATCGTTTCATTTAAACCAAATCAAGGATAAAGGAATAACTCTTGTAGCATGGTTGCGATCAAGTCTCTACGAAAAGAGACCTCCTGTCTCAAGTTCGATTTTCGGAGAAGACGCTTGCGAGCGCAGGGATGAGCCGCGTGATCCTTGCAATCCAAGATATTGATCTAAGCGTGTGAACTCCTGATCTCGTCACACGAGATCAAATGTCTTCTTCGTGAGCGAGGCACACCAAAGAAGATGGAGAACTAAGAGTCATCGAAGCGACGACACAACGATGAAGCGACGACGGAGACTCCTTCTCTCTAGGGTTGGGTGGACGACCACCAAGGGAGAGAGAGAGAGAGGAAGAGAGGACATGGAATGAATGAGAGGAGAGAGAGCTTGTTGTATATTTGTTATCCTCTTTGAAAGGCAAGGGGTACCTCTCCTTATAAAGGGTTTCGGGAGTCCACGGATCACAATCCATGGATTACACAAAATCAATGGATGAGATTTATTTGTGCTTCTTTCAATGGCCAAGATGTTGTTGGTAAAAACACAACAACATTTAATTTAATTAGATTAAATATATTTGATAAATAAAAATATAATTAATCCTAAATTAAATCAAGTATACATGGAGATTTTTGGAGATTACATCATTCCATGATAATAGGTGGGATGACCACAAATTTCCTTATAAGAGATGCTGGCCGTCCACCGATATCTCATGGGAGATGCAATCTCATGCAGTCTCATGAGATTGCATAAATCCTTGAAAATCTCCAAGATTTTACAACAACACTTGTTGTAAATTATTCTACAAAAATAATTCATAATTATTTTGAGAATATTGCTATCTTGCAATTGGAAATTTGTGAATCGCATTCACAATCCAAAATAAAATGTGATTTGTATTTTCAATTAATTATCCAATGTGAATCCAATTCACACCAATAATTAATCAACAAATATAAATCATAATAAGCTCTCTCTAATACATAATAAATTACATTTATAATCTATTATGAATAATTGGATATTGCTATCTGATGAATCTATGATTCATTACATTAAGAGACTCGAGTAAGGTCTTCTCGAGCATTATCACAATGAATAAATATGCTTTCCCATGCATATTTCAGTGGTTAAATTTTCTGGTTTAATGTCACTATTTGAGCATAATTCCAAGAGGTTAGGGTTTGACGGGTACTTCATTCACTTTGAGGACAGTTTCATGCATCATACTTGATTTGGGGGATTGGCACCATTCGTGTTCATTGCTCTAATCATAGATGCCACTTTCTCAATATGACAATAAAACACATAACATAACTCTACCTACTTGAAAAATGTCAAGGAATCTTAGGGCCTTTCAACAAATCAACCTATTCTTTTGGACTTTCATGCAAAATTGTCAATTACTTGGAAGCACGTCATGGCTTAAAATTCCTTTTAACTACATGCAAGTAGAGACCTCCTACAATCCCATGTGTTGTATAGCTTATAAGAACTCATTTGTGGATTGTCGGATCCAGATCCGAACTCGTTATCTCCTCGACCCGAGTTTGCACGTATTGCACATCATCTCGACTAAGTCATGATCACACTGCCCAAGCACACAGGACATTCAAACCAGAGGATTGCTGACAATCTCGCGCACATGAATAGACAAAAATCCAATTCTGATCTTGACTCTACGTTCCATATCTACCCGATTAGGATCAAAGCTTAACTGTTCTGTCACGAGAGAAACCTGCGCAAGCCAGTCAATTCCCAATGAGAGATTCATAAGCGTTCTCAAATTAAAATCAAAGAATTAATTAATAATTGATTCTCCAGCAAGAATTCCATGGTTATCCACGAAACCACGTCATGATTAGCTCTACATGCCTTTTTTACCAACCGCTAACTCTAATCCACTCAATTATGCGTTCAATATGGATATCTTCCTATCATGACTATTGCGCTCGAGAGCAACCATTGCTTTTATCTATCTATATATATTATGTATTATAGAGAGAGAGAGAGAGAAAGAGAGGAATGAGAGTCTACTTCATGAAGTAGGTAATTTTACCAAATTCATTCTTATTTTTGACAAAAAAATTTATTTTTTTATGGAAAATACTATCATAGATTTCATAAATGTATCCCTCTAATATGTCATTAAAATTTAATCAGAAACAGAGACTCGTGTGCCATCCATCCTAAACAAATCGATTATAGCAATTCTAAGACGTTAAAATCACATGTTCTAGATAGATGGCATAGGAGTTTCTATTTCCAACAAAATTGGAATGACATGTTAGAGAGATATTGTGATGAAAACTCATGGTGGTATTTTCCGAATAAAATAAAAAATTTTGCCAAAAATGAGCATGAAGTAGGTAAGATTACTTCATTAAGTAAGCTCCCTTTCCTCATATATACATATATATGGGTTATATGGGCTGCCTCCCCTCCATTTTTTCAGAAAAATATATTTTTTTTAAAAAAACCATGTACATTAATCTATATATCCCTCCAATATGTCATTCAAATTTCGTGAATAATATAGACTCATATGCCCTCCATCTGGAACAGGTCGATTACAGCAATGTTTAGACCGTTGAAAATACTTGTTCTAGATAAAGGGTATATGAGTCTCTGTTTCGGATGAAATTTGAATGATATATTGGAGGGATATATAGATGAATATATATGATTATATTTTTCAAAAAATAAAAAATTTTACAGAAAAATGGAGCGAGGGCAGTCCCATATTTTCTTTTACACACACACACGCACACGCACACGCACACGCACACGCACACGCACACGCACACGCACACGCACACGCACACGGACACACACACACACACGCACACGCACACGCACACGCACACGCACACACACACATATAATACTTGATGGGGTTGCTCTTAGGGGACAATTGCCATGTATATTCATCTATATATCCCTCCAATATGTCATTTAAATTTCATCAGAAATGGAGATTCCTATGCCCTCCATCTAGAACAGGTCAATTACAACAATGTTTAGATCGTTGAAATTACCTGTTCTAGATAGAATGCATATGAGTCTCTGTGAGGAAATATAGATGAATATACATGATAATATTTTTTCCAAAAAATAAAAATTTTGCGGAAAAATGGGGCGAGGGTAGCCCTATATTTTCTGATATATAAGGCATGATGGGCTGCCCTTAGGGGACAGTCAACATGGTGCACCTACACCATTTTTCTCTAAATTTTTTATTTTTTTGAAAAATATCACCGTGTATATTCATCTATATATCTCTCCAATATGTCATTTGATTTCGTCAGAAATTGAGACTCATATATCATCCATATAGAACAGACGATTACAGCGATATTTCTACCGTTAAAATTACCTATTCTAGATGGAGGGCTAATGAACGTGAAGATCGCCTCTTTAGTTATAGAAAATTGTTGTAGTATCGGAGATGAAATTCAGTTAATCAAAAATCACACTTCGAATATGTGAAAATTATTTTACTTGGCAAGTATACCAAGGTTAAACACAGGGAAACAAGCCTCTTCGTCTATTTATCGAAAATTATTGATTAATTAATGAGTGAGTATTTTATAATCCTAGATCTTCATGCAGATGCTAATATAATGCACAGAACGATATGATAAAATGATGCAAAAGTACATAGTAAAATGATGCATGCAATTTTTGTTTGATTTTTAAAGTGCAAATAAGTGAGATGCAATGAACAGAGTATGCAGTGATATGCAAACATATAGGTATGAATAAATATACCCTACAGATATCAAACTAATGAGAAAGAAAATGAGGAACAGTTTCAGAGCCAAGTTGAGCATTAAAATGAAATAACAACATCAAGGAATTAAGAGAAATAGACACTTTATATTTCAAAAATTAGAATATTTAAATAAGTGTGAAAACATGAAATAAATGATACTATTAAATAGAGCATGACAATAACAACCCAATGAAACTGAAATCAAATGAATGGAGTCAGTATGCTCAAGATATGAATGACACAGTGCTAGGGGCATAATGCAATAAAAATGCATGAGAAAATAAAGATAAATATTAAAAATGGGTCCCTACCCATTTGTGAAATCAGACAATCGGAGAGGTCTGGATGTAATTTGTCATGAAGCGTAGGGGCATTTTCAGAGTTATCAGAAGTCGACTGGGACTCCTTTGTAATTTATCCAGACACGCATGTGAAGCACACACGCATGGACCTTTCTATAAATACGAAGAGATATGGGGTAGTTTCTACAAATAACCCAGCTCCTCACGTGCCTCGCACACGAGGGGCAAGGCTCGGGAAGCGTCGAGGCTGAGGCGACATGTGGTGGAGGATGGTGGCTCGAGGAACGGTTTGGTTGCCCGAGCCTCCTTGCCTCAGAGGGGGCAATGTGGTCATCTTTGGGCCGTTGGATGGTCACCGCACCAACGGTATCTGCACTTCGTCCTCAGCTGGAGGAGAGGTGATGTATTTGGAGCTCCGATGAGGCTGCTAGAGCTACTCCATGCTCCTATGCATCTGTCGAAGATCCTCAGAGCTCTGTGATCATCGGGCGGTGATGGCTGGAGGAAGGCGGATATGTGAGGATAGTTGTAGACGGCAGCCTGTGAAGCACCACCGGTGGCAGAGTTGGAGACCAAAGCAAAGTGCACAGCTTCGGGTATTGACCTGCAATGGTTAGTTCATAGTCAAAGCGTGCGTATGGGATGATTGCGAATGAAGTAGGGGTCTTGTGTAGGCGGAGGAATGGGAGACTTGGTCTCCATCTCCGACGAACCGAAGGGGAGTTGGGGCGGAGCGAAGGAAGGTCCTGGAGAAGGAAGAGGGTGGTTGGGAGTGTCGGCGAAGATCATGGAGGTCTAGTGAAGGTGGAGGCGAGTCCATATGATAGTGAAGGTGTACGTAAAGTTGTGATTAAAATGGAGAAATTCAAATAAAAATAAGGAAGTAGTACCTGGAGGGTTGAAAAGGAAGAAGGCGACGTGGATGCTTGGGCTGAGGTCCTCATCGAACCTCAGAGTCCTCGTTCGACCTAGGCAGCAAATCTAGGGGGCTTAACGACAACGGAGCCGACCGTGACATGGCCAAGTTGACCATGGGTCAACGCCTGGCCAGAGGCCCATTATAGTCCCTTGTCTGACCTCCGTCTGTCATAGTGAGATGGAGAGGGGCTAGGGTTTAGGTTGTATATTGGCAGACGGGGAAGAAGATGTGCGGAGGAGTAGTATTTGTAGGTGGTGGTGGTGGTTGGTTACAGGTGATGGAGGCGGAGATGTAACTGGTGATTCATAGTAGAGGGGGATATGGGTTGATGGTCTCATGAGGATGGCAAAGGTAACGACTATGGGACGATGGTGTTTGGTTGTGGAGAGGGGGATTGGAGCAACGATTAGAAATGGAAGGGGACAGAGCTAGCATGAGGTGTAATGGATGGGGGAGGAAGAACTGAAGGTAGATGAAGGGTTTAGAACTGTTGGATCGCTCAATGTAACAGTCAGGAGATAGGCGTTGAGCGACGATCGAGATCATATGAGATGAGGAAATCAAGAGGTGGGTATCTAAGCGGAGGCGGACAACTACGATGGATTAATGGCTTCATTTGATGGTCAGGAAGAAAGTGGCTACGTGGACGGTGCTGGAGCGCAGGATTGGAGGCAATCGTGCGATGGAATGGAAGCAGAAATGTATGGTTGAGATTTGAATCAGGAGGGTGGATACAATGGTGAAAGGAAGAAGGTGAATGAGCGGTGAAGATGAAAGGGTCGAGAGATGATCTAACAATTATGGAAGTTAGCGGGTGGCACAAGAAGATGCGACTGCATTGCGCCTCCAGAGAGCGCGAAAATAAAATAATAAATAATAGAAAACTGAATTAAGAAAAAGTCAAAACATGAAAGTTGTAGATCTTGATGAGACTGCAAGTTTCATTTTGGCTAAAAAGCCAAAAGAAGTCATTTGCACAAAGATGAATTTTTGCAAGCATTTTTAATGACCTAAAAACACTTAGTTTGTGATTTTGATAATTTTTTGTATTTTTAATTTCTTTTAAAAGCTAAGATTAATATAAACACTATTTAATCTATTTTTAGGGGTTTTAATAAATTTAAAAAACAAAGAAAATATTAGTAATAAATACAATAAAGTTAGGGTTAGAAAATATACATAAAATATGTTAATTACAGGGTTGGGTGTCAAAGATGCAGAATTAATGAAGATTTCTTAAGAAGTTCTCATTAATTGAGGATAAAAATAAAGAATAATGATGATCTAGCTAGGATTCATAATACCCCTTTACTTAAACTATGTTCTTACTCAAGCATCTAAAGAATGAAGGAGTCGGATTAATTCTTGATAGTGCATGTGAATTTTTCATGGCTCAATTCATTGAAGACCCTCAATTTGAGTGATCCTAAAATTCTAGGTTCAATCATGCTCTAGTCAAAAGGAATCCAGCTTCTCTAATTATCAGATTCTCTATTTGTACATAAAATATAAGGATATGAAAATTAGTGTACTGCAATCATGAGAGTCGAGTCAAGATGTCACCCAATTTTCATTCCAGGAGACTCTCCTCTAGACCAAATCTTCAACATTAGGGAATAAGTCGGTTCTTGCTTCAATCAACTATCTCATAGTTTATTAGACATGAAAGTGTAGATAGACAACCAGATGATGGAGGGCATAGGTTTATGTCTCTTTTTCTCTCCATCACATTGGAATAAGGAGCCTCTCGAGTGCCTTATTGCTACACATGTATATTTTTGGTTTGTTGATCATTGTTTCCGTCAAGAGAATTCAGAGTCGTCTGCACTTATTTTCCTGGGAGTACACCGAAGTGTGTCTGAGTATCTAAGATGCCTTTGACACCCAGACTTGTATCACTATACGACGCAGAGCCCTTTTTTGGTGTTAGTCCGACTCCTTAGTCCTAATAGCGTTTGGTCCAAGTGGACACTTTGAAAATGGTTGGGAGCACTCGCCTTTAGGTGGAAACTCTTTTGAATTTGTAATTGTAATGATAGAGCTTTTTCTTGTATGAGAGAACTTCTCTCGAATTTCATTTCATTTTTTTGTCTAGCTCCACTGCTTTTACAAAAAGTTGGCGTACACTAATCAACAATTTAATTAGGTCCCATCACACCCTGGCACATAGGTCAATATCAAATTATAGCATGTGAACATGTTCATATACTGGCTAGGGTTTGCCGACACTAAGGTTTCTTGAAGTCTTCATTAACTTTATCCCATCCTCGAGCACTATTAAATCGGGTCTAAACTCAAATCACTACTCCCAGTTCCTCAAGTGATAACTCAACTCATCTCATCAATCATGCAGTTGTGAAAATGATGTGCAATATAACCTAGGGAAAGTGTGGATTATTAAGTTTCAAAACCCTAATGAATAAGGTTGGCTAACTTAGACTCTCAAGATCTCAGAAATTAAGTGTCCTCAAATCCTCAAGCCTTGAGTCATAGTGAATGTGTTAGGAATGCATAAACTTCAGAGCTAGTGAATTCTTGTGATTTTTTGCAAATTTTTTAATGAATTTTAACAATTTATTTTTTTAATTTTTCAGAGAGATAATGACAGGCCCAAGCTCATATGAATAGTTACATCTATTTAATGCAAGTATGGTTGTAAGTACAGACCGTTAGATGGCTACCCGTGTTGCTTGAGGACAAAGCCATAGACAATATCCTCTAAACCACCCACTCTATTAAGGGAGATCAAAGTTCCCTCACTGGAAAGTAGCTACTTATTTTTTAAGCCTAGAAGTCAAAGCCTCTTCAAAAGAAAATTTTTAATTTTCCATAATTTTATGGAATTTTTGAAAAAAGGTTAATTTTATTTACAAAAGTTAATCCCTCATTTTTAAAAAGATTTTTACAAATATTTTTCAAAAAATCAGTTCGCATGTAAACTTAAAGGGATTTTTACACCCATAATCCTGAGTAATTTTGCAATTACATTCTTAACCCCGTGAAACCGCGAATTACACCCAGGACCTAGAAAAATTCTTAACTCTTACATGACATAACCCTGTGTTAGTTGCTATCTATGTTATCTGTTAACTCTCACGGAATAAGTTACATGTTGCTAATTTTACCCTTGAAACCATATCATATTTATAAAATATACCATTAGCTATATTTTTAGCAGGTTCTTGGTGGTGCCCTTCTTCTCCTTCTGCCAAGGCAACCCCCCTCCCGTCGAGCCGGCCGTCCCCGACCTCCCCCTGCCCACCTCCTCCTTGACAGCTCAGGTCCGGCCCCCCCGCCCACCCTCCAGTCGCAAAGAAAGCACCCTCATCAGGTGAGCAGCACAGTCCTCCCCCGCTGAACCCCCTGGCAGCCAGACCCATGGCGGATATTGTGTTCTTTCCCCTCTCGATTCTTCTCTAAGACACGGTTCAAATGAGCAGCAGCCAAGGCGATACACATAGTGTTGGTTGGCCGAATAAGGATCGGACAAGCCAAGGGATCAATGGATGTGATTGAAAGCTCCATTAAGGGGCTCGTTGTTGCTTCTGAATCTAGGCAACACAGGCCCCGATCTCCCCAAGATCCGATCTCCTCGAGGAAAAGCTGCTAGTTATGGGTGTGCTATTGGGTACGATAATGCTCCAGCATAAAGATGGAGGTGGAGGAACTTTTTATATGGGTGTGCAATTGCTTTTACCTCCCTCCTCCTTGATTTACAGGAAGCAACTAATCGATGATGAAATCTTGATGAAGATCTCGAAGGTCAGGTCGTGGTGCTCTTCTGTAAAGTGTGGAAGTTGTTGCTCTATACTTTGACGTTGGGTGAAGATTGCATGCCACAGTTGGAGCCGATCTTGCTTGATCGATGACATAAGTCTGCTGAGAGGCATTTTAAATTTACTGGAAACATATGTAAATTGCAGGAAACAGAACAAAAGGAGAAAAAAACAAAAAAGAAGAAGAAGAAATAGGTGGACTTGTGTGACTGTGAATCAAACATGGATCTCCACCACAATGCATGTGGATGCTGCGGGTGGCTCTGCTGTGTGATCCCCCACAGCAACGCTAGTCTCCAGATAAAAATTGTCCCCATGCACCTTCATATTCTCCACTGGACTATGTGCGAGCAGTGGAAATGATCTTATCTATTTATTTTTATATTGGAAGAAAATGTTTAAAATCGTTGGAAATAGAAGGAAATATGCTGAGGTTGGTGGGAACACAAGACTCCATCACAACAAAAGTGGTCAGATTATAGTATCCATTCATCTTAAGATAAAGAGACTTCATCTCTATCACATTTACGTAATGGAGTTCTGTCGCTCGACGGCGGCGCTCTGTGTGTGGGCGGGTGGGGAGCGGAGGGAGGGTCCTCACGCGCAGCGGCGATGAGGAGGTCGCTGGAAGGTGCTGGCGGGTGGTCGAGGGAGGCCGGCCGAACTGAGCTCGCGATGGTTGGGATCGGTGCCAAGGTGGAGGTGCGATACCTATTTGCTGCTGGAGGATGGGGTGACAAACGGAGCCCTGCTGGCGGAGATGTGGCGCGTGGCGGGCAGTTTAGACGAGGCGTGAGCTCTAGGGTTGGCGGCTTGGGCAGCTGGCTGGTGGAGGCAGCAGGGAACGCATGCTGCAGTGGAGAGGGATGTGGCCGCTTCTGCTGGACTGCGGAGGTCAAGGGTCGCTGCCGTTGGAGCTCAAGCGGGCGGTAGAAGCATCAGTGGAAGTGAGGGAGGTGCGTCCAGAGGTGGTGGAGTTGGCCAGCTACTCGCGGAAGGGGAGAAGAAAGGGGGCAGGAACTGGAGGGGGGTCTACTCACGGGAAGGGAGGAGGAGGTGGTCCGCGGCGCACGGGGAGGAGGAAGGGGATGGGGTGGTCGGCTGGGCGCAAGGGCAACTCGTGCGGGAGGAGGGGCAAGGTGGTACTGCAGCCCGGGGGTGCTGGAGGAAGGAAGGGGTGGTATTTTTTCTTTTTTATTCTGGTTAATTTCAGCCATTAGATCTTGAATTGGTTAGATTAACTAAGTATTATAGTTGAGTTAACAAGTTAAGGTAACAGTAGGTATGGATGTAAGACGACGCACTTACTTGAGGTCTTGGGTGTAATTCGCAATTCTACTGGGTTATGAATGTAATTGCAAAATTACTCAGAGTTATGGGTGTAAAAATCCCAAACTTAAACCCTAGCCCAAAAAGTTTTCAAAAATTTTAACATACAAGCTATGACTAACGTATATATATAATAAAATACGGTATACACCCCTATACTTAACCTTTGCTATGTCCTCATAGCATGAGTTGTATGAGGCCATAGCTCTAGTTAAATATAAGAAGATATAGCAGCACTGACTCGGAGGTCCCCCTACTTAGGTCAAAAAATTACATAAGTATAAGAAGACATATAGAGAGAAGTCGGATGGGTCAAGTCCCCCCTATACTAAGGATGAATACCCTAAGTAACAGATGTGGAGTTTGGGTTGAGGGCCCCGTGCTTTTTAGGGTTAGGGGGCATTTATACAACTGTATGTTGCATGGAGATGAGGGAGGGGGGAGATGAATTTTTACAGATGAAGATGAATATGTGGGAGGGGGTATGAGTAAATATACAGGGATGTGTGTGCGCGCATGGGGGGGGGAGATCATTGAGTGATCTAGTCTTGTTTTTTATACACTTGAACCCTCGAACGAGGACTGCTGAAAATGCACATGATACATATTTTTTACAACAAAATGCATGAAATGTTGACGGAAGCTCCTTGAATCTTCCTTGATTTTCTTTTGTGGCTCCTCACAGTGGGAGATCCCAACTCTGTGCCTCCATGTAAATCGAGTGTCCTCGATCTCCATGGGCTCTGCCACAAAAGAATAATGTCAGAAAAATGTCAAGAAATTTAATCATGATGCAAAAACAACATGATGAAAATACCTAAAATTTTGAAGATATTTACATCAAAAATAATACAATAAAATTAATAAACAAATAAAGATGAGTTGTGTCCCTGGAACAAAGCCACTTGATGAACGCGAAGATCAAATCTTTAATTGTCAAAAATTGTTGTAGTATAGGATACGAAATTCGATCAATCAAAAACCACACTTTCGAATATGTGGAAATTATTTTACTTGGCTAGTATACCTAGGTCGAACATAGGGACACAAATTTCTTCATCTATTTATCGAAAATTATTAATTAATTAATGAGTGAGTATTTTCTAATCCTAGGTCTTCATGGATATGCAAATATAATGCACGGAACAATATGCCAAAATTATATGCTGGGACACAATGATGCAAGAGTATAAAGTAGAATGGTTCATATAATTTTTGTTTGATTTTTAAAAAGCAAATAAATGAGATGCAATGAACAGAGCATGCAATGATATGCAAACATATAGGTATGTACAAATATGCTCTATAGATATCAAATTAATGAATAAGAAAATGAGAATCAATTTCAAAGACAAGTTGAGTATTAAAATCCAATAATGGCATCAAGGAATTAAGAGCAATATACACTTTATATTTCAAAAATTAGAATATTTAAATAAGTGTCAAAACATGAAATAAATGATGCCATTAAATAGAGCATGAAAATAGCAACACAATGAAACTAAATTAACTGAAACGGAGTTTATATGCTCAAGATATGAATGAGATAGTGCTAGGGGCATAAATACAATAAAAATTCATGAGGAAATAAATATAAAAATTACAAATCGGTCCATCGAGGGACCCATTTATAAATCAAAAAACCATGAGGGGCATAAATGTAATTTATCATGAAGAGCATGGGCATTTCTGAAGTTCTGAGTCATGAGGGCTCCTATGAAATTTATCCAGGTGTGACGTGAAGCACTATAAATACAAAGATATGATGGGCGATTTCAGCAAATAAGCTGGCCCCTCACGTGCATTGCATGCGAGGGGGCTAAGCTCGGGTGGCGGCGAGGCTCGTGCGACACACGGCGACGGATGGTGGCTCAGGGAATGGTTTGGTTATCTGAGCCTCTTGCCTTGGAGGGGGAACATGGTCATCTCTGGGCCGTTGGATGGTCGGCGCAAGGGTGCCATCCAACGGTACATGCACTTCGTCCTCAACCGGAGGAGAAGCAACGTATTTGGAGCTTCGATGAGGCTGCCAGAGCGTCGCCATGCTCCTATGGGTCCATGGAAGATCCTCGGAGATCCGTGATCATCACGCGATGATGGATGAAGGGAGGCAAGGCCGTGAGGATAGCTGTAGATAGTGACCGGTGATGCACCACCAATAGCAGATATGGAGACCGGAGCAAGGTGCGCAGCTCCGTGCATTGATCTGCAATGGTTAGTTCATAGTTGAAGCATGCACGTGGGGTGATTGTGAATGAAGTGGAGGTCTCGTGCGAGTGGATGAGTGGGAGACCTAGTCTCGGTCTCCGACGAACCGAAGAGGAGTTGGGGCAGAGCGGAGGAAGGTCCTGGAGAAGGAAGAGGGTAGCCGAGAGTGTCGGTGAAGATCGTGGAGATCTGGTGAAGGTGGAGGCGAGTCCATATGACGGTGAAGGTGTGCGTACAGTTGCAATTAAAATGGAGAAATTCAAAAAAAAGGAAGTAGTAGCTGGAGGGTTGAGAAGGAAGAAGGTGGCGTGGCTGCTTGGGATGAGGTCCTCATTGGACCTCAGAGTCCTCGCTTGACCTGGGCAGCAAGTCTAGGGGGCTCAACGGCCGTGGAGGCGATCGTGACATGGCCGAGTTGACCATTAGTTAACACCTGGTCGGAGGCCCACTATGGCTCTTCGTCCGACCTCTGTCTATTACAAGGAGGTGGAGAGCGGCTAGGGTTTAGGCTATAGATTGGTGGATGATGAATCTCAAATTCATCACTCTAAATCTCATTAAATAAGCTCAAATCCCTTAAAATAATCAGCAGTTCTTCATTTATTCTACATAATTAGCAATCATGCATGTTTTCATAAGAATTGCATTTTGTCCCTTATTTTTGCACAAATAAGAAGCCAAAAATCCCAGCCAAAATTGACAAGTATTGCCTCACTTCCCTGTTTTTTCACTAATTCATGTTAACTCTGAATGACCCAAAACCACCTCCACTGTGTACATATCACTAACAAGAATAAATGAAAAATAAAAAAAATCACTGACCCAAATAAGTGGACAAAAAACCCAAACCCTAGATCTAGGATTTTCGGACTAAAACCCTCATATCTTCCCCATCCAGTATCCGTTTTGATCCTACTCACTTTTGAACTAGTGTGCATTCAATTACCTTCAAACAAGACCAAATTCAAGTGAATCGGAGCTCATATGTGAAAGTTGGATTTTGGGCCTCTTTTGTACATTTTTTATTTTAGCGGTTTTTGACTTATTATTATATGTACATAATCAATCTATTTTAGTTTATTTCTTTTTCATTTGTTTTCTTTGATAAAAGTTTTATTAAAATGCGCAAAAATCCAAATCCAAATTAAGCTTGAAATCAAAGAAACAAATTGGATCCGAGTCTTCACTATCCAACTTTACAAACTTGCTCTTTTTCATATTTTATTTTATTTCTTCTTTTTATTAATTAATAAAAATCCAAAAAAATATATTAATGTGTAAATATTTATTTCTGATGTTACCATATTTTTTCCAGATTTTTATCTGATTTTAAAATGACAAAAAAGATGCAAAACCCAAAAATCAGGGTATTCTATGTACATGGGATACCCCAAAATTATCACTTTGTGCAATTGATCGATTTTGATTTTAACGTCTTCATGAAAGTTGTAGATCTCATAAAAAAGAACAGTTTTCATGAGATAACATTTTCGATCCAATATAGTTTGCTATTTATTTTTGATTTTACAAAGTATTTATTTTTCGATTTTTGTGGTGCTGACACGTGGCAGCTCTTGGAGCCGCCACATGTCAGCAATTTTTTGGATTTTTATTATCCATTTTTTTATAAAAAATAATAGTAATAAAGGAGATGATTTTGGTCATTAACAGGGAGCTGGAAACCACAAGGACATCACAGTGGTCTGAGGAATAAACGTGCAGATCGCCACGAGCAACATCTGTGGAAACATCTTCTCCCCCTTCCAAGATCTCCTCCCATGCCTCAATCTCATTTCATTTTTTACCGTGCTTTTGTATTAATGTTTCTTTTAAGTTGTATTTCAGTTTGATCGCTTTTGCTGCTTTTAATACCATGGTTCCTGCAGAAACGTATGTTAGATTTCTCTCTTGATTCAAGATAACTGGTGGTGTGGAATACGCAACAGGAGTAGAAGCAGGAAAACCCATCTACGGGAGGAAGGAGTAATCATATATTGTCTCCTCAGCATGTGGTTTTGTGACTCTTAATGGCTGCAACATGCCAATGATGATGCCCTTGCCCCAAGAATAGTGGCAACCTACCTCTCTTGATTCCTCCCTCTGTGCTAGGCGGATCTCTTTATACCAGTGGCCAACCAGTTAACCAAGGGGAGACTGCTCAGACCTTCCTTTATCATAACTTCATTTGAAGATCATGTGCCCATTTATTCTATGTTATACTTCGATGCAATATTTGGTTATCTAACATGCTTGAATATTTCTTGTGTCGATGGTAAATTTGGTGAAATCCTGCAGTTACTTTTGATTCTGTTCCTTCTCTGTTTACAGCTTCGCTCTAGATAGGTGCTTCAGTTTTACATTAGTGAAGGAATTTCACAAGTTTCATGTTCATGTCCTTTCTAAATTGCATTTGATTTTGATGATATAGAGATCTTCGTTGTTAAATTGTTCTGTTCTCCATGAAGTTCACATCCATTTATATTCTCATTTAAAGCAACGAAAAGAGGTAACTTGTTACATCAAATCTGCCTTCCTGTATTTGACCCGTGACTCTCCACTATACATGCACACATCTTGTATGTGCTTTGTTGTTTTTTGAGTTCCGGTAATTTTTATTATTGATTCGTCCTCTATCATTTGTGCACAACAACTTAGTTTTACATCAAATAACGCACTTCGATTTTCGACGATCACTATCCACATTATTCTTATCAATAATAATTAAATCACATATTATTATATTGGATGATCATTCATGCATCCCAATAATGTGAATCAAATTCACAACACTCAAGATAATTAAATCCCATTTAATTATCCATTTCTCAATTCTTAGATACAATTCAACTATGGAATTAATCTTGAACTCTTTCAATAATAATGCGCTTTCTTCGTAGATACTTGGAGATAAGACCAGGACGATTGTATTGTTCCACGTACAGTGACTTGGATGTTGATATCACATCTCAAATCCAGATCTCACGGACCTCTCGTAGTGAGTAGTGCGACAGATGTGAGAGAATTATTGAAGATGTATGTAGGGCTCTTCATTTATGTTCCCATGAAAGGAAGGAAGAAGAGCCTTAAAGCGTGGCTTCAATTCAAAATGTCCGTGGACTACAGGGATCTATATCCACTCTGTCATCTGGCATGTGCCAAAATCGTATGTTTCTTTAAGAGTGGGTTGGGATCCTCTCTCCTTGGCTCATATGTAGGCCCTCTAAAGTATCCATCTTCAAGTTCATCATCACCTCCTCCTCCTTTAGTCTCTCTCTCCTCAGATCATTCAACATATCTTGGAAGGAAACCTGGGCAAGAGTTTGATCTGTCAGCTACTGATGGATGGTCTGGATGGATGCGAGCAACTGCGCATTCACAGTGTTTTGATCTGGTTGGTTCGGTCCCTTCCCCTTTTCATGAGGATAATTCAGACTCAGAGGAATTGATCTAAATGAGGTCCATTGTCGGTTCTATAAAGAAATATGCATCCCATTCAGATTGAAAATATTTGGCACCAGGTGGAATGGATGATCTGGAATTAGGGCCATTTCCAGATGTGAATGAATGGAGCATTTTGATATCGACTGAAATAGATCACCATCCACAAGGGAAAATGGTGGGACACGAGTGATACCGAATTATTTAAATACATGAAGAAGTCGAGGAGTTTGTAGATCGGTTTTCAAGATCCAAACAGGATTCTCGAGAATCGCCTCAAATTATTGAAGATGTCGAATTCATGGAATCCATGTGGGTGCCGGCAAGGTCCTGACTAAACCATCCATGAGAGAACATCTTAGATAGAAGCAGAGTAGATGAGGAATCAAATACAATGATGAACAATATATAAAGAGGAAAATAACGAAAGTCTTACAATGAGCAGGGTAAGAAGAAATGAAAATGGATGAAAAGAAAAAGGCGTAAGTACGCATGATTGGATCATACACCAAAATCTAAATTCAAACAAAACAATACAAAATGGATTCACCAACCCAAGATAATGTGAAGCCATGAGAGTTCGACTATTTTTATATTTTCAATTTACTATCATTTCAGGCAAGCTTATAGTAAGTCATTAGAGGCTAACCATATAGTAGAGTGAGTACTGCCAAAAAAGTATCCCATACTTTCCACTTCCTTTGTAACATGTAGCATGCACTTTTTCAAGAGAATCCCTAATTTCAGGTGTGGATCCACTACTCAGGCAAAGAATAGGGGAAATGATAGGTGAAACCACTACTTTCCCCAAAAATGTGGTACTCGAGTGCAAGACGATGCGACAGACACACCCGTAAGGATGCAACATAAGATCAATACTTCATACCAGGTCAGGTATTCTACACAATGCGAGAACACCGTCATCGACAAGGTCCTACTCGCCTACGTACGATAGAAGAGACAATACTTCATGAATCCGGTCAATAACATGGCAATATTGAAGCTGTGTTTTGGGATCTAATCCTTATGGCCCATTCCTCACTCAGTTTATATAGTACCTGAAAATATGGGCTTTATGAGCCCCAAACAATGATGGTTCGTTGCAAATTTTAATTTGGGTAAAAGTTTATTAACATTCCCCTTGTTTTATGGTTTTCATTTTTTAAGTATTTTATCAATGAATTCACCTAATGAGTTTTTGTATTTTTCTTTGAATCCAAAATAATACAAAAATGGGAGAGCATATGAAAAAGCCGTGCAAGTTGACACTGAGGTGGAAATCTCACCTAGTATCTGATGATGAATGTAAAGTAAGGAAACTTACAATGCTATTAATTGTGAAGAACTAGATTAATTTGAGCTAAGTTCAAATGTAGATCTATAAGAGCATGCCGATATTAAGTGTTTGGACCTAATTTACTTAGCCAAGAAAGTCCAAAAGTCTAAGGGCGCATTCACTGAAAATAAATAAAAATAAAGGCATAAAACTCAAAATATGGGAAAAAATAAAAACAAAGGGAAAAATATATATAATAAAAGTGGAGAATGCGAGAAAAACATGAAAAATCTGACGAGGCACCCATGTAACACAATCATCTGGACAATGGATCTTGGAGTGTGATAATGTCCAAAATGTCAAAGTACCTGTATGATTATAGATTAATTTTACAAAAATAAAAAAGCATCTCTCACTCACAAAAAAAGAAAATGCTACGCTTTTGCTCTGTCTCTTCACTCTCTCTATCTCTCTTTCTTGCTTTCTCCTATTGGCTCAAAAGAAAGTAAATATGTACACTAAAAATCTATCCTACGTTTCTCCCTGGCAACAACGCCATTTTGTTGATTGATCACTCAGAGGGGCCTAATGTCTGGTCTTAGAGGGTCTGCAGTGCCCGACAGGTCAGGTTCGGCAATCACTATGTCGATCGCTCTCTCGGTACTCAACCTGTGAATAAGCAATAATCAACCCACAATCTATGATAAACATATGAAAATGTGTGATTCAAAATTTATTTTTATTTTAACTCTACAAAATATGTGTATAATGAATAAGTGTTGAGTGTCGAATAATAGAGAGCGAATACATGGATAGGCAAATAATTATTGTCTATAAAAATAAAAAGACAAATATTTTCTGTACTTTTTCCGATTTTTAAATTTTCTGTGGATATTTACTTATATTTATTCCTTATGGATTTTTAATGTTTTATAGAATTTTTGTTTTTATATTGTATAATTTTTATTTTTTTATATTTATCTCATTTTTAATTTCCTTTTCTTTTAGGATGTAATAAGTATATGTATAGCAATCTATAATAATTTGTATAATATAAGTACTATATAAGAAATATAGTATATATATTCAGTAAATATACACGGGTGCATTCCCTTTTATTTTTTAAAAGGTATTAAAATATATTTATAAGTTTTATAATAATAATATTAATATTAATAAGTATATAAGTATATATGTATATAGTCAATATATGATTTCATATTTGTAAATATATCTATCAATATTCAAAAAAATCAAAATAAAATGTTTTTGTGTTTTGAATATTTCCTCTATTTTTGAACATTTTTGGTGATTTTTGCAAATTTTTATGTAATTTAAATTCATTTAAAATGGAAAAATAGTAGCTTTAATAATAGGTTGGATTGTTTTAAGTTTTAAAAATTTAAAATAAGTCCAAGATTACTCAATAGGATTTTTAATATATACCATATAATATAAATAAAAATAAAACATAGAAAACTATTTTTTATTTTATAGATTTTTTTTCTATTTTTTAGGAATGGGGGGATTTTCAATTTTTAGTATTTTTCTTTTGTAGTTTTTGTGATTTTTACTTTGGAGTTATATTATATAGTAATATAAACAATATTTTATTGGAATTTTTAAATCTAGTTTTATAATTTTTGTTGCATTTTTATATCTAACTGGGAATAGATAAGCTCTTTTACATTTTTAATATATGGAAAATGCAAGTAATTGCTAAATAAAGTTCATGGCATGAATAATCACAATATCATACAATTATTATGATATTTTCACTAATTTACAAGAAGATGAGCTTTTTAATTTAAAAAGAACAAAGTTAATTTACAATACTACTTAGGGAATATTTGCAATTAAAATAAAGTACAAGGATTACATGAAAATATCACAAAAATTTGACACGTATTATATAAATTTTAAATACTAAAAATAAATAAACAAACATAGATGGGGTCTGTGCAAATTAGCAAACTCGCGCGGGGGACCACGTGAGCTGACCTGGCGTGAACCTAGATGTAATACTAATAAACTCAGGGATCCATTCGTAATGTTTCCACAAAAGTTTAAACTTAAATTAATATTTACATGATTATTTTATAATTACAAAAGGCAGAGGGGCTAGCAACCAATTTACCACATTAAAGGCACGCTATTGGGCGATTGGGAATGAGTCACATGGCTTGATAAACGGTGAGGAAAGAGTACCGCTTCGATTTAATTCAAGGGCCCATATTAGATTTAGGACCAACGCTTGATCTGACGGCTATGGAGGGGTCTCCAAGAATAGGGGAGGACTCTTCTTCCCCGACCTTCGATCTCCCCATTCTTCGTGCTCCAGCCTCCTCTTCTTCCTCTGATGGTCGCTCCAGCTTCTTGGAGTGCATTCGTGTCTACAAGATCCTTCAAAAGAGTCCGGGGCCCATCGGAGGGGACCTAGAGCTTCAACCACCTGGAGCCTCTGTTCAAGGCTTGTACTGTTGCTCCATGTATTCTCCATGATAACACTCCTGCAAAAAAAATAGAGGGACTGAGGGGTACCTTTTCGTCCCTCTATTGAAGCTGCAATGCAATGAAATCAATGGACTGGGGGAGTCTGGCGAGGCAGAGGAGAGAGCTCTAGTCCCACTCGATCTGTGAAGGATCAAGGGACATAACAAGGGGAATCGATGAGGAAGGCAAAGGGGATGTAAATGAGGATGATTTGGCAGGTCAAAACAGTGGGACCACGATGATATTGGTGTTGGAACCTAGTGCTCTAATGAATTTTAAACTTAAAATTAAACTAAATGATAACCAAATTAACAAAACTAAAGAGTAGATTAAGCTAGTGGAATGAAATGCATTAAAAAAACCCAAGTTAAATAAGTCGTACCTACTGAAGACAGGGAACAGATGGAGTTCGTCGACAATGCTCTATGGAGCTTGGATCTCGTCTTCCACATCTCGTGCACGCTGCAAACCTTTTGTGTAAGGAGCTGTCACTAAGCTCAACATGAATGTGCCATGGTCTGAGGGTTTGATGAACCTGTAAAAAGCCTTAGTTAGTTTTGTCAAATTGTTGTAGTCGGGCAATTAATAGATCAATCAAAAAAGACCACTTAATTAACTATTTAATTAAAAAGTGAGCAATCAAATTTGTATTTTTACTTGGGCAAGACCAAGGTCGAACTCAGGGAGGCCACTGTCTCTTGATGATTCATAACTTAGGTCAATCTCTTGATGATTCATAACTTAGGGTTTCAGAGGAATATTTTTGGTATTTTTGCAATGTGATTTTAGCAAAGTTCAGAAGCTACCTATAAATTTTAATCAAATGCACTCCGAACCCAATGAAATTTAGCCAGAATGTGTATGAATGCAAAATTAATCTACTGCAATTGTTTTGGAGTTTTTAGATGTAATACAAATTACTTATGAATAAAATATGAATGCATGGTGATTTTGAGCAAAATAATTTTATCAAAGAGCAAACCAATTCAATTTCATGAACTAAAATTACCATATATATATATATATATATATCTAATGAGGATCTATCGAGGAAAATAAATAAATCCTAAAAAAGATTGATGTCGACCAATTAAAAATTAATTACTAAAATCATTGTTTAATTTATTGCGACCTCGATATACATGTAAATGGGGTGAATTCTGGCACACTTTAGAACACAAGTAATTCTATCTAATGTGATTTTTTTAGAGCATGGAACAATTTAATGGCAATTTCAGAGCAAAAAATGGGTAAATTATGCAAGTTTTTACCAAATAATTATAACAAATTAGTCACTGTTCACAAAATTAAAAATAAATAATCATTAGATAAAGAACTAGTTGAACTACAATATGCAATTTTTGGAGATAAAAATTGATGCAAAAATGATGTTTAAATTACAAGACAAATGTAGGGTTCTAAATGCAAATACAGATAATGATTACAAAAACATGCTGACAAGGTGTTATGCAATTACCATGACTTGCGAGAGCATGGATGTAATTTTTCCATTAGTCACATGCAACCCATCGTGTCTTGAGTGGCCAGGTCTCGGGCGTGATTTGTCGGAGATGTAGGGGCTGTGCACAATTTGCTCAACACTCACATGTCACTCACGTGCACCTAGGCTCGGAGGGTGGATAGGATCTTCCGTGACTGAGTTGGAGGGCAGGATAGCCGAGGTTCCACATGGTGGCCTTGGAATCGCTCAATGACAGTGTTGGCACAAGAGATCAATGGCACGTCGGCGAGGCAGCATTGGTTGAAGGACACACAAGGGTCACTCGAGGTGAGGCGACTGCAATGACAATTGATCGACACACGATCGAAGCTCGAAGGTGCTCTATTGGCAGAAAGGGTCGAGGCGCGAGGCAGAGTGGCCCGAGGGTGATGCGGGGCTCTGTGGTAGAGTCGACTGTGGAGGGAGGTGGTAAGGCAGCTGCTACGTATCTGTTGGAGGATCTTGTTGAGGGCAAGATAGATGAGGATCGATCAACACATGACCGGATCTCAGTGTGGGCTGCGGTGCGATGCACGGTGGCGGACGAGTGGTGACTATGCTGGTCTGATGGGGGTGACTGGCCGAGGGTGGAGTTAATCCATGCAGTAGGGGATGATAGGGTGAGGTGGCCGTTGTGCGGGGTGTCCAGAGCCATCTGGGTCAACCTCTTGCAGAGATCAATGATAGAGGAGGTATGGCATGCAGCTAGCAGCCACGATGGGAGGCGAGCGGTGGAGGTAGTTGCCATGCCCATGCATGCAGAGGTCATGTGGTCAGCGATGAAGATGGTGAGGCAGACGAAGAACGAGAAGAAGCAGAGGATAGAGTAAGGGATGAAGGTGCGATGGAGACTATGGAAGGACAGAAGAGGAAAAAGGAACAATGGGAAGAACAGAGGGGGTAAAGAAAGGAAAGGAAGAGGAAATGGAGTGGCGTTACTTGGATCTCCTGGGTTGGTTGGAGCTTCGAGCTATGGTCGTCACCACAGTAACCGATGATGAAGGCTATGAGACCGAGTTGACCTCCGAGAAGGATCAACAACATAGTGTCGAGGACCTCTAGATCACTTTCAGCGAAGCTCGCAACCATCATAGCTCGATCGACATCCTTCGAGCTGTCACCGGAAGGGCTAAGGGTTGGTGATTGGACTCTAGTCCAGTATTGACAGATGCAAGTGATGTGAGATAGTGGTTGTCTATTTAAAGGAGGTTGGGTGATGGACATAAGATAGAGGAGGATGGTGGACGTGGGAGAGCGGTTGTGCGACCTGCAAGGATTGGAGATCAAGGGACAGGCCGAGTCATGGGTTGGTGGTTAAAGGAGGGAGAGAGAATGGTGGGAGGCACAACGAGCAGTTGCGTAACTACACCCACAGGAGGTAAGCGTAGTTGGCACGAAGGGACGTGGGGAAGGGGCAGAACAACAAAGAGAGAAAAGAGAGGTGGGTAATGTGGGAAGAGGAAAGAGAGAGGGAGGAAGAGAGAGAGGGGGAGACGAGGTTGTGGTGGCCGACTGTTGCGCATGAGGAGCTTGCGCAACCGCAAGACGAAGGAGATGGAGCGGGAGGCGCGAGGGTCACGCGAGGGGAATGGGGAAGGAGAGGGGGGCCGCGTGGTGCTCGGGGACGTGACCACGTGGCAGAAAGAGAGGAAAAAATCAAAATCAAAACTATATTAAATTAAAATAAAATAATAAATAAATAAATATAGTATAATATAAAATAAATAAGATAAATATAAATAAATTAATAAAATAAAATACGAAATCATAATCAAAATATAATTGGTGGTCACAGGTGGTTGCTCCAGGAACGACCACGTGTAGCTCTCAGAAAAATCACAAATTAAATGTAAAGATATAAAAAATAAATAACAAAAGGGGTCAAATCAAAAAGTGGTCAACATGAAATTTTCTTGTCTCGACGAGATCTACGACTTTCATGAATGAGCAAAATCAAAATAAATCATTTGTACAAAAAGTATTTTTGGGTGGCATCTCATAGGTATAAATACAACATTTTTATGTTTGCAATTTTTTTCATTGTTTAAAAGGATAAAAATCAAAATAGAATCAAATAAAAATAAAATAAATATTTACAAGTTTATCTATTTTTTGGAATTTTGTATTTAAAATAAAAAGATATAAATAACATAAAGGGACCCATGTACAATATACAATGCGGGGCCCAAAACCCTAGTTTCACATACAAACTCCGATTCTTTTGAATTTGGTCTTGTTTTGAAGGTAATTGAACATACATTTATTCAAAAGTAAGTAGGATCCATATGAGACTGTATGAGAGAGATATTCATGTTTTAAGGCTTTAGTCTCAAATTAGGATTTGTGTTTTATTGGTCAATTTTATAAGTTAGTAATTTTTGATATTTTTCCTTTATTAGTGTTAGTAATATATTCACAATAGAGTTAATTTTATTCATTCTGAATTAGTGAAAAATAAATAAAAATAGTGAAAATATGGTATTATACATGTGATATTTACAAGGGAATTTAACTTCTTATTTAATGCAAATATGCATGGTAAAATGCCGGAATTAATTCTAAAT
Organism: Ottelia alismoides; assembly: GCA_037367405.1. NCBI lineage: Eukaryota > Viridiplantae > Streptophyta > Magnoliopsida > Alismatales > Hydrocharitaceae > Ottelia > Ottelia alismoides. The sequence goes on from JAZKJV010002146.1 coordinate 885,201, forward strand.
GCATGAATGAGAATAATGCCAAATAAATAGAGAAATTCAGTTAATTAGTAGGGAACAAAATTATATTTTCAACTTTTGGAATGACGAATCATAGATTCATCATCGCCCTATACTTAAAACTTGCTCGTCCCCGAACACCGAAAATGAAATTCAAAAAGTGAAATGATTTTGGGTTCCATACCAAAATCATGAATAAAAGGTAAAAATGGAGCTTGACTCGACCTTTGGATTGATAATATGGCAGAACCTTATCGGGAAGCTGATTTAAGAACTGATAGCCTTTAATTTTCAAAAATTTTTATTCAGGTCCCCTCAACAGTTATGTCAGAACAAATCCTCATACGCTAATTCTGATGACTACGAATCTTACTTGTATTGCATAAGTGAAATATAACTCGCGATATCAGAAATGACAAAGAAACATCCTCCTCTAACAAGGTAACTCTATTTCCTTGGTTTCGCAACTCTTTCCTCGAGGAGCGGGGTATTTCCTTCTAAGTTCAAGTGCAACCGACTTAAGAAGAGGGCGTAGAGAAGAGAAGAGAATGAATTGTGACCATTTTAGTGGCATATCTGTGGATCTTAACCAATGTAGCCAAGTCTCTAGCTGCAGGCTTCCTTGGTATGAGACTTTGAAGAATATGTCTCGCTTATTCACTTTTTTCTCACGAGATTTTTTTAACTTTTTGCCGGTTTAAATTTTTCGGAGAGATTTTTTTGATATATACAAAAGTGCAACATGTACATAAGGAGTTTTTCTTCTTGATCAAGTAGACTATCCCTCTTTTGAAGCTTTATTGCAACCCACGACATCTTGTCGTTAGACGTCGACACCACTAGACTAGGTTGAGATGCAGTATCCTCTCTAGAGGAGGATGAATATTTTCGCCCATGTCCTGCTCTAAGCTAAAGGATTCTGCCTCCTCACCACCTCATCAATGAAGAACTACGTGCATGGTGCTTGTCCAAGTTAGGTTACTGTCTTAAAGAATCATGCATGTGTATGGAATATTCAACTTAGACCAATCAAGTAGACATGTGAACATAGTCTTGTGGAATCAAAGAATTAAGTCACTCAACCTAAAAATCTTAACAACAGTTCCTATATGGTTCCTCTGAAATTAAGTAGATTAATGTCAAAAGAAATCCATCCTCGACTTCTATTCATAACTTGGTTCAAAACCCACTAACTTTCCACTTTGCATATGCAATATACACAAATGAAATGAGATGAAATGCAATGTCTATGAATGAAGATGATGATTTTTTTTGAATGAATGCAATTATGATATGGGAGAGTAAATAAGAAGCCTATTTTTTCAAATTTTTTTGTATACATCCTATTTTATAACAATTTTTACAAAAGTATTATTTACAAGAATTTTACAAATTTATACAAAATTTAAAACTTATATACAATATACATATTATACAAATATACATGTATTTTACAAAAAGTTTTTTTACCAATTTTACCCATCCTGTAATTAGTGCATAGTATATAAAAAAATACGTGAAAGTACGAGCTATGGATAAAGTATATATGTAATATATACACATACCCTATACCTAGCATGTGCTTTTTCCCCAAACCAGAAGAAACAAGGAAAAGACATAGCTCGTGCTAAGCGTAGGAGCATTAAAATAATAAAAAGTATAGAAGTCAACACGTCCCAATATACTTAGGCTCTGGTCAGCCTAAGTGTAGAAGAAGAGGAAAAATGGGGCAATCAAGGTCAAGAGGGGAAATGGATGAACATATGCACATGGCTTAGGCTATGGTCTGCCTAAGTCTAGGATAGGATAAGTGTGAGAACCGATGAAATCTAGATAATATAGAGAGAGAGAGAGATAAAATGATTATACAAGCAAGAGCAAGGGTTCACCTTATACTTAGGCTTTGAATATCCTAAGTGTGAGTTAATGTCTACAGAAGAAGGAGCCTAAGCTCTAAAAGAATCAATAAATCTGATGTACAAGATTGAGTGAATCTTCTAAGGTGTTGAATCTAGATGTTGCATCTTCATAAAGAGTAATATGATGTATCTGCTCTGTGCTCAACTTTCATGAAGTTAATGACCTCAATTTGGACTAACTTCTCCTTAGAATCTACAAAGTGCTTCAACACTTGTCCATTCACCACATGGGTTTGTGCACCATTTTTGAGATCAGCTATCTCTACACATCCATTCCGGTGCACTTCCTTAACAACAAAGGGACCCATCTGCTTAGATTTGAGCCCCATGGAACATCTTTAACTTGGCATTAAACAACCATGCCTTTTGCCTAGGGATAAAGTCTTTGCACCTAATGTGCTGATCATGCCATCTCTTCACTTTGTCCTTATAAATCAAAATGTCGTCATATGCCCTGTTTTAGATTTCCACGAGCTCGTTAAAGTTCAAGTCACGACAAAGCTTAACTATGTGACAACTTAAATTAATCTGTTTAATTTTCCATTTGGATTTGTGAATCAGCTCTGCGAGCAGACGGCATGGCTTGCCATAGATCATTCCAAATGGTGAAGTGACCAAAGGTGTCTTATAGATTGACCTATAGGATAGAAAGAACTTGGTCCAAGAGCTGGGGCCAGTTCTTTCTATCGGGATGAACCAACTTCTACAAAATACTCTTCACCTCTTTATTCAAAACCTCTGCCATGCCATTGGACTGTGGGTGGTAAGGACTAGTAACTCTGTGCTCAAAGCCATAGTCCTTAGCTAAAAATCTCACATCGCAATTCACAAAGTGGCTACCCCCATAAGAAATCAGAACTTTTGGTACCTCGAACCTTGCAATAATATGGTCTCTCACAAAATTATAGACAGTTTTGCATTCTACAGTTTGGGTTGGTGGAGGTAGGTTGGGATAACCTCCACCCACCTAGACAAATAATCAACTACCAACAAGATGTACCAATGTCCTTGGCTGTTGGGAAAGGGACCCATGAAATCTATGTTCCTTGCATCAAAAACATCACAAATGATCACAAGCTACATGGACATCTTATATCTTTGTGTAACTGTCCCTACCATCCTCTGACAAATCGGGCACGATCGTACAAAATCAATAGCATCTCTGAACAAGGTCAGCCAATACAATCTGCATTGGAGTACCTTGTAAGCAGTTCTCCTCCCCGAATAGTGTTCTCCAGCCTCAAGAGAATGACAATACGTGAGGAAAATCTAGTATTCCTCCTGAGGAATACACCTTCTCCAAATACAATCCGACCCTTCAAAGTAAAGGAATGGGTCATCCTAGTGGTATCTCCTTGAATCTGACTTCAGTCGGTCAATGCTGCTCCTAGTCCAACCTTGGGGAACTTGCTTGGAGATAAGAAAGTACACCATATTGGCATAACATGGGAGTGAGTCAATAACACAAATTGACTTTCCTTGGATGGTCTCTCTAATATGCTTAAAATCAGGAGAATCTTTATGCTCGATTCGAGAAAGGTGATAAGCCACAACAATCTTCACTCTAGATTTATCTTTTATCTCCAAACCAAACTCTTGGAGGAGAAAAATTCACCAAATAATACGTGCCTTCGCATCTTTCTTTTCCATTAAGTATCAAATAACTATGTGATTAGTGTAGATTGTCACCTTAGAGCTCAAAATATATGATCTGAACTTCTCAAGGGCCCATACTATAATGAGCATTTTTTCCAATCACAGTGTAGTTCTTTTGTGTAGGGTCTAATACTTTTCTCGTGTAGTGGATCGCAAATCCCCTCTCGTCGTTGTCCTAACACCGCTCTTATAGCAATTCTAAGTGTCAGTCATGATCTCAAAGGAGAGAGACCAGTCAAAAGCTTGTAGGATAGGCAAGTCATAGATCTTCATCTTAGAGATCAAAGGCCTCCAAACACCTATGATCTACAACGAACTCTATGTCTTTTCCTAAGAGCTCATTCAGTGGGTGGGCAATCTTCAAAAAATCCTGAATGAATCTCCTGTAGAATCCAACATGCCCTAAAAACAACCTCCCTGACTTCACGTTGGTAGGTGGATCAAACTTCTTGATCACCTCCACCTTGGTAGGATCAACCTCCATTCCCCTATTAGAGACGACATGCCCCAACATGATACCCTCCGTCACCATAAAGTGACTCTTCTCCAATAAGAGTACTTGATTCACCTCCCTACACTACTTGAGGACTCGCTGCAAGTACGCTAATCATGTATCAAAGTAATCACCATGCACCGAGAAGTCATCGATGAAAACTTAAAGGAAATCTCCCACCATCTCAGCAAATACAATGATCATCTACCACTAAAAAGTGCATGGGGCATTGCAGATCCCGAATGGCATGCACCAGAATGCGTAAGTTCTAAACGGACATGCGAATGTGGTATTTTCCTGGTCCTCAGGGCTATAGCTACCTAGTTGTAGCCTGAGTACCCGTTAAGAAAACAAAAAAATGATTTCCCTATGAGTCTCTCCAAGATTTTATCAATGAATGGTAAGGGAAAGTGGTATTTCTTGATCATGGCATTCAGACGCTTGTAGTCGACACAAACCACGACGTGGGTACTCGTGTCGTGATATCTACCCCCTCCTCATTGGTGACCATCTGAATTCCTGACTTCTTCGAGACAACATGAAGTGGGGCCACCTACTTGGAGTAAAAATCAAGTATATAAACCATGTTTTGTACCATTTCTCAATCTTGTTGTTCACTACTTCCTGTAGATTAGGGTTAAGTCTCCTATGGAGGTCACGATAAGGCCTTACATTATCCTTAAGTAAAAATGTGGTGCGAGCTGAGAGTGGGGTTGATCCCCACGAGATATGATATTGTCCAGCCTATTACTTTACAGCTCCTCTCTGAGACCTCTAACCACCTAGACTTTTGTTCTAAAGTCAAGTTCGAGCCAATGATAACAAGATATCTCTCTTTGGGTCCCACAAGAAAGGCGTACTTCAGTCTAGGAGGCAGTGCAGTTCTGGAAATGCGGTGTCATCAAAAAAATCTGACTAAACTAAATCTGAATCTGGTCGCGTGCTATATGAAGGTAGGCTCAGTTGTGTAATACTCTCCACCATCTTAAAGCTATCATGAGTTGGATCACCAAAGAGATGCGATAATTCATCCAAAGCTCCATCCAACTTATCATCTATGTCCCATGATTGTTCTAAAAGGGATGGAACTGATAGATCTTGATGGATCTCTAAGTCATCAAGGGAATAGGTAGATGCATCTCTCACAAGATCAGGCAACACCTGTCAAACGACATCATGCACTAAGTCCGTTCCAGATGAAAGGATCGTGCTCTTTCATGAAGGAACCTATCTCCAAATCTCGACAACGCTAATCATTCTGAAATATGCCTCGGAAGATGAGTACTCTATGCTACTCTCTGAATCGGATCACTGCCATTTTGTTCGCTTCATCTCAAGGTTTACCTCTCCGCCTAGAGAATGGAACTTCATCATTCCCGTATCATAGTTGAATGCCACGACTGTGATCCTAAGAAAGGGTCGCCCGAGAATGATATGAGACTCTATCCAATGATGGGGGTCTCCATGTTTAATATTGTGAACTCAACCTGATAGTTCTACACCTCAATCGAGATAACGACATTTTTTACTTCTCCTTTAGGTCTCTTCATTGAACAATATGTGAATTGAGTAAAGCTCTAGATTTGTGTAGTGGTCCCAACTCCAATTTATGATATAATGCTAATGGAAGTAAGTTGATTGAAGAACCGTTACCCAAGAGTGCCTGTAAACGCAATGTCGTCGATATGACTCTCCACGAAGTGAGCAACCACGTCTCTCTTTTTCCTTGGTAGTTGTTGATTCTTGAGACAATAGGTTGTGGCTACTAACAAGACATGAGTATTCACATATTGGTTCGGTTTCTTCCTGCTAACCCTAGTACGTGTGCATATAACCTTAAGATATTTCTAGAATGCGGAATAATTAGCTACATACTCATCAAATGACACCTTAACTATGATATTCTCTTTACAAAATCATGCCATATAGGGGTCATATTTATGAATCTTTTTGATGCGCTTTCCTATCATAAGAGAACAGGGGAAAGGGCTTAAAGCAAGGGAAACAAAAGATAAAGAATCTGAATCATGAACTGAAAGATCATTCTTTGCATTAATGGAAACATAGTTCTTCATACATGAATCTTTGTGGTGCAACATGGGATCAAAATCAAAACTATATACTATAGGTTGTGGAAAAGAAGCTGTAATGGTTTCTGCCACAACAGAAGGTGCAAGATCCTCCATAGAGTCAAAGGTATCTCCATGCTGCTAATGCAGCAATCATGCTCTCCTTCTCTCCTCATTTTCTGAAGACTCCTCAAGTAGAGCTCCAGAGAGGGCCCTCCTCATGTCCCTCTCCCAGGCAGATATGGTCATGGTCCTTCTACTCCTAAGTGACATATGGTTAGCCTCGTCACATAAAAGAATCTCATGTTCAGATCTAGGAGATGTTGGATAGTATACCTGACCAATGTGCTGCTGAGAACCTGATCGGTTTAGGCTATTGGGTTAGCATGAACTTGGGATAGGAATGAGGTAGAGGGTGCATGATGCTCATCTCGCCATCTAGATAGGAGGTTGACAACTACTCGTAAGTCATGAATTTCATTCTGGTAGGAACTAAGTGTGTCGATTATCTGTTGATGTAAGTCCATGGGACCATGCGAAGAAGGAAGTGGAAAAGGCTGAGAAGAAGAATGGAAAGCCTGGCCCCACTGGTCGGGGGACCGCCTATGATGTTGCTGGCGCTAGTGTATTTGCTAAAAGTGCGGGCCCTACTGGCTTGCCTGGTAATGGCTCTGTCAGCCATACTGTTGGTACTGTTGTCGTTGCTACTACTGGGGTGGCTGAAATCTAGGGTTCTGTTCTGAATGAGGTGGTGCGGAGGTGAATGTGATGTTGTGAAAGGTCGGGGGATGCCGGTAAGCCTGTCGGTCCCCCGTATTTCCCTGCCTAATAGGGTCCTGAGTATACCATACTCTACTCACCTCCCAAACCAATGGAGGCTCCTCCTAGACTGCCTCTGCGGATGGAGGATGTTGCTGGAAAGAATGGGTGTAGGGCTGATCCCGCTCCCATGTCTAGGGTTTCCATGATACCAACTACTCTTGAACATGATGAACTCGGTATACGAGAGCAGCAGGTGCAGTTACGACTTGTATCTTTATCTTAGATACCTTCCTAATCAACTCCTCCATCTGTCTAAGAATCTTGGAGACGCTCCTATCTAACTCATCAGTCCTTCGGTTGATAGTATCGACTACTATATGCTTGTCCGCAAGGAGTTCTATGCTAAGGATCACTTCGAGAGAGAGTTCGACTATAGTTGACTTTCCCCCTCCAGATGAGAGTGAACTATAGTTCGACTATAGTTGTGCGTATGCCCTATTAGTGGTCTATGAGCAGCTAGTATCAGCCATCTGCTCAAATACCCTCCAAATGGTATATGCTCCACGTGACGAGTAGGTGCCTCCACAGGCAGTGCTCACTAAACACTGCATCTCAGGGTTGAGACTGGTGAAGAACAACTGGACCAAGATGTTGTCATCAAGACAATGAGAAGGACATTCCTGCAGAATGTCCTTATACCTTTCCCAGTTGTCACAGAAGGCCTCATGGGGTAGTTGGGAAAAGTTAGTGATGTGTGTCCTCATCATGTTAGTCCGACTGCAGGGGTAGAACTTACAAAGAAAATGGTCCTTGAACTGGGCATAGGTAGTGACTGTAACTCCAAGGTTTTTTACCCAATAGTCGGCTTTGCCACCTAAGGCAATTGGAAGGGTCGTGAGTCTAATATAATCCTGTCTAACCCTAAGATGTCTAAGGTTAGTGTAGACGAGCTCGAAGTCCCTTAGGAATGCATATGCCTCCTCAGAAGCATTCCCATCAAAGTGCGACAACAATTTCAGAAACCATGGCTTCAACTCAAAATTAACTTCAGGTTCGACCAAACTCAAACAATTCCAAATTCTGTACTATCTGGGGTTGTATGCCACGTCCATTGGTGCTTCAACCCCAACATTGAGCTATCATAAATGAGCTCGGAGTAAGGCATGTTGCTGCTCGTATGCAACCGATCTAGCTAGTATCATCCTCATGGGGTCCTCGGGGTGTTCTTCCTCTTCATCTTTCTTTTTTGGAGGCATTTTACTTGAACCTTCTTGGAGACATGGATCACCAATGTGACCTTTATTACAAGAGAATTATGTGATCAAGATAGTCTCACCGAGGCAAAGGTCTTCCTTTGTGAGGTGGGAGGAGAGAAAGGGAATGGTTTGTGAGTGACTATCTTGAGAGTGAGTAATCATAAACTCGAGGGTCATGAGTTCAAGTTGGTCCTGATTGTGAATGGACCTTTGAATACATACTCCTTGGAGGGTTCAATGAAAGATTCACAAAGTCCGAATAAATATCCCCCAATTAGTCATCTTCGATGTCAAAAGAACCGTTTAGAGCACGAAGTTCATTGAGGCACTAGTTCTACGATGCACTTGAATGTGTAGAGAATACTTTCACAATATAAACACAATGCAAACCCCTTTGTAAAGTTCACCAACTTCACATGTGAAGGCTGTAAATGTTCAGCTGAATTATCTTATCAGTTTTAATTGGTGATAAAATAATATTTTAATACACTACTCAAAGATGTAGTCACCTAAGGTACTTCATGTTCAAGCCAACGAAACACACCAACTTAAAAGCAAGACTACTTCTTCTAAGGGTCGGAGGCAATTGCTTGTGGTAGTAACAAGACACTAAGAATGAGTCCAAGCGCTTAGGGCACACGTTTAGAGATTTTGGCTCTAATACTTTGGGGCTACTTATTTACCCACTCTTGTTTGGAGGTAAGTGCCTAAAGCCGGATGAGGGTTTTATGCACCTATAAAACAATATTATTTTTATTCCAATTTATGTTTAATCAATCTGCTTAATTCAATCCCAATTTTAGAGCTTGTTTGTCACTTGAGATTAATGTGAGGACAACAATCCACGTCTAACGTTCAGTTCCAATTCTCTTTTTGATCCTAATTTGTAAAACAAGGGAGGAATCAGAAATTATAATGCAAACGAGAGATCATGATGGATGCTCAGAAGAAGGTATACTTACAACGACTCCCGACACTCTCTATGTATTATGCAAAACTGAATTTTTAAATTTACACTAAATGCATGCAGATCGAGAAAACCATACCTAAATAATATACTATTAGTGGGGAAGAAATAGATTTCAATTTGGCTAAGTAGTACTTGTTTATATGCGTGTCATTATAAATCTTATAAGATGGTGAATCTTCTAAGATGTGTGTCCTAAACTACGAAGGGCACATACAAATATTATACTACTGAGCGACTATCCAAATTTTGCCACTCAAGTCGATCCCTACCCTACCGGAGAGTGAATCAAATCTTGACACACCACAAGATAAAGTCCAAAGTCCAGGTACACATGTGAGATCCCAAACATAATACACTTAAAATATGCCGTTACCTAATTTTTACAAAAATAAAATAATTGCAGAAAAATAAAATCCTAAGACTCTACGCTCTCTCATGACTCAACTCGATCTTAATTTTTAATGTGGATCTTTCAGTTGGGTTAATTCCCAAAAAAGCTGGCCTCCAATGCTCTTGAATTTCTTGTCCACCTAAACGATTGCTCGATCGCATCGAGTCCCTCACACAAAAAAATAAGATGGTGGTCAGAGAGATAGACATAAAATAAAATAAAACAAACATAATAAAATAAGAGAGAAAAATGTGAGAAAAATAAACAGAGTAACAATTACAAGAAAACTCGAGGGTTAGACTACCAGGAGGTGGAAAACAAAAAAAATTAAATTTTCTAAAAATCAACCTAAGTCGCGCCTCTTCGACAACGGTGCCATCTGATGAACTCGTAAAAATATCTAGTTAATTTTGTCAAATTGTTGTAGTCGTGTAATTAACATATCAATTAAAAAGACTACATAATTAAGTATTCAATAAAAAAGTGAGCGGTCAAGTTTATATTTTTACTTAGAAAGCCCAAGGTTGAACTCAATGAGTCCATTGTCTCCTTAGGTCAATTTCTTGATGATTCAGAACTCAGGATTTCAGAGGAATATTTTTTTGGTATTTTATGCTTTTAATAAATACAATGTGATTTTGATAAAGTTTAGGTGCTAAATTGTAAATTTTGATCAAAGCACTTCAAACCCAATGAAACTTAACCAGAATATGTATGAATGCAAAATTAAGGTAATTTAATTTTTTGGAATTTTCGAATGTAATATGAATTAATTATGAATTAAATACGAAAACAAGATGATTTTGAGATAAATAATTTTAATAAAAACAAACCATTTGATTTCAGGAACTAGAATTATCCTATATGTATCTAATGAGGATCTGATAAGGAAAATTAATAAATCCTAAAAAAGACTGATGTACTACTTATTAAAAATTAATTACTAAAATAAATATTTGATTTATTACGACCTCGATATACGTACGAATAGAGTGAAATTTAAGCACATTGTAGAGCAGAAGTAATTCTATCTAATTTAATTTTTTAGAGCAACAAATAGTTTAATGGAAATTTCAGAGCATAAAATACATAAACTATGCAAGTTTTTACCAAATTGTTTATAATAAATCAATCACAACTCACAAAATTGCAAATAAATACTCAATAGATAAAGAATTAATTGAACTACAACATGCAATTTTTGGAAATAAAAATGTATACGAAATGGCGTTCAAATTTATAGACAGTTGTAGGGTTCTGAATGTAATTACACAGAATGAATAAACAAAAACATGATGACAAGGACGGTTATGCAATTACCATGACTCGTGAGGGACTGGATGAAAATTTTCCATTAGTCACGTGCGCCACAAGTTCCTTGAGTGGCTGGGACTTGGGCGCGATTTACTAGATATGTAGGGGGATACACGCAATTTGCCCAACACTCATCGCTCACGTGCCACTCACATGCGCCCGAGCTTGGGGGTGTCTAGGAGAGCCTGAGGCTGAGTGGAGGCTAGGATAGCCGAGGCTCTACATGGTGGCCTTGGAACCGCTCGATGGCGGTGTTGGCGTAAGAGCTCCGTGGTGCGTTGGCGAGGCAACATTGGTCGAAGGTGACACAATGGGGGTTGCTCGAGGTGAGGCGACTGCAATGTCAACCGATCGACACACGATCGGAGCTCAAGGGTGCTTTGGCGACTGAAAGGATCGATGCATGAGGCAGAGTGGCCCGAGGGCGATGCGGGGCTCTGTGGAGGAGTTGAATGCGGAGGGAGATGGCGAGGCAGCTGCGACATATCTGCTGGAGGAGCTCGGTGAGGGTGGGCTCGATGAGGATTGGTTGACACACGACCAATGTTCTATACGGGTTGCGAGGCGATGCACAATGGCATGCGAATGGTGAGGATATTGTTCCTCTAGGGGAGACTGGTCGAGGATGGATCTCCTCCGCATGGTGGGGGATGAGAGGGTGAGGTAGACATTGTGCGGGGTGGACGTACTGATATAAATCGACTTCTTGTAGAGATTGACATGGTGGAGGCATGTCGTGTAGCTAGCGGCCATGATGGGAGGTGAGTGGTTAAGGCGGTTTCCGTGCCCATACACATGGAGGTGATGTGGTTGACGATGAAGAAGGTGAGGCAGACGAAGAACGAGATGAAGTAGAGGATGAAGTGAGGGATGAAGGTGCGGTGGAGACTATGGAAGGACGGAAGAGGAACAGGGGGAAGAACATAAGGGGTAAATCAAGAAAGGAAAAGGGAAAGGAGTGGAGTTACCTCGATTACCTGGGTTGGCTTTAACTTCGAGCTCTGGTCGTCACTGCATCTGAGTTGACCTCCGAGAAGAATCAATAGAAGAGTGCTGAGAATTGTTGGATCACGTCTGGCGAGGCTCATAACCATGGTTGCTCGATTAGCATCCTTCGAGTTGTCATCGGGAAGGGCCCAAGGCTAGTGGTTGGACTCTAGTCCCACATTGGCGGATGCAGACGATGTGGGATGGTGGTCGTCTATTTGAAGGAGGTTGAGCAATAGCGCAAAAGATGTAGGAGGATGGGAGTCATGGTTTAGCGGTTGTGCAACTTGCGGGGATTGGAGATTGGAGGAGAGGACGAGCCTTGGGCTGGTGGTTACATGAGGGAGAGACAATGGTAGGAGGCGCAACAGGCAGTTGCGCAACTGCATCCATGGGAGGCGGATGTTGGAAATGCGAGCCCACAGCGAGCCATTATGCAATAAATGTTATTACACATATCATTCCCTGATCTGAAATGAAGAATGAATAATTTGTATAATAGGTCCCTTAGTACAATTAGGTTATGTACCATTGCCATCTTGATGATCATACAACTGTTGATTCAACTATTGAATCATAGAGGCTGGTGCTTGGATGAATATCTAAAGAGTTAGATTGAGGACTCATCGAGCACCGTCAAATGATTGTTAAGAGATGATCTCCAGCCTGAGTAGGAGATGGCAATCCTTATCTCTTTAGGCTGATATCTGACCGACCTCTTGATGCAGGTCCTCTGCATAGGAATAGAGATTCGGATGTGTCAGATTAGTTAGGTCGAAGAGTTGACTTAACGAGATCGAGATAACCAAAGTCCTATATCGTATGCTGTCATAATATAGGCACACATTCTCTGACCGGAGACAGATGTGTTACTATATGTCTGAGTATGTACATTTGGCAGACCAATAGGTTGATGATCTAACCAAGGTCTATACACCGACGCGCTGGTGTGCATATAAGGGCATATGAGTAATACGATCTCTCAAAGGGATCATACAGGTTCAGTTACTGAACCGGAAGACATGAGCCCACTCATGAGATATTGGGAAGAATCAAATTCCATGCGCATGGTCGTCTCTCTTTGGAAGCTTGACTGAATTTGTAGGTTTGATATATACTTTTGGAAAGTATATGATCAAGACCTAGGTATGATATATGCTTTTGGAAAGTATATGATCGATACTGACTCCCAATGATCGAATGAGAAACTTACTGATAAAACCATGAAGTAGACAGTGTAAAGTTGATCTAATACTTCAAGGTTTATACTGAGTCTTCCAGTATGCAGGATGTACAGGTATTCGGAATACCTGAGGGTGATTTGATCATAAACGATTGTATAACCATGACGCTTCCATTCCTAGGGAGTGATGAAACGGGTCTGGATTTTAGTGACTCCTCTCAGTAGAGAAGTAATCTGATCTTAGTCCAAATGTTGGACATTGATCTGAATGTGATTCAGATACAATGAGAAGATTAGATTTACGGTCTTGATTTAATCAAGCATCTATGGGAGGCCCGCGATCTGGATTTGAGATACGATCTCAATATCCATGTCACGATACGTGGAACAATAAAATCGCCATGTCCTTATCTCCAAGTATCTGCGGAGAGATTGCATTATTCTTGAAGGGTTCAAGAATAATTCCATAAGATCTAAGCAATGAAGAAATCATGATTAAATGTGATTTAATCATATTGATGTATGAAGAAATTATCCAATATAGTTAAATGTGATTTAATTAATGTGGATAAGAATAATGTGGATAGAAATATCCAATTATTCATAATATATTATAAATGTGATTTATAATGTATTAGAGAGAGCTAATTATAATTTATATGTGATGATTAATTATTATGTGTATTGGATACACATTGTGTAATTAATTGACAATGTAAATTATATGTTGTTTTGGGTTGTGAATATGATTCACAATTTTTCCATGGCAAGATTGCAATATTATCAAATATAATTGTGAATTATTTTTGAAGAATAAAACCCAACAAAAGTTGTTGGAAATAAATAAAGAGATTTTCATGGAGATATGCAATCTCATGACATGTCATGAGATTGCTCTCCTCATGGAAAGCTTGGGCGGCACCCAATTCCAAATAGGAATGGGTGGCCGTCCATATGGAATGTACATGGAGATGTAATCTTCATGTAGATTCTCTCCTTATTTATTTGGTGCGATTTAGGACTAATTTATATTTGATTTTGTCAAATATATTTTAACCTAAATTTGTTGGTTTTACCAACAACAATCTTGACCATTGGATTGACATAAATTAATCTCATCCATTGATTTTATATGTCACATGGATTGAGATCCATGGATCCCAAAACCCTATAAATAGAGAGGCATACCATGCTCTCTCTTTAGATGGATCATTGGAGCTCTCTCTCTTCCTCTTTCTTCATACACGACAGCCCTCTCTCCCTCTAATATTGGTGGTCCTCCACCATACACTAGAGGAGGGAATCGTCGACGCCATCGTCACCGCACCGCCGCTTCGATGTTCTTTGGTTCTCCGTCTTCTTGGTGTGCCACGCCCACGAAGGAGACGTTCGATCTCGTGCGACGAGATCAGGAGCAACCACGCTTGGATCAACTTCTTGGATTGCGAGGACAACGCAGTTCATCCCCGCGCTCGCAAGCGGTCTCACCGACGATTGGACTTGAGACAGGAGGTCTCTTCTCTTAGATACTTGATCAACCACGCTTCAAAAGGTATTGCATTATACTTGTTGTGGTTATAGATGAAATGATTCAAGAAGTGTTCTTGGATCATGTGGTTTCATCATACGAAAAATTTTAAATTCCGCAGCACCGAACAGCTAGTACGACTAGTCGTTCTTCGTCGTATCCGATACGATGATCACGCTTCCGTGATGCTCTTGAGGATAAATTCCATATCCTTCAAGTGGTATCAGATCCAGGTTGATGGTTTCGAATATGATTCGAAAAACCGAGGACGACTTGGGTTTGCTAAGGCCGCGAAAGTTTTTATCGCATTTGATTTCGCAGATCTGTTTAGTAAATAAATTCGGCACTGTTTAAATTATTTAAACACGAATTTAATACTTGGATTTTGTTCCCCATTAAATAAGGAACCCATAGGATCTTAGTTCACGTAAATCGGATTTCGTATGCTCTAGATATGGTTGTTTTAATGAACATGTATGCACTGTTGCGGGGACTGTAGATCTGAACGTGATTAAAATGTTAATTACTGTTTAGATTTGCCTCTAAATGCGTGTAACATCACTTGAGTTCTGTCCTAAATCAAATTAGAAATCTATGAAAATTGATTTTGTCTAATTTGGATTTAATATGATTGAGATATGCTAATTTTAGTAAGTAGGGGTCACTGCTAAAATTACAGTCCTAATCTAGAACCAAGTGATTGTCAATTAGTGAAATTAATTGTTAATTTCGTGAAATAATCATGAAAAATATTTGTGAAATATTGGAAGTTGATTATTTACATAATTGACATGGCCTCAACCAATTAATTGATTAGATTTGATCTAAATCTTAATTGGAAACACAATCATCAACCTTGATGCTTGTATAGTGACTGTCATTTAATAAATTAGTGAAATTAAATTGTTTAATTTCCTAGAATAATTGTGCATAAATATTTGTGAAATATTTGATGATAATTATTCCATTAAATGACAATGCCTTAACCAATAATTGATTAGATGTGATCTAGATCACTAATTGGTTACATGATCAACATTCCATCAAACCTGTTGCTTGAATAGGACTTGGAATTTGTTTTGCAAATCTCATTATAATGTTAATCAAAATTTCTTTTGATTATTATTATATGGTATAATTTCAGTTGAAGAACCGATGAATATCTCAAGTACAAAATGATTTATTTTGCATTATCCTTTCCCAAGGTGGAAATGGTGTCTAGTCGGAGAGCATTGGGGTTGTGGGTTGCAACGTATGTGGTCCGTCCCACTCTCGTCGGTACGGGCCATGACAGCGGGTAGGGTTAGTATAATGCTTAAGAAATCATGATGTATTTCTAATTATTAAAATTCGAGATAATACGTATTTGAGATATGAGATAATACCATAATTCAAGTAACTATTAAAATGTTTGTTGGATATTAATTGGATCATTGATTTAATATGATTAGATTAATTGGAATCCAATTAAAATTGAAACACTCTATTATGAATAGAGATGTTATTTCCCTTGGAATAATTAATCATAATGAATATGATTCATAGTGATTAATTAGAATTTGAATATGATATGGAGGATCACATAAGTGACATCCATGGTCTCCCGTCAAGGCGAAGGGTTCCGTCGCCAGGGATTGTATGTAGGAGACGCCTGTCCGAAGTGACAGCTCCTGTATGCAAGCGCATCTAGATCGGGCTCTTTGCTTCTCGAAAGAGTAAGGCCATATACGTAGTGACCCCAATATCGGATCCTCGTATTATTGGGGCGATATTGGATTGCGTATAAAGAGTACTTTCCTATTGATGGTTGGTTCAATTAACGACGGGTCAACATCGCCTCAGGGGTGGTGGGCCCGGGTGTTAAAGACCGAATTGGGAAATGCAAGTTGGACTTGCAAAGCGGAATGTGTTCCCGCTTCTTTTTATCCGAGTTGCAGATTCTCATATTATTGGGATGGAACAAAGATAAGGAAGGAGATCCCAGATCTTGTTGAGATATAATGGTAAGTATATCTTACATTGAAACTGATTAAGGGAATGAACTTTTAATGTTGACAAGGCAAGACAACTTTGATATAAAAATCCTAAATCAAAGTAAAATATATATATATATATATTTATATATTTATGCAAATTTCTTATTTCAGATAATCCTTCATTAAAACCCACTCATTGATATACTCAATAATAACCAGTGAAATATCTTGGGTTGGACTCATGATCCAGATATTGTACTTGCAATTGAACACATAATGTATGTGGTTGCAATGTGCATGTTTCCTCACAATAATGAGGAATGACAATTAAATAGATAATAGAACTACAACCCTAGGGTTTGTATGTCTCTATAGTCTTGATCTCATCGGATGTACTTTGGAAGTAACATGTCGATGATGATCGCAATTGTCAAATAATCCTTATAAAATCAATGAAGATATTCTGGCATATATATGTGCTCTTGACATTTAATCATGAGTGACATGGTTCTCTGCATCATGCAGAATGGTAGCTCTATAAGAGATGATGTATTCAAAATGTTTGGATACCTACCTAAACCAATGGTTTTAAGAGTATAAATGGATGTAGACATGATGAGTGTCATCATTCTAATGTCTATACTCTAGTCATTCAAGAAGCTTCAAAATATTCATATTGTATGAATTTAATGAAACATGTATAAATGTTGAAATGCTCTTACATTGAATTCTTTTTGAATTTAACATAAGAGATCCTTAGTCTTAAGCAATGGTTGTTTATAGATAAAGGGAGCACAGTGGAAGCATGGGTTGGACCCAAGAAAGAAGGAAAGTCAAAGAGTTGACTGGACTTCATTGACTTCCATATGACATCCAAAGAGTTGGATGAATGCCAAAACTGCAATAAGTTGATGTGTTGATAGTATGACTATCAAGTCTGTCTAGAATCCTTAGAGAAGGACTCAGATAGAGCATCAAAATAATCTACATAAATCATTGAAATTGACTTTCTTATTTGATAAGATAGAGTCTAATAATTGTATCTCAATCTTCTGACAACACTTGCAATGGGTTGCATATGTTTTGGAAGATTGGAAAATTTTGATCTTAAGGTTTATAGTTATCCAGATGAACATTGATGCAATTGTTGCAACAATTTCCATTGGATCACTAGACTTCATAATTTCAGTAGGAGAAACCTTAGTCTTAGAGAATGTCTCTATGACCTAGACATTAGAATACACACATTGTTTATTTCTAAATGTTGGAAATAAACATGAATTCTGGAATGGACCTATCATAAAGAGTTATGATGAAGATATTTCAGAAAGTAATCTAAAATCTAGTGGACTCCACTAAATTAGAAAATTAATGAATGGTTCATTAACATTTCTAAATGCTGAAATTGAACCTTAAGATAAATAGGAGGATGAAGATCATTTGACAATGATCTAGCATCAAACATTGGACATTTGTCTATTGATTTGATCAATAGACTAGTAAGAGATGAAACTTTAGAATGTCTAAAATTTCAAAACTTACATAATTATGAATATTGTATTCAAAGTAAAAATGTCCAATACACCTTTCTTTGGGAATGGTGTAAGATGTCAAGGTATTCGGGATCTCATACATATTGATGTATGCGGATCATCTATATTATAGTAAACATTATGGATATGTGATATCTATTAATGATTATGAATGACATGAGATTTCTTCTCTTCATCTAAAGAAATTTTTTGAAATGTTCAAAGATTTCATTATTTTGGTTTACAACCAAAGTTTGAAGGAAGATAAAATGAATCTGATCTAATCTAGGTAGCATGTACCTGTTAGATGAATTCAAAGGATACCTTATGGAGATATGAATATCACTTCTATCTCAATCCTCCTAACACACCTTAACTCAATAGAGTTATAGGAAGATACAATTGGATCATGTGTGACATGATCTTATCAATGATAAATTTTAGCATAATTATCCCTTGGTTTTCAGGTATATATGTGTAGTAGAGACTACATTATATATACTTAATAAGATTCCATGCAAGTAAGCTGGAATTGAGCACTCGAGAATGCCGCTTCATTAGGAAATTAAAGGATGGTATTGGATACCTACTTTATGACCTTGATATTCTTAAAATATCTCATCTCTGAGAATGTGATTCTTAGAGGTTGAGACTCTTGAGAATCAAGATGAAAATGAAGTGTAGGAACTCATTTAATCCTGAGAAGATAATGAGGCTCCTGAAATTGGAAACTAATAGGACAATTGAAGATGAAACACTAATACCTCTTCAAATGAGTTTGATGATGGATTCCATGTGTCAGAGAAATCTGACAATGATCGAACTTCATGTGATGAAGCTTCTGAAGATCATAGCATGGATAGATGGATGTTAGCAATAAAAATCTAATGTAGACTTCATATACAAGTGTTGTATATGGACCCTCAAGGATCCACCTATATGGGTAAGACCTGTAAAGGTGTAAATGGATCTTCAAGACAAAGGGAATCTGATGAGAAGGTAGAAATCTTCAAAGCACGGTCCGTAGCCATGAGCTACACACTGGAAGAGAAGACATTGCTTGCGATGAGACTTGCTCTTCGGTAACCATGCTTAAAACCATCAGAATATTGCTAACCTTAGCTATGCAAATTGACTATTGCATCTTCAAGATGTAAGTCAATATTGCATTCCTCTACGAATACCTCTTTGAGGATATTCACATGAAGTAGCCCCAGGGCTTCATGGTTGAGGAAAGCAAGGTATGCAAGCTAAGGAATCCATCTATGGACTCAAATAAGCTTCTTAGATTTGGACAATAAGATTTGATGAAATGATAATTGTTATGATTTCAGATAGAATCTTGATGAGCCATGTGAAGCTTAGTGGGAGTGCCTTTGTGTTCATCTTGCTGAATGTAGATGATATCTTGATCATTTAAAATGATATAAGGATAATAATAAGTGTTTTATTATCTGGTTGTTCCATAACTTGAGATATGATCTCAAAGATACCTCTTAGATCTTAGTTCTGAAGTTGTTCAGGAGCAAAGAGAAGAGGGTAGTGGGATTGTCACATTAATAGTACATCTTAGACATATTCCATTTTATGGAAAATTCCAAGAAAGGCTTCCATCCCTTAAGATATGGTACTGACCTATCTAAAGGGACAACACCTCATAGAGTTGAGGAAGTGAATGCTAGAACTACTTGCCCTTGGGCATCAGTTCTGAGAAGCCGGGTATGTGTTAGATGTGTACAAAAGCCAGATAGCTGCCATGCAGTGGGAGTGGTAAATTGTTACTAATCCTACTATGGAAATAAAATACTTGGTTGCAGTAATAACAAAATCTTCATAGATGACAAGATTTTTGAGATAGTGATCTCAAAGTATTATCTTCAAAAGCTTAAGACTTCATACATAGAGATCTAAAAGGTCTTAACTGTGGATACCTTAAGAGATAGTGATCTCCAAGAATAAAGGCATTCTGATAAGGATTATATTGGTTATGATAATTTTTAAGCTGTAGTGTCAAGGACACTATAACTAACAAGATTGAGTATTAGTTGCATAAGATGCAACATTCGCATTGGATGCGAGCACTGTTACAGGGGATATGCAAGTGCCGTAAAAGGACTTGGTGTAGTCTCGCGGGAACAGAGTGGTTGATCTGCTTACCTAGCTATTTTCTAAATAGCCTATGATTGTCACATGAGTGTGAGTTTAAATGATTAGCCCATTAATGGCTCTTTGCGCTAGTGGGAGATTGTTGGAAATGCGAGCCCACGGCGAGCCATTATGCAATAAATGTTATTGCACATATCATTCCCTGATCTAAAATGAAGAATGAATAATTTGTATAATAGGTCCCTTAGTACAATTAGGGTTATGTACCATGGCCATCTTGATGATCATACAACTGTTGATTCAACTATTGAATCATAGAGGCTGGTGCTTGGATGAATATCTAAAGAGTTAGATTGAGGACTCATCAAGCACCGTCAAATGATTATTAAGAGATGATCTCCAGCCTGAGTAGGATATGGCAATCCTTATCTCTTTAGGGCGATATCTGACCGACCTCTTAATGCAGGTCCTCTACATAGGAATAGAGATTCGGAGGTGTCAAATTAGTTAGGTCAAAGAGTTGACTTAACGAGATCGAGATAACCAAAGTCCTATATCGTATGCTGTCATGATATAGGCACGCATCCTCTGACCGGAGACATATGTGTTACTATATGTCTGAGTATGTACATTTGGCAGACCAATAGGTTGATGACCTAACCAAGGTCTATACACCGGCGCGCTCGTGTGCATATAAGGGCATATGAGTAATACGATCTCTCAAAGGGATCATACAAGTTCAGTTACTGAACCGGAAGACATGAGCTCACTCATGAGATATTGGGAAGCATCAAATTCCATGCGCATGGTCGTCTCGCTTTGGAAGCTTGACTGAATTTGTAGGTTTGATATATACTTTTGGAAAGTATATGATCAAGACCTAGGTATGATATATTCTTTTGGAAAGTATATGATCGATACCGACTCCCAATGATTGAATGAGAAACTTACTGATAAAACCATGAAGTAGATAGTGTAAAGTTGATCTAATACTTCAGGGTTTATTCTGAGTCTTCCAGTATGCATGATGTACAGGTATTGGGAATACCTGAGGGTGATTTGATCATAAACGATTGTATAACCATGACGCTTCCATTCCTAGGGAGTGATGAAACGGGTCTGGATTTTAGTGACTCCTCTCAGTAGAGAAGTAATCTGATCTGTCCAAATGTTGGACAATGATCTGAATGTGATTCAGATACAATGAGAAGATTAGATTTACGGTCTTGATTTAATCAAGCATCTATGGGAGGCCCGTGATCTGGATTTGAGAAACGATCTCAATATCCATGTCACTATACGTAGAACAATACAATCGCCCTGTCCTTATCTCCAAGTATCTGCGGAGAGATTGCATTATTCTTGAAGGGTTCAAGAATAATTCCATAAGATCTAAGCAATGAAGAAATCATGATTAAATGTGATTTAGTCATATTGATGTATGAAGAAATTATCCAATATAATTAAATGTGATTTAATTAATGTGGATAAGAATAATGTGGATAGAAATATCCAATTATTCATAATATATTATAAATGTGATTTAAAATGTATTAGAGAGAGCTAATTATAATTTATATGTGTTGATTAATTATTATGTGTATTGGATACACATTGTGTAATTAATTGACAATGTAAATTATATGTTATTTTGGGTTGTGAATATGATTCACAGTTTTTCCATGGCAAGATTGCAATATTCTCAAATATAATTGTGAATTATTTTTGAAGAATAA
The DNA here is from genome assembly GCA_037367405.1 of Ottelia alismoides. Classification (NCBI taxonomy): domain Eukaryota; kingdom Viridiplantae; phylum Streptophyta; class Magnoliopsida; order Alismatales; family Hydrocharitaceae; genus Ottelia; species Ottelia alismoides. The sequence goes on from JAZKJV010002146.1 coordinate 907,076, forward strand.
AATCCAACAAAAGTTGTTGGAAATAAATAAAGAGATTTCCAAGGAGATATGCAATCTCATGACATGTCATGAGATTGCTCTCCTCATGGAAAGCTTGGGCGGCACCCAATTCCAAATAGGAATGGGTGGCCGTCCATATGGAATGTACATGGAGATGTAATCTCCATGTATATTCTCTCCTTATTTATTTGGTGTGATTTAGGACTAATTTATATTTGATTTTGTCAAATATATTTTAACCTAAATTTGTTGGTTTTACCAACAACAATCTTGACTATTAAATTGACATAAATTAATCTCATCCATTGATTTTATATGTCACATGGATTGAGATCCATGGATACCAAAACCCTATAAATTTTTTTTGGCATACCGTGCTCTCTCTTTAGATGGATTATTGGAGCTCTCTCTCTTCCTCTTTCATCATACACGACAGCCCTCTCTCCCTCTAATATTGGTGGTCGTCCACCATACACTAGAGGAGGGAATCGTTGACGCCATCGCCACCGCGCCGCCGCTTCGACGTTCTTCGGTTCTCCGTCTTCTTGGTGTGCCACGCCCACGAAAGAGACGTTCGATCTTGTGCGACGAGATCAGGAGCAACCACGCTTGGATCAACTTCTTGGATTGCGAGGACAACACGATTCATCCCCGCGCTCGCAAGCGGTCTCACCGACGATCGGACTTGAGACAGGAGGTCTCTTCTCTTAGAGACTTGATCAACCACGCTTAAAGAGGTATTGCATTATACTTGTTGTGGTTATAGATGAAACGATTCAAGAAGTGTTCTTGAATCATGTGGTTTCATCATACGAAAAAATTTTAAATTCCGCTGCACCGAACAGCTAGTACGACTAGTCGTTCTTCGTCGTATCCGATACGACGATCACGCTTCCGTGATGCGCTTGAGGATAAATTCCATATCCTTCAGCGGACGCGATTGGCGTAGAGGGACATGGGGAAGGGGTAGAATGGCAAAGAGGGGGAGAGAGAGATAAGAGAGGTGGGTGATGTAGGAAGAGGAGAGAGAGGGAGGAAGAGAGAGGGGGGAGACGAGGTTGTGGTTGCCAACGGTTGCACGGGCGGAGGTTGCGCAATTGCCAATCAGAGGAGATGGAGTGGGAAGCGCGAGGGTCACACGAGGGGAATAGGGAAGGAGAGGGAGGCCACGCGGTGCGTGGGGCATGACTACGAGGTAGAAAGAGAGAAAATAATAATAATAAAATAAATATAAACAAACAAAAAATAATTAAAATAATAAATAAAATAAAGATAAATAAATAAAATAAATATAAATAAATAAAATAAAATAATGACAATCATAATAAAAATAAAAATGTGATTGACATGTGGCATCTCCAGAAGCTGCCACGTGTCGCTCCTAAAAAATCACAAATTAAATGTAATAGAAATAAAAAAGAAATAACAAAAGGGGTCAAACCAAAAAGTGTCAACACAAAATTGACCCGTCTTGATGAGTTCTACAACTTTTATAAAGAATCCAAGACAAAAATAAATCATCTGTACAACAAGTATTTTTGGGTGGCATCTTATATGTATAAAATACCGCCTTTTTATGTTTTGCAATTTTTTCCATTTTTTTAAAACGTAAAAATCAATTAGAATTAAATAAAAATAAAATAAATATTTACTAGTTACTAATTTTTAAATTTTTAATATTTAAAAAATAAAAAAAGTAAAATAAATAACATAAAGGGACATATGTACAATATACAATGAGGGCCCAAAACCCAAGTTTCGTATACGAACTCTAATTCTTTTGAGTTTGGTCTTTATTTGAAGGTAATTGAATGAACATTAATTCAAAAGTGAGTAGGGGTCCATAGGAGACAGTATGAGAGAGATATTCATGTTTTAAGAATAAGGCTCTTAGGTCTCAAATTATGGTTTGGGTTTTATTGGTTAATTTTACAAGTTAATATTACTTTGATATTTTCTTTTATTAGTGTTAGTAATATATACACCATATAGTTGATTTTATTCTATTCTGAGTTAGTAAAAAATAAATAAAAATAGTTAAAATATGGTATAATACAGGTGATATTTAAAGGATATTTGGCTTCTTATTTAATTCAAATATGCATGCTAAAATGCAGGAATTAATTCTAAATGCATGGATGAGAATAATACAAATAAATGGAGAAATACAACTAATTTCTCAGGAACAAAGCTCTATTATCAACTTTTAGAGTGATGAATCACATATTCATCAACTTTAGTAAGGAGAAAGGGATCGAAATGGAAGCGAAAGTCAGGCTTCCTTATTTATAGAAGTGGCGAGGGTCAAAAGGGTGAACAAGATGGTGGGAGGAAGGATAGTGGTTGGTGAAGATTCATGTATGGGCGAGAAGAAGAAAGATAGAGCTGCATATTAGGGAAGGTCTCGAGGAAGATGGAGTGAAAAAGGGAGAAGATGGGCACTTCACGTGGTCTGTCAAGAGGGGGAGATGCATAAGGACATGTAACCCGCTGGTCAACAGTCCCTGCGTTATGGTTGGTCTGTGTGGACAAACCAGAAGAAACCTTAGAGGAAAATGTTTACTAATTATATTTAAAATAGAATGTTATTAATTTAATTTTTGATGAAATATAGAAAATGCTTGTGATTTTATGTAATATTTTTTTATTTTATTCATTTTTACAAGTTAATTTATTATGGTCTAATATTTATATGTATAAGTACTATATATACATGTATTTCATCTATTTAATTTTTATTTTGCATGTTATACTTTTGATATACATAATCTCTATATTTATAATTTATTTAATTACGTATGTATTTTTAGTTTATTTTTATGAGCTTCTTTATATATGTAAATAATTAGGAGTATTTATTATATATGTACTTTATAGGTATAATTTATCTATATATTGAAGTACACTATTAATTTTTATAGATTTTTAATGGTTTTCTTTTATTTTTATTATTTACATATATTTTAAATAATATTTATAATTATATAAAAATATAAGAATGCTAAAATATAAAGAATAATTATAATGAATATTATATACATGCAAACTGCACAATAGGTGCCAACAAGCCAACTTATGCACCTTAACTCTAAATTGAATGAAACCATCTTATGAACAACAAAGGTGAGTTTGGTGAATTTTGAATGTGTATGGAGAAGATACATGTTTGCAAAGTTTTCTTTGCAGCTTTTTATTCTGTGTGTCCCAGGCACACTATGCATTATTTTTTAATGAAGTAAATCTAGTATTTTTCTTTGTATTTTTGTGTACGAGTTTCATGTGAAAAGTTCATTGATTTGAGATAAAAATAAGAACATAAAATAGATCTCAAAATATAATTATTGGGATCTAAAATTAGGGTTTTTAGGCAGTGTTTTCTGTACAATTGGCAGCCCTGTCTCCTCCTACTTTATTTCTTGTCGACCAAGTCATCATGATAATTGTATCTCGGGGGCCTAGGGTCACTCAATATCTTTGACACTTCATTCTTTTTCTTTTCTTTTATTTATTATTTTATTTTGGAATTAAATACAATATTTTATAAAAGGTTTTATACAATATTTTATGTGAGTAATTGAGTGTTGGTTTTCACAAATTAATGATATATACATGCATTTAGCTAGGGATTTAAGGCCAAAATGATAGAATAATGGTGATGAAATGGAGATTCACCATCCCCTATACTTGTCTTTGTTAGTCTCTAGTATACACTTATGACAAAGTGCAGAAAAAGGAAGTAAAGAAAAGAAAAAGAATGAACTTGGAATATTTTTTGACTTTTAAAACTTGTCTTAACAAAATCAATGTTTGGAGCTTAGCTAAGACCTTTAGATTCTTGGTTTGTTCATTATCGCATTAAGGTTAGGAATTGTAACACAATAGCCCTTATGTTCCATGATCCTATTATTTAGTTCAATTCATAGTCTGGTCAAAACCATCCTCTCAGTCGCATAATCTCGCAACCTTGAAATGACAGAAGCATGTGTGTGAATTTTATAACTCTTCCCAGACAAATCAATGATCTATCGAGGATCCTGCTCTTCTGGTAACACGTCCTTGTGGAGGTAGATATTTCATTCTAAGGTCAGATACTTGCTAGTTTCACAATCGAGAAAGGAAGAAGATAGAAGAAAGGGAAACAGAGTGAGAATAGACCGGTGTAGTCTCATTCCCTTGTAGAGCTCGGCCAATGTAATCGAGTCTTCATCAAGAAGGAGATTTTTTTGGAAGAACAATATTTTTGCGGAATTTTTGGTGTATGCCTCTTTTTTTGTATTGTTCTTTTCTTTCATTTCTCTGCATTCTTGTTTTGCATCGACGGATATAGAAACTTCTGGTTTGCCCATGTTTTGGGGTCTTGGAAAAGTTATGCCAACAAACTATTCCTCATTCGAAAAACTGTCTCAATCTAGTCACCAGTTGTTAGATGTCTTTGCTACTAGAAGAAGTGGGTTAGATTACCAGTTTTGGCGATCCCTAAGAATGGTTCTTGGGCCACCCTTGACGAAGCGATCTAGCATCGTCCCGACTTAGACTCCAAGATTTTTCAACAATACATGTAGGTCGATCTAAGTGTTGAGTGCTAGGTTTCTAATGAAACCATTCTCTCAAGAGTCATACGAATGATAAGAAGGGTTTTAATTAGAAACACCGAATCGACTCCTGAACATAGTCTCATGGAACCTAAAGAATTAAGTCACAGTGACCAGAAGCGTCTCAATTCCAGTCCTAAATGCATTCCTATGAAATTAAGTGTATTAAGGTCTATACCAAGCTCCAATCTACAAACTTTCTTTTAGACTTGTTCAATTGTCTAGATCATTTCGAAAAATATAAATGCTATGTACAATGCAATAAAAAATCTAGTTTGCAGTGAACCAGATCATCTCTGCATCCAGTTCCTGATCAAAGTCGCCCCCTCCTATTCCACGCTTAGAATCCTTCCTCGAATTCTTCTTATCTGGCCTTGCGGTGGGACTTCCTTTGAGCTATGAGAAAAATGATAGGCTTTCTTCTTTTTCTAGATAGGGATCTCCAAAGAGAGCAATGGAGCCTAGCTTCGACGCACCATTTCCTATTTCTTTGTCCCCTGGACTGGACCTATGTTATGTTGAAACTATAGGACCCCTCTGTCTCCCCGCTGTTTCCAAGGACTAGCAGAATCGAAATAGCGAAATTCTTGGGTCATCTCAATGGGTTCATAAACCACACGTTTCTCTGGATCATCATAGTGTACTGCCACATATCTACTCAGAGGAAAGTCTTTTCATAATGGATGACCCTCGAAACCATGATCTGTTGATATATGGCGTAGATCCGGATGATTGATGAAATTTTTGGGAAGCAATTTTCTGATTTTGAATTTTTATAGAATTTTTCAAAAAGTTTTTTAAAAATTTCTATGTAAAAACATTTTATGAGTCTTTATAGTTTTTGAAAATTTTTAAAATTCTAGAGATTTTTCATAAGGGCTAGTGACAGAAGTATGTGCAAGTATTTGCATGAGAGTTCATCAATATTTACACGAATGGTTTAAGAATTTTTTGCACTAGGTATTTACATGTCAAGTTAGTTTTTATTTATAGATTTTTATACAGTGATTATATATACATAGAGAGAGAATTATATTTGGGTTATTACTCCTCATGATTATGTACAAGTTCTTAAAAAATAATTTGAAAATATTTTAACAAACATTTTGGAAAACTATATTTTGCAAATACATTTTACAAATAGTTTTTTGAAATATTTACAAAATTTGAAAATCATTTTGCAAAGATTTTCTAAACAATATGTATATATTTTGCAAAGTACTTTTATTACCATTTTCAAATCATTTGCAAACTGAATTTTGAAAAGATTTTATTTAAACAAATCAGACAATTTTCTGCAAATATTTGAAAAAGATTTTTTTACCAAGGTTTGAAAATGACTCACAAAAGTTTTTCAAATGGTTTCAAAATATTTTTTAAGACATTTTACAATCATTTTTCAAATCATTTTGCAAACATTTTTAAACTGTTTATTAACCTTATTTACAAAGAATTTTTTAAAAAAATTATACATATTTATGGTGTTTTATTGTACATTCTGATTCATATAGTGTATTAGTCATATTATTCAAAAATATGGTTAAAATATATACAACGTATATATGACCCCTATACTTAGCTTGAGCTATGTTCTCAAAGGTCTGAGAGAAAAAGGAAGACATAACTCGTGCTAAGTATAAGAAAGCCTATATTCATATGACTAAATAAAGATTGAGAAGTTACTTATGCCCTATAATTAGGATTAATTAATACTAAAAAATAATGAGAAGTCGGTTATCCCCTTATACCTAGGATCAACTAATCCTAAGTATAGAAAGTTGTACACAAGATGGGGATGATCAAGGATCCAGAATTTATGAAATTATTGTAATCCTCTTGTCCCGCTATATTTAGGGTAAAATATCCTTAAGCATAGGCATGATGTCAAAAAGTGAGAGACAAGCGAGAGAATAAATAATGAATAACCCAAATGCACTTACCCTCCTCTACTTAGGATGAAGCATATCCTAAATATAACACAGATGAATGGGGTGAGTGCAACACGAAAGAATTATCAAATTGTAAAATTAAATAAAAGGAAGAAAAGAAGAAAAATTAATCAAAGTTATTTTGAGAGCATTGTCTGGTTCCACTGAAACTGTTGAAGCAATGAATTCTTCATTAAAAATTACTTGCACAGAATCGAAAATGGTCATGAATGTGTCATGATCTAAATATCACTTCAATAACTGATCGCTGACAATAAAAGTGTGTGTGTCAGCTGACAACTCTGATATCAAAATGCTACCATTGCCAAGCATAGTTCAGACTTTGTAGGGCCCTGTCCATTTGCTCTTTAATTTTCCTGAAAAAATCTTCAACTTTACGTCGAACAAACACACTTTCTATCCAGGTTCGAAGGTCTTTCTTCTAATGTGCTTGTCGTGCCAGCGTTTGACCTTCTCTTTGTACATCTTGCTATTGTCATATGCGTAGTCTCTAAATTCTAGGAGCTTGTTCGGATCCAGTTTCCAATGTTGACCACCTTTCTGTGAGTCAATGTTACAGATATTAACTGCCCAAGGGGGCTTGTGAATGAGCTCCATAGGCATATGGCAAGGCTTCCCCTATACAATATAGTAGGGAGATATGCCCAAGGGAGACATGTTGGAGATTCTATATGCATAGAGAACCGAGTACAAGAGTTGTGACCAGTTCTCCTATCTGACTGATGAATCTCCATTTCATCACCTTGATTCTTTCATTTTGTTCTTTAAACCCTATCTAAATGCATATAAATATCATTATTTTATATAAATTAACATTCATTAATTAGTATAAATATTGAATGTTAATTTGTTCTTTTATTTTTTTCTTTTCTTTATTCTTTTATTTTAGCTTTAAACAGTGTATTTTATGAACCTAAACCCTTAGACCCAGGCATCATAGTGACCAGATCGACAAGGAATAAAGTAGGGGGCGATAAGGGCCAAAAATAAAATGAAAACCTCTGTACTTATTCTTCAATAATCTATGTTTGGGACCATTTTATTCTTTATTATTTATACCTCAAATAAAGAAACTTTGTACATGAAAGTTATAGATAAAACAATATAGAAAAGTAAAAAATTTACTTTATATAGAAATAATTCAAATTGTACATGCTACACTCAGAATAAAAATCCAAAATCCAAAATCCAAACTTCCCAGATCCACATCTTCTCCCTATGAACTCAAAATGCATAAAAATATCTTTAATTGTATATAATTTTCAATAAACTATTCAATGAAGGTGATTTCATTTAATTTGGAGTTAAAATGCAAAAGTTAAGTTTTGGACCCTTATTGTACTATATACATGAATAAAATATTCATTTTATTTATTCTTTATAATTATTATATTTTTGTATTTTATAATTTTGTAAATATAATTTATAGTATGTGTACATAATTAGAGTATAATAAAATCATATAAAACACTAAATAAAATAGTATACAAAATACATAGATGAATACACTATACTTATACCTATATAATTAATACCTATATTTAATTAAGTGTACACATAAAACTAGAAAAATATAATAAAAATATTTTTGTGTATAAATAAGTTATAAATATATAAATTATGTATATAAAATATTAAAATATAAAATACAAAATAAAAGTAAAATACACATAACATAAGTAAATATACATATAAATGAGCCTCTAAAAAGTAACCTATAATAAATTAAGTTGCAAAAATAAATAAAAATAATAATAAAATACTATATTAAATAACAACTAATTTTTTTATGTTTTAACAAAAAATTAATAAAATCATTTATCCATTTAAATTCAATTAATTAGAGTTATTTGGCCAGATTTGTCGTGTAGTGAGTTTATGTGGAGCAATCAGGGTGTGTCCCAGATTGACCCAAGTCAACTCTTCTTCTTCTTGGCTGCCCCCACTTGCCATAGCATTGGACACGACATTCCATGAATTTTTCCAATTGACCCTTGCATCTTTTGGGGTCATTTCCTTCTTGATTTTTCATCCTCGATCAACCCATGTTCATGCCTCTTTGATTTCTTGATCAATGGATTGTTGTTGCGGTTGTGCCACTTGATCAAAGGAACCTTTCTACATATAACCCTAGTTGAGCCCCATTTAAATTTTGATCCCTCTTCTGCAATTTCAACCATAATCTTCGAGCATCTGGAGCATCCTGGTGAAAACGGGGTCCTTGAGGAAGATTTAAAGAGGCATTTGGTGTTGAATCGATGTCGATCCGAGCTCCGACCACCTACTCCATTGCGAGTTCGCTCCACTAAGTCCAAATCAGGTAGAAATTCTTCCTTTCTTGTTATTTTCATTCCTTAGCATAATAGTAGAGTAGTGTTGCATATTATTCCCTTAGATTTCATTTGATTTTTTGTAAAATCCAAAAAATATCTCACCGGAGCTCCGACTCCACATCATGTTTCCACTCATGTCGACCTTGCTCCACAGCCACAATCACCTCCATCTTCTTTCCCTTCACTTGCTCTTCGCCCCACACACCTCCATACACCCCAATCTTGCTCAAATTAGGCGATCCACCTTCCTTCCTCCATCATTCACTGGAGGGCTTTGTCCGACCAATTCCCCGCTCATCCCCAACATCAAAAGACCCCCAGAACCATCATTTTGTGTGCCATAGCTTTTTGCAGGTTCTTAAGGGATAAAAGACCCCTCGTAGGTAGATTTTTACCAAGGAAGAGGCACATGGAGCCTCCATGCTTCCTCGACCTCAACATACCTCGTTAGAGCTCTAGGGGATCTTTTGAGATCGCCACCCAACATGGAGTGATAGATCCATTTTTCACTAACACTGAACCTTCCAGGTGGCCCGAGGCACGAGGAGGAGCGAATCGAGACCCAACCGTGTGCTAGACATGTTCTTCTAGTTGTCCTCTTAGCCATCTAATCAAGACCCCGTGCCCGGGTGATTAACTATCACACGATAAAGTGCACCTCCACCATCAGATCCCCTTGGGAGATCTAATCCCAGCTGCTGCAGACGAAGCGGTATCATCAGTCAGATGTGCGCCAAGTGTTAACTGAAGACCAACCACCATTAGATCGCGCCTGTAGGGGTAATTTTGCCTAATACTTTGCACCTTTTGTATTTTATTTTCAGTCCATAAACATTTATCTGTAGCATAAATGTTTTTGTAAAATTTGTATTCAGCCCTTGTACTTTCCATATTTGCATTTAGGTCAAATATATATCACCTCACTTGCCCGTACACGTGAGGGGAGTGGGTTTTTTGCACCAAAGCCCCTAGGATTCTTTGTATTTTGTTTTAGTCCTGATTTTTGAAGTAATAGTGCAATATTTTCTAATAAAACTACATATGCCCCCAAACATTGTACTAATTACAGAAATACTCCTCAGGGTATTATTTATTAGGTATCTTTTGGGAAAATTACATCATTAGTCATATAATTTTCTTAGGTGTTCGGACACGGTCCAGAAACTTTAATATTTACATAAATATATTTGCAAAAATACCCCTACTACTGTGTATTTCCATTTTGTAGATTTTGTGTTATTAAAGATAGCTCCAAGCCTCTAAAACTTTGTAGAAAACTACTATAAATACCTAACATATATATATCACACATATTTTTGGTTAGGTATTTTAAAGTTGTTTTTTATTTATTAAAAATAAAAAACTGAGCTATTTGACCCTATTTGCATTTAACAATACATAAAAACCATAAAAATGTTTTGAAAAATTATAAAGAAATCAAATTTTGTTTATTACTATTTTTTGAATATATAGATAAAAAATCCGTAAAAATAGAAAAAGAAAACACTAAAAATTAAAATTTCCCAAATACTTAAAAATTATAAAAATTTGGAAAATTCCTAATATTTATTTCTCTTTATGAATTTACTAAAATATTTATTTCTATTTCTGAATTTTATCTATTATAAATAGTATATATTAAAAATAGATCTGAAATTTTGAGGTATTTAGATAATTTTAATTTTTAAAACAATCTGACCTATTTATTTTGTTCACTGTTTTATCGCATTTGTTCAACTAAAAGTACAAAAAATAGTAAAAACTAAAAGAAAAATACTAAAAAAGAGGAAAACATAAAAAATATAAAAATTTACCTCTACCTATTTTGAGTATTTAATTATTTTGTGAATTTTAATTATTTTGTGAATTTTGAGTATTTATAGTTATATCAAGCAATATAAAAGATACTTCTACCAATAAATACATATATACATTTCTATTATAATTATTATTTATTAAAAAAATGAAAAAACAAAATGAAAAAATAAAACTAAAAAATTAAAAAAATTAAAAAGCCACAAAAATCCATAAAAACTACAAATCATTTATTATCTTCTCTCAACCAATTTTTATTGTTTATTCTCTATTGTTCCTTGAGTTCAACCCCTGTTGTATTTATCCGTTGTACATTTCATTATAATGTATAATAAATTTTGACCCCTTGCTTGATCGATTTATTTCTTGTGTGGGTTAATTGTTGATTGAATACGGTTGTTGAAAGATTGTCACAGTGACGGAGTCCTCACCTTCTGAGGCTTATTTTTAGAGCCCTCAATTTCTCGTGTTCATCAAATGGCATCGTTGTCAGGGAGCAACGCGTAGGATAGAACTTTGGGTCATTTTTATTTCATTATTTTTCTTCACATATTTTCTAATTCATTTGATATAATTTTTTTATTGTGGGAACATCCATATCTTCTATTTTTCCTGCAAGGAACTTTGAGACGACGATGACCGCCTAGGTGGTCGAGGCACCTGGATTGAGAAGACTTGGTCCTTCTACTTGTACATCAAGATGGGAGAGCAAGAGAGAGAAAGAGAGAAGACATTATCATATATTTTTGTTTTATTTTTGGTGAGAGAGTGATTTATTTTTGTTAAATTAATTTAGAACTTTTGGGTCCAATTTCCAAGTGTTTGTTCACTTCGTTGCTCATTGGATTTTTCTTGATTTTCACCGCCTTTATTTTCTTTCTTTCCCATGATTTGAGTTTTTCACTTTGTTTATTTGTTTTCTGTGATTGAGCTCTTAGATAAGTGTGCTTCCTTGGTAGCTCAGTCCACATCCCCAAGGTAATTCATGTTCCTATAGAATACATTTAGATTGGAATTAGCTCAAAATTAATTCTTAAAACTTAAAGTGATCATTGAGTGTCAATAGTGGCACCATAAAACGCTTGCAGGACACGTTGTGGCAGGCATCGAGGTTGCCTCCAAGAGTGGACTTTTGGGTGATTACTCTAGGTTTTGACATTCAGGTCTTCACGTTAATAGCGCTTCCGATTCTTAGGGAGATTTCATCGTTGCATTTTCATATAGATTAGGTATACTAATTTTTGCCTTGCATCCCACGTGGAGAGAGCTAGGAATCACCGTGAGTCTTCTATGTAAGCATTTATCATCGTTTCCCAACTTGCATCGCATTTCTGCCTTCTTCCTCAGATTTTGACAACATAGGAAAAAGGAAAATCAACAAAAACGTTAGGTGCTTGTATTGACTCTACACAAAGTAAGTGATAACACAAAAAAATTAAAAAGGGACTGCTAAAAATACTTGACTTAAATAAAATTTATTAATTAAATTTATTGCATTGGGTGAGCAAAGCCCTCATTGTTTTCAGGTTCTATTGCGAGAGGGATGTGTCCTTCCAAAGTGAGAGAGAGCAATCATAAGGATTAGATCCTTAAACCCATCTTGGATACTTCCTTGTTGTATGCATGGATTTCCGAAGTACCTGTGCTGATATCGTACGTGGGCGGGTAGGATTTGGTCGACAACGGAGTTCTTGCTTTATGTAGAACACCAACCATTTCCAAAGTATTTGATCTTCAACCACACCTTCACGGGGGTGTCTTTCTCATCGTCCCACATCCAAGTAGGATCTTGACCGCTCTAGGTGATTACATTGACCCAAAATGTTTGTTTCGCCATTATCGACTTCCTTATCTTATTCCTCAGTTGAGTAGGAAATCTAGATCTGGATACAAGGACCTCAAAAAGTACACGATACATGTTACAAAGGAGGAGGACAAGTAGGAGATACTTTTTCACCTGTACTCTCGCTCCTATAGGATTAGCGCTTAAGGACTTATTCAAAGTTAATTGCATGATAATCAATCTAAAACTCACAAAGATAATGCCCCTCGCATCTCCTGCTGGTCGGGTTTAACATTCACAGCTTCATGGATTGAGTTGGTAAATTCATTGTATTGTGGTTTGATTTATTAGTTTTTTTAAGGATAACATAAAAAATATTGTTCCTTTTCTCCATTTTGTCGTATTTTCTCTTTTGCATGTTTCTTCTTCACCCCCGCTCGTTTGAGCCATCTACTATTTTACACTCCTTTTATTTCTTGTTCATCTCTGTATCTTTCATCCATTATCTATCTCCTTTTTACCCTCTCATATGCCATCTCACGGATGGTTTAGTTGAGACTTCACCGACACCCACATCGATTTTGTTTCGCCGGCATCTTTAATAATTTGGGGTGATGTCCAGGAAATCGATTTGAATCTTGCGAACTTCTCCTTGGACTCCCCTATCTTTTTTTTAACAATTGCCTTTCTCCAATAAATCCATTGATCGGGATGGACTCTAGCCCGAGCTAGCTCTTCCTCAACAAATAAATTGCGATTGCTCTTGTCCCAAAACCAACCCCTAGTGGATGGAGATTGATTTCAGTCAATATCATGTGCTTCATTAATAACCATCTAGGATTGGCCTTAATCCCTGACTTATCTCATCGTTTGGTTCTCAGAAAGAGACTGAACATGGTTTATTCAACTTTGCAGATCAAGAACCTGACCAAGAGCCAGAGTTATAAACAGATCCAGAAATGGCTCCTACAAGAAGAGGAAAGGGACCACAACCCCAACTAACCGAGCAGCCAGAACATGGGGATGAGCCTGGGTCATCTCGCATCACTTCAAGCAATCCAGTAGTATTTGACAAACCAAGGATTGGCCCAGGTTGTCCTTCAGGAAATGCTAAATGATTTGAGGAGGAGGACCGATGAGAGAGATGCCCAAGGAGAGGGTGATGTAAACAGAGATGATGATTTGAATTTGGAAGATGCAAAAGATAACCTGTAAGTAGGTGTACCATGTAGTGGAAGATGAGAGGCAAGACTACCACCAAAGCCCACTCTAAATCAGACTTACAACCCTGGGGCAGGCCATGTCACCGAGAGGATTCAGATTCCACCAATACATGCCCACTTTAAGCTGAAGCCGTAATTATTGTCTCTACTCTCGTCCTTCCAAGAGAACACAACGGAAGAACCATACATCCATCTGCAACAATTAGGTTGCATCTGTGCAACCACACACTACCCAATATTCCTCTGGGGGCAGTCAAGATGACTGCCTTCCCATTTAGCCACCAATACAAGGCCCTTTATTGGGTGAATCATCTGGGGAAGGTGGTGAGGGAATGGGAGGAGCTGAAGTCTGCATTTCTCCACAAGTTTTATCCTCTCGGTCACTTAAATCAAATGCGCACCCGCATCTCCAATTTCATCCAACAACCCCATGAGACGATTCATGAAGCATGGGAAAGATTTAGATATTTGCAGGAGAAGTGTCCCCACCATGAAATTCTGAAGGCTATCTTGGTTCAACACTTTTTCGGTGGACTGACCCTCGAAAGTTAGAGATTTGTTGAAGCCACATGTGGTAGCTCACACTTTAATAAAGATGAGGATGTTGTATGGGATATTTTAAGGGGAGGCTGAAGGAGAGGCTACCCAATCCTCATCGCATGCTTACATGAAGGTGCCCACAACTAGCCACAAATCGATCAATATGGCAGCCCAAGCATAGGAAAAGGATGAGAGCTCCAACTTGAGCATCATACGGAGCTACTTGTCCAAAGTGTATACCATTGAAAAGAGGTCGCATGACCTTGAAAAACTTATTGTAATTGATAAGATAACCTAAGGTTTGGACAAGCTTGATCAGATTTCTACACAGTTGAAGATACTTGTCAGGACCATCAATGCCTACGATTCGATGTTTGCTATTGTTGAGACTCCTGCTGAACAGAAGGAGCATGAATCGACACAACCTCCTCAGTTGAGTCCTCTGCCATCTCAGCTTGTTCAACATGTATAGTATGTGCAGGCCCTTGAGCAACACCCATCTAGTCGCAGACCCAGATGGTGTTGTACCAGCCAGAGATACAACCAGTGTACCAGGAGCAGTTCTTTCTACCCCCACCATAGATCCAAGAAGTAAATGGCATGTGAGACAATGAACAACAACTGAAACAAATGACCCATCCTCAGGGACAATCTCAGGGTCAGAACTCGATCGGTCAGCCATACCACCAACAACAAGGAGGAAGGAGATTCCAACCCTACCGGTCCCAATACCAAAAGTCACCGCAGCATGGCAAGAATTGGAGGTAGAGATATTAGAAACCAAGCTACCTGCTACCACAATATCCTCCTCCTCACCATTATTCTTAGGGATACCAGCAATAGTCTCCCCAGCAATACCAGCGTTAGAGGCCCCATCAGGGTGAATCTTCTATGACCACACCAGTAAACCTGACTCTTACTTGTTTGGAGCAACTAATGAAAAACATGGTTGAAATGAGCCAAAATATCGATGGCCTGATGATTGCCAAAACTATTATTCCATCCCAAGTTGAGGCCAATCCGAACAATTTCTGACACAAGGAGCAGGTAGCTTGCGGTGCTCTGACCGATTCAGATGGAAATAATTTGTTTATATCTAATGTTATTACTCTTAGGAATGGTAGAACACTTAGGTCATCAGCTATGGCGAAGGAAAAGCATCTTGCATCTAATGGCGAACCATCAACCAGTCCAGTAACAGGAGCTGATGACATTTTCGGAAGAGTACATCCATAGAAAAATCACAAAAATGAAGAAAATACAAAAGGACAACTACAACACCAGACCTGGTGGAGACCAACCAGCCTTGGAGATGCCATCATGTGCCGCAGATCTAGATCCAACCAATGGAGCCGAGCCTACAATTTTTGGTCCACAACATGGAGATGATTTTACACATTTTTTGAGAGATCTTTTATTTTTTAAATTAAGATCCCTAAAAATTCATTTGTTTAGTTTTCTCATTTCTCAATGCTTTTGACTGATTAAAATTTTGAAAGGATTGTATTAATAGGTTTATTTACTACATTTATATTTGTTTGATATCGATAAAACTAGAATTTATTTTGTGAAATTTGATGCTATTTTGTCCAAAAATCATTTTTGACATCTTTTTGGTAGATTTAGGAATTGGGAAAATTCGTAGTAGTGCCTTTACACTTAGTGAACAATAATCATCTTCATTTTAACCAAATAATTTGTGTAATGATTTGGAAAAAACTTGAATAAAAAAGTCCAATATTCTATACATATTCCATTTCCTGAAGCAGTGAAAAAGAACAAAAATATTAAAATTTTGAAAAATGCTTTGTCTGATCCGTCAATTGTGGAAATCATTCAAAGTTTGATCTTGAATATGCCATTGATGATAGCCATGGGGTACATGCTAGAAGTAAAGAAAGGACTTAAATAGGCATGTACAACAAGGCTCCAGCCTCAACCCTGCAACTCCAACAGCCATAATGGAAAGAATGAAAAACATATCCTCACCATGGAAATCATCAACACCATCAACAATCTCACTGATAAGAAGAAAGACAAGGGAGCGTCGCTCATCAGGAGTCATATGTTCGATCAGGAGTTCGAGCGAACATTGCTCGACAATGGGTCTTCTATTTATCTTATGACAGCTTCGATACTCACAGAATTCAGGATAGGACCACTAAAGCCAACCAAAATGATTCCGCGGTTTGCAGATAAACCAGTCAAGCGACCTAGGGGTATGTTGGAGGATGTGATTGTCATTGTTCAAGGGATCCATTTCTCTGTCAATTTTATTGCGCTAGACATAGACGTCTCCACACCTCTGCTCCACACTCCCATCATCCTTGGATGTGTGTTCATCTGAACATCTGAGGTAGTAGTGAATTACGACACTAGACAAATTACATTTAGCTCCAATAGTAACAAAGTGTACATAGAAACCATACCTGAGCCAAAACTAATAGATGCTACATCTGAGTTGAGTGTGCTTATGCCAAATTGCCCTGAAGACATCGACTCTCTTGCGGGGATTCAAGATACAATTCTCTTCATGGATGACATTGAGATCCGCGAATTCCTTTTCTCCGAGGAAAGAGTAGAGAAAGCAGTCCAATTCCCTCTATTGATAATGAATAGATCTTTGTTGATGCACTTGATGAATTTTGTTTGGGCCCCTTTAGCCTTGATGATCAAGAGTAGATTATTGAGGATTTTTGGAATTACGAGGACATCATTGGAAAATACTATGAATCATTGAATGAAGAAGTTGAACTGCCTAAGGTGGACACTAACTGATGAAAGAGACAATACATGTAGTGATCACCGAAGTCACCACCGAAGTAGCTCCCACTCTGCATGAGCTCTGACCTCTGCCCTCCAATATTAAGTACACCTTCCTTGTAGGAGAACCAAACATGTATCTGATCATAGTCAATGATCATCTGATTGAAGACAAAGAATCTCGTCAGATGGAAGTTCTTGAACGAAACCACAAGGTTATAGGCTAGAAGATATTGGATCTCCATGGGATCAATCCATCCTTGTGCTCACATCACATCTACCATAAAGATGACAGCAAGCCCTCCAGTGAATTCTAGATAAGAGTGAATCCAAACCTATGGGAGGTTGTTATGTAAGAAATTCAGAAATGGTGTGATGCAGGATTCATATATCCCATTTCCAATACTAAATGGGTGAGTCTCCTGCACATAGTGACCAAGAATTTCGGGATCACCATTGTTACCAATGATAGAGGAGAGGAAATTCTGACAAGAATGCCAATCACACCAGAAGACTGAGAGAAGACTACGTTCACATGTCCATTTGGGATGTACGCTTTCCAACGTATGTCGTTCAAGTTGTGCAATGTCCCCGCTACATTCCAGCGATGTATGTTAGCTGTATTTTCCGACATGGTGGGCAATTTCCTTGAGGTATTCATGGATGATTTCTCAATCTATGGAGACTCATTTGATCAATGTTTGGACTATTTAAACCAAGTTTTGTGGAGATGATGTGAAGTGAATCTCATGCTCTCATGGGAGAAGAGCAACTTTATGGTGATAGAGGGGATCACGCTGGGTCACATTGTGTCGAAACATGGCATGGAAGTTGACCCAGCTAAGGTGGAGGTAATATCAAAACAATAACATACCAATATCAAACAAGTCAGGTCATTTTTAGGGCATGTTGGTTTCTACCGATGATTCATAAAAATATTTTAGCAAGGTTGCCCGATCATTGACCGAATTGCTAGGTAAGGAGACATATTTTATTGTTGATGATCGTCTGCTCCAAGCCTTTACATATTTGAAAGACTTAATCATCCAGGCCCCTATCCTGTAGCCACCAGATTGGACACTACCATTTGAGATCCCTACGGATGCGTCAGATTATGCCATTGGCGCTATGTTGGGATAAAGGAAAGACAATGTGTCGTTTGATATTCACAATGATAGTAGAACATTAGTTGAAGCTTAAAAGAATTACACTGTCGCAGAGAAAAAGTTTCTAGCAGTAGTTTTTGCACTAGAAAAGTTCAGATCTCATCTCCTTAGATCTAAAGTCATTGTTTACACGGATTATTCTGCCATATGGTACTTGCAAAAGAAGAAGGATGCAAAACCATGCCTTATCAGGTGGATCCATCTACTCCAGGAATTTTAACTAGAGATTCAAGACAAGCCTGGAGGAAAAAATGTGATTGCAAATAATCTATCAAGACTACCCGAGCATGAGACCCCTAAGCAGAATTTGAGACCGATAATTGAAACATTTCCAGATGAAGCCATATTATTAGTCACCTCACTCCCCTGATATGCTAATATTGTGAACTATCTTGTGTCCAAGAGAACTCCACAAGATTGGATGAAACTTAAAGTATATGAATTCTTGTCTGAAATCCATTTTACCAGTGGGGGGATCCATATCTCTTTCCTGAGGGGGCAGATTGTATCTAGAGAAGGTGCATTCCTCAGGAGGAAGTTGCAAGTGTCCTTATAAATTGCCATGATCGAGAATCTGGAGGACACCATTCAGGAAGAAGAACGACATCAGAAGTACTCCAATGCAACCTTTGGTGCCCGACTTTATTCAAAGATGCAGAAGAATATGTAAAGCACGACACTGACTGCCAGACGATAGGCGGAACAATCGGATTGAGAGACATAATGCCCATGAAATATATTCAGATTTCAGATGTGTTTGATGTGTGGGGTATTAACTTCATGGGCCCATTTCCGAACAATCAGGGATTCGAATACATTCTGCTCACCGTCGAATATGTTAGATGTTGGGTGGAGGCTATCCCAACCCGAGCTGCTGACAATCGCACAATATGTCCTTTTCTGAAAGATCATATCATTTTAAGGTTCAAGATACCTAAGATTGTTAGATCTGATGGTGGTAGCCATTTCACCAATAAAGAGGTGAAGAAGCTAACTCAAGAATTTTGCATTGAACATCGTGTAACTTCTCCATACCACTATAGTTCAATGGCTTAGCAAAGTTCTCAAACGGGGAGATTAAGACAATTCTTCTGAAGCGTGTGCGTCCAGATCGCAAGAACTGGTCTTATTTTCTTGACTCAGTTCTCTGTGCTTACAGAACATCGCATGAGTTCATAAAGCTTTGTGCATAATTAATGTTTGTAATATGGATTCCAAGAAGTCTGGGAAAAATAAAAAGTTGGATCTGAACATACTACTTGAGTTCTGTGACTATGCATACGACTACCTGATGTACAAGGAAAAGGTCAAGAAGTGGCATGACAAGCACATTCGTCGAAAGACTTTTGAGCTAGGATAGAAGATTTGGTTATTTGATGCGAAGTTGAAAATTTTCCTAGGTAATTGAAGAGCAAATGGACTGGGTTTATAGTGAAGCATGTGCATGACAACGACAATGTTATGATATCAAAATTGTCAGCTGACGCACAACCCTTCGTAATCGACGGACAACTACTGAAACCATACTTGGAACATGACACCTTCTTGTCCGTTGTAGATTCCATTCAAGTTGTATACGAAGATATGCTGAAAGCCGCCACATCGGTTGGATCGGACAAAGCATACTAAAACATTTTTGAATGATATTTCTTTTCTTCTTTTCTTATTTTCATTTTATTTTTCTTTCAAAAAGGTGTTCACCCCTTCATTATTGTTATACTTAGGACATACTTTGTCCTAAGTATAGGGAATGTGTACCCCAAGTTGTTCATTCCTTGATCCCTCACCTATCCCCTCAACTCTCGATATTCTATCTATACTTAAGGATATTTTACCCTAAGTATGGAGGGGAGGAGGGCAGGTCGAGCCGATGATTTTGGATATTCCTTCCCTTGACCCTCTCTGTCTTGTGTATAGTCTACTATACTTCGGATTATTTCATCCTAAGTATAGGGTAGATAGTCAACTTCCCATTCATGGATTCATTATTCTTTAGTCGTTTCTGTACAGACTTTTCTATACCTAGTAAGAGTTATGTCTTCTCTTTTTCTCTCTGATCTATGAGGACATAGCTCAAGCTAAGTATAGGGAGGTCGTATATACATTGTATATACTTTAGCCATAACTCGTACTTTAGCATTTTCAAATAATATGGATAGTTACTAAAAATTAAAACACATACACAATCAAATTCTTTGTATATACTGATTAATAAATCGGTAAAAATATTTTGCAAAATTTTTGAAAAATAGCTGGAAAATCTTTTTGAAAATTTTGTGAAAAATGTTTGGAAAAAATTTTATAAAATATTTTCAACTTGGTAAAAATACTTTACTTGTAAAAATTTCTTTTCTTTCTTTAAAATAAAATTTTGAAAACTATTTGCAAATGATTTGAAAATTGATTGCAAAATTATTTTGAAAAATCTATATATACTATTTGAAAAATATTTGCAAAATGTTTTTCAAATTTTATAAATGTTTGTAAAAATTATTTGTCAAATTAGTTTGCAAAATAAGTTTTCAGAATTTTGTGAAATTATTTTCAACTTATTTTGAGAACCCTACACATAATCCAAACAAATAAAATTCTTTACAAAATTGTGAATATCTTGTGTAAATCCTTCATCTTAATTCTTATAAATAATAAACACTCCCGTGTAAATATATGTACAAATTCTCTTTTTTTATAAAACCTTTTATTTTAAAAAAAATCCCTTAAAATTAGCAAAAAAAATAAAAAAATCCCAAAAATATTTGAAAAATCTTTTAAAAAACATATATAAAATTTACAAACATTTTCTACAAAATCCATAAAAAATTCAAAATCAGAAAATTACATCATAAAAATAATTTTCTTGCATTATACATATCATTTGCGTTTTTCATATTGAAATTGATAATTGAACAAGTCTAAGTAAAAGCCAAAAATTGGAGCTTGGTTGGACCTTAATCCACTTAATCACAGCAACCTTATAGGAACTGGAATTGAGACACTTTGGGTCTGCTAGACTTAATTCTTTGAGACCATGAGACTTAATTCAGTGCCATCTTGACTATCTAAGTAGAATATTTTAGAACACATGCATGACTCTTGTTGATAATGATCTAGCTTGCACACCTGCACCTTACACTTGCTCACCTAAATTGAAATCGTAGAGGGTTGGATTTGTCAGCATGAGACACAAGCTATTCTACCCCACCCCTATCCAGTAGCGAAGAGCTCTAAAGACAGAAGCTGTGGGTCGCAATAATGCTTCAAAAGAGGGATAGTCTACTGGATCAAGAAGAAAAAAAGTCCTTATGTAAATTATGTTGTAGATAGTATTCAAAAAATGGAAAAAAAATAAAAAACTCCAAAAAGAAAAAATGGGAAGAATTCAAAGCTAAATCAATTCCTGTCGGAGTGTGTATATAGATGTATAGTCAAAAATCAAGCTTGAGCTTCAAAGTCAGATAATTGTGAGCCTACAGCCGAATGACGCGGCTACTCTGGTCAAGCATCCTAGGATAGGTAGCTACACTGGCTACCGTCCATTCTTCTCTCCACCTCCTCTTGTTGAGCTAGTTGTACTTGAACTTAAAACGGAATACCCCACTTCTCGAGGAAAGAGTTCTTGGATTGAGAAATTAGGATCACCATGTTGGAGAAGACTAACTTTTACCGCTCCACCGAAGGAGAGTTGCATATCACACACACTGTCCAAGATAGACTCATAGTCATGTAAGGGTTTGCGTATGAGTTGACTTATTCTAACCTAGCTATTAAGGAGGCTTGAGCAGAGTTTTGAGGTTCTTAGAGGATGTTGTGTATAAAATCTGTTTCCCAGTAAGGTTCCGACCAAACTTAAATTCCAAAGGTCTGACTGAGCTCCAAACTTTGATTTTATGAAGACAAGTTTAAGAGTTAAATTCAATACAAGTTCTTTCTTTTTATTTTCTTTATTTTTATTTTATGCACTTATAGGCATAAGTGTTTTCTAGTGACTAGCAAAGGCAAGTAGAGAAGGTGATGAATCTCCATTTCATCACCTTTATTCTTTCATCTTGGCATTTAAACCCAACCTAAATACATGTAAATATCAGTATTTTGCATGAATTAACATTCATTATTTATTGTATAGATATTGTACAAAATACATTGTTTAAAGATAAAATAAAAGAATAAAGAAAAGGGAAGAAAGAAAACAAATGCCAAAGGTATTTTATGTCCCTATCACCGAGACCTAGGCATCATGACGAGTGGGTCA